>JBBMOI010000017.1:7965000-8145000 GCA_038088405.1 Porites divaricata
ATTTCATAAATATGCCTAAATAACAATAGTCTTATGTAACAACTTGGACTTTTTTTAATTCAATAGATGCGAAGATACGTTTTAGAGCTCTGTTTTCAAAAGTTAGCCAATAGCTTGATATAGCCCCTTTAAGTTACCAGAATCTCTCATTGTGGACGTGCTCCTAAATGGGACAGAAGGAAGTTGGGATCCCGCAGGCAGCTTCGCAAAATCAATACTGCTGATGCAAGCTACAATTAATCAAACAAACAAACAAGATTTTTATCTTGTCACGCAGGCGCTGTGATCTTCCCTCATCAGTGGTTGGGAATTTGCGTTGATGTAGATTACTGAGAATTATTTGTTCGCTTGACAGTACTGCCGTGTTCAGAATCGAGAGTACCCGTGTTGCTTGTTTCAATGGGTTGCTGACTAGTTCCAACGGAACAGAAGTACGCTTATTAATACGCAGCTTATTAATATCCATCCACGTCCCTCAGATTTTTAGGATTTTTAGGTACTTTCTATGTACAATTCACGTTTCATATATGACGTATTATATTCAACCGTATATAGACTATGTACCAAGGATTACAGCTTCAAAGTAGCGT
Organism: Porites divaricata; assembly: GCA_038088405.1. Taxonomy (NCBI): domain Eukaryota; kingdom Metazoa; phylum Cnidaria; class Anthozoa; order Scleractinia; family Poritidae; genus Porites; species Porites divaricata. Next base: position 7,965,591 of record JBBMOI010000017.1, read on the forward strand.
GACAAAGTACACTGCCTGTAGATTACCGGGTGACCTTTGTTAGCGTGACAGTACTGTCGTGCTCACAATCCAACATCACGACAGAAACACGAGTCTTCATGTCACTAGCCTCACTGAAGTGTGACACTGTACTCTTCTTGTGTTTGTTCGCTGGAATCCACTCGGCCTTGTAAAAGAAAAACAAGTGTTACAAATTAGACCAAATTGAAACCATGCACGAAAACTGGGTAAACTTCAAGCTTATCTTTCCCTGTCCTGTTTAAAGAAAACTTTATTATGAGCCGTTGCTTGCCTCTCTTTTGTCTTAAAGAATAGTAACAAAGAGTTTCAGCGAGTAAGAAAGAAAACTACAGTCTTGAACAAAAAAGCCGTGTAACATTTCAACAAGCCTGCGTAGCAAGCGTTTCTGTGCGGTTTAGAAGCAAAGAACGAGGAACGGGAGTCAAAGACCGCGCGACAAATGGCGCAAGTAAAAGAGCGGGGAGGGGGTGGGTGTTTCCTTCCTTCCACTTCCCCTCCCCACTCTTTCATTTTTTGGCTTTCGTTTTATTTCTCGCGCGGTCAAAACCGCAAACCCCGTTCCTCCGTCTTTCTTTGCTCCGAAAACTAAAGGAAACGTTTGCTACGCGGGCTACATTTCAACCACACCTCCCTCTCCCCAATTCAAGCTTGGAAAAATGGTGGTTTTGGTCCTTGCGCGGATTAATCCCTGATTTTGAGAGGAAGAGTGTGGGGGGAGGATTACGTTTTCAATTAAGTTTTGTTCAAGATTAAAATCTTCAAAGAAGACGAAAAAATTGAGTTCTTTGTTTGTTTCTCGACTTTATTTACACGTTTCCAGGTACGCACATGCGCAGTGGCGTACAGTTGGCGACACCCAAGAATTTTGTCACAGCCGGCCACAGATCGTCATCGTGAAAATGACTCGTTTTAAACGTGGTCCAGGCCCCTTTGTATCAGCCCTTATTGTTGATTAGTATGTTCTTTTAGAGGGGGCTTGGGGCGAGGATGATCACCGGGCAGGATCGAGAGAAGCTAGCTACTCTTGAGGGATATGGCTAAGCCAATAAACTATATATTTAAGAGGCTGGGGTATTCAAATCGAATATTTTTAGCCATCCAATTAAATTTCAGGGTTGCCTTCACTTCGAACTGTGGTTTTGTTTGTAACGCTTTCCAAAGTTCACTCCAAACGTTTTAAGGTCATTTTTGCTTTATATTTTGTCCTGATTGAGTTAAGTGACTCTCAATATCAGTCTACCCATGAATAAATATTTTTCTAACTCTTTGATCAATCAAATGAAGAAAATTAATACACTTCTCTGCACTGTTACAAGATGGGTGAGTTCCAAAACGGTTACAAGTAGGTGGATTTAACGAACCCACTGAGTACGAGTGAGTTCGAATGAGTTATGAAATTATACCGTGCAATGATCTTAAGTCTGCTATCAAAATACTCATTTCTTTCCCTAATGTTGACATCGAACAACCCAAAAATAAATTTAAGATAAGGAGGAGGGAAAAAGTACGGTGTAATAAAGTAGTTTGGTTTATGTGCAACACAACTCAATAATATCACGTTAAAGGTCAAAATTTTTATCTTTATTAAAAGAGCAGAAGGTGGCTTCATTAGACTTTTTATCAAATTTAACAAAACCAAGTCTATTGTTACTCTTGATTCTACTAATAAGTTTTCTTTTCGGTTGACCTTTTATTAGACAACTATAAATAGAAAAAGACTTTGAAAAACTTTGCTAGTCATTAAGATCAACAGACTGGCGACCGTCGCGTTCTTTTTGTTTTAAGGAAAATTCTCGTTTGAAATGAACTTATTCCAACACTATCAAAGGAATAGATTAAACTGAGTATCTCTCAAGATATTTTGTGTTTTGCTTTCATGCAGGAAACCTTTAAACTAGCTGCTACAAAGAAAACTAAAATAACTCCTAACGCAAACCCGTAAGCCCAGTTGCTGGTGACGTTGACATCGATTTGCACGGTTGTCTCGCTTTTCTTTTAACATCACAAAAGTAGAGCAGATCTTAAAAATAGCTTGGTGTGGCCGAAAAATCCACCTTTGCGATAGCGTCACCAGTAACCTACAAAGCAGGCGTTTATGTTTTCGCGTTTTTCAGGCGGCCAAAGGCAAGGGCGAAGAAGGCGCAAAGCGTTAGACACGCGCTATGATGAAAAGCGGGGAAAAATAGCCTTCTCCCGACTGGCGTGCCTCGCGCTCCACGCTCGCTTCGCGCTTGCCTCCGCGCTTGCTCTTGCCTGAAAAACGCGTAAAAATAGCGCCTGAAGTTCTGCAGGCTACGCCACTAAAGTTTAACCTGAACGGAGGGAATGGGGGAAATATCGCTCAGTGTGCCCTTTTTTACACTTCAAAATGACATTTTAAGTCTGGGAAGCACTTAAACGTTGCCTTCTTGGCAGTAGTTTCGCGCAGTGCTATGTTTTCTTTTCCTTTGGGTTTTCTGATATATTTTTCATTTTATTCTTAGTAAAATGGTCTTAGTGCTTCTAGAAGTAGAAGATCTAAGAGCGTTTTAGATGAGAGTAGAGCTATCCACAGTGCTACGGCGGAAGAGGAAAACAGCACAACAAAGATGAGGCATTCCAAAGGGTACCACATGTAAGCCTACAACCACGTGTCCTGCGAACAATTTCCTCTCACCTACAAAGAAAGTGAGAGGCAGCTTTAATAGAGCGCCGATAATTAAGAACTAAGTGCAGCAGAAGGACAAGAGCTTAATAGTATGGCATTTATAGTTAAACAGCTCAGCTATTAAGGCGCAGTCAAGTAGACAACAGAGAAACAAACTGAACGTGCGCACTACTTTAATCATTAAGGAGCACTCAAGTAGACAGCAGAGAGACAAACTAAACATGCGCAATACTTTAATTATTAAGGTGCAGCCAAGTAAACAAAGGAGAGACAAACTGAACATGCGCACTACTTTAATAATTAAGGAGCACTCAAGTAGACAACAGAGAGACAAACTGAACATGCGCACTACTTTAATCATTAAGGAACCCTCAAGTAGACAACAGAGAGACAAACTGAAAATGCGCACTACTTTAATCATTAAGGAATCCTCAAGTAGACAACAGAGAGACAAACTGAACATGCGCAATACTTTAATTAAGGTGCAGCCAAGTAGACAAAGGAGAGACAAACTGAACATGCGTACTACTTTAATTTTCAGGTGCAGCTAAGTAGACGAAGGAGAAAAAAACTGAATATGCGCACTGCTTTAATTATTAAGAGAAGTAGACGGAGAAACCAACTGAACATGAGCACTGCTTCAATTACTTTGTTGCTGCCAAGTAGACGACGTAGAGACAAACTGAACATGCGCATTGCTTTAATTATTGTGGTCCAGCCAATAAGACGACGTAGAGACAAAATGAACAAGAGCCATTCTCGTCCCCAGAGCCCGTCGTTTCTTGGTCACGTGGTCTTGAAAATTAAGCCGAATGGCTCTGGGGACGAGAATGAACACGCGCACTACTTTAATTATTTAGGCGCAGTCAAGTAGACGACAGAGAGGCAAACTGAACATGCGCACTACTTTGATTATCAAGGTGCAGCGAAGTAGACGATAGAGAGACAAACCGTCAATGCGCACTACTTTGATTAAGTAAATTCACGGAACAAAAATTATTCTCTTACTTCCGAGTTACAGAGAAAGACAAACAAACAAACAATTAGAAATTTAACTGGTGTTGAACCCATGATTAACGATAGTCTTTCACTTGTGATGGAACGCTCGATGTACTTTGAAAAAAATTATCCTTCTTGTTATTAATGACGTTTCCAAAATTTGAGGGCGGAAGTCATCTTCAGTGGCATGTTGCCTAGTCCCTAGGCCTCATTATTCCGCGCGGCCAAAGCGTTTTGGGTCACGTGGTCCGATCGAAAATGTGAAAATGTGTTTCCCGACCGTTCGCCTCGGATACGTCACCGAAATGAATTGACCGAGAGGGACTGGGAAAACGCCGTACAGGGACTAGGCAAAGTGGCATGCAAATTTATAAAAGAGCAGCTGACATGCTTGTGATAGAGATTTACACTTAGTAATTCTTGAACGTCAGAACGTCACAAATTGCCTTCGGGCACGCCTTCCTCGCTAAAATCGTAACTCACGATGACACTTGCACAAGTGTGCCGAACAAATTCCTCAAAGAATAAGGAAAAGTACCAATCCGAGAATAGAAGAGTGCGTTTGATCGCCTCTTGTCTTTTCCGTTGAACGTAAAAAGTATTTAAACGTGCAATACTGATTAAATTCCTTGGATGGAATGTTTTAGTGATGAGGACAACTATCAATGAGTGCAAGCTGTGGTACCTGGATCTAAGTGCCGATAATATTACTGGTGTTTCAGTTAGTACCTGAAAACTGTGCAGCTATTCTCCTCGGGTAAAATTGCATTAAAGACAAAACTGCGGCAGCTTGTGCGATGAGCCTTGACAGAAATAACCTCGTATTACAGGCAAGCAGTGACACAAGGGATTATAAGGTTAAAGTTAAGGAGTTCCGAGCTGGAATTTTCATCTTTGTTAGCCATTTAAGAGTGAAACATTTGGAATCACTCAGTAAGAGCAGGGCATCAAGAATAGTTCACATGATTTGATAACAATAAACTCAATATTTTGATATGGCTGCATGCGGAAAAGAAGTAGCGTTAAAAAAGAAAGATTCAGAGAAAACATCAACAAAAGAGAAACAAAGGCCGCGAAAAAAAAAGGAGAGAGGAAAGGAAGAAAAATATGCACAAACACAGAAAATAAGATAACACCCAACAAGCCAACAGCATGGCCGTGGATGAAGTTTTCAGGCAGCTGTTGATTGTCATCCGAACAAATATTAGTACCTAATGGGTACCTTCTCTAGCTTTTTAAAAAGCTTAAAGCAAAAAGCTACCAGGCAAAGGAACAAGCCATCTTTACATCTAATTGATTTATTTTCGTTAGAGAACCGTCATTACTATAAATGTATTGAAAATACAGGATGTATTTAGCTTCCGCTTTAATTATAATTCTTCTTAAAGCGATATTTAACGTGGACAAAATTACTAAAATACGAAAAATATATTTACTCCCTATCAATATTAAATTCATATCTCTACAATTCAATTTTAACATACTACTCATTTTAAAACTATCATGTCCAACAAACGCCAGTCAACACACCCGCTAAGTAAATGTCCAAAATTATCCAAAAGCTGCAAATGGGCGATGCATTGGAATCTCCTCAAAATGACGTTAGCTTCTAAATTCTAAATCCGCAATTCACAAGATCAAGTGTACCCTGTATGGGTGTTAAATCACACTCATAAAAGGACTACAAGCAGATTGAAGTTGTCATTCTGTTCGTGCTTGGATTGGTTATCTTGAGCCGCAATCTGTGTTTGCTACTCCGACATGTCAATCATGGATACGTCGCTTTCAGTAGACTGCGGATCGGCAGTATCCCGAGACACAGCTCTTACGTACGAGGTAATTACTACCCCTGTGCTCTGCTCAACCTCGATGGCCTGAAAACAAATAATACTAAATATAAACACAAATTTACTACAGTAACAGTAAATACATGCTGAACCATGGCCCAGGGCGTTGAAAAGCAGGGCATAATCCAAACGTGTTTAACAATTCACTCACAGCCTCCGAGTTTCTTGTCTAAAAGCGTTCTCGCTGTTTATCTTTATAAAGAGTCAAGCTAAAGTGTGGAATAGAATCATTCACATGAAGTTGTAGTGTTCTTCAACATTTGACAGTCATGATGGCTACGCCTGCTTTGAAGAAGAAGGGCCCGGCTCCTCACAGAGCGGAAATTCAGTCAAGAAAAAATACTGGTGCAACATCAGAGTATAATGAATATTAAAAGATTGACCAATACTATAAAATTCTTCAAAATACTGGAATTTAACAGAACTACAAGAAAGTATGCATCGGTGCTCAGTGGTAATACTCTCATCATACACTCATAGAAGATTATGCAAACAAGGACTTAAAAGATACTGTAAAATCTGCTGGTAGAGTGAAATGAAGAACACTTTGCTCAACAGCTTTCATTTGCACAGTCAGCATGGTAATTGACCCACAGTTACCACAAAGAGCAGACGAAGCCCATCTCAGGCAGACTCCAGGGTCAAATCATTTAGAAAAGGGAGTGCAACGAGCCTAGCCTGTATTCATTGCTTTAAAACTACTTAAGGTGCATTTATTGGATAATAAGCTTGAACTTAGATAAGAAGCTGCGACAAAACTCTACCTTTTTGACGATGAAGTCGAAGACGTTGTCCACGCAGAAGAATTTGAGCACGCTCGACGAACGTTGCACACCGACTACGATTCGAAGATTGAAAACTCGAAAAATGGGACCATTTGTTAAGTTTAGATGACGGCATTTCTTGACTCTTCGTGCGGTGCAGACGGGTTGTTTAAAGGGGGAAACAATTATATTAAATATGCCCGACTTTTAACTCTGACACTTAGACAGACAATAACTGATGACAACAGCAACGACTCACAGCACATTACGGCTCAGCAAATTTTAACCACAAACTCAAACCTTCGAATAACCGGTCTTATTCAAAGAAGTACTACAAAAAAAGTACTACATGTACAAAAGGAGGGAATGGATTAAAAATGCATATTGCACAACACAATGAACCGGAAAAAGGAAAGCTTTTCGTGTAGGATTTATACTGACATACTCAGAAGTTAGTGGCAAGATCAATCCCGATACCACTGTTAACCACATCTTATTACGGTAACAGCTATCTTCACGCGCGTAAAACTGATGGGATAAAAGCAGTGTCACGTGATTTCTCGGGGGCGGGGGGACAGCTGACAACGATAACGGCGTTTTTTTGCATTTTTCAGGTGTGCGCAGGCGTGACTCTTTCTCGTCTTGCACTTACCTACGCTCGCCTAACAAACGCAAAAATGAAAAGAAATCGTGGAAATCTTGCAGACCACGTGTCATTGTTCTTATCCCATAAACACCTACGTACTCGAAGACGACCGGTATTATTAATTAAGTCTATTGTTCAGTCCTCATTAGTTGTTTAAAGGTACACAAAGCTATTCACCGGATTAATCTGGCTCTATCCAGCGGGTAAGTATTACGGAAAAAATTGTGTTATCCACTAGATAGAGATTTATCCAGTAGACAGTACTATTCAACTTTGAACAACCGAGGCCTGGCTTTAAAGATTTTACGGAGTTATTCGGTAACTACCGTCCTTTGTACGAATACGTCAAGTAAGCAGGCACCTTAAGTACAAAGGGCAACTTGCAGTTTCTACCACTATCAGATTTGGGGTTTCTCTATATTGTCAGATTGACGTTTTTCGATAATTAAACCTCACTGGATTTAATCAATTTGAATTAGAAAGCAAACACAAGATGAACGTTCAAGTCAAAAGTCAAATGACATGGAATTATACCCCAACTTAAACAGGTTCGAATAAATTAAATTGTTTCAAGGTAACTCGCACTGAAACGAACGACTTGGAGCTACGAGAAGGAAATCTTCGTTTCCAGGGACACTCTTGTTTTCTGGGAACGAGGTTGCGAGAGCACCAAAGGGAAGGAAAGTCCACTAAAAGCCCCCTAAAACTATACACAATCATACTTAAACACGGACCATTAACACTACGATCTTCCAAATAGACCTTTCCACGGTTTTTTTCAACAGTTAGTGAAAATCCGTCGACAAAGCTTAAAAGAGAGTCTAATGAAACAGTGAAATTGCCAAGTTTCGCCCAAAATCGACAGGCGTTTGTACTGTGGGGGGGGGGGGGGGCATCATGCTCACTTTAGACGCATCACTTTCAAACTTAACAAGTTTACCAATGTTAAGGCGCTCTTTTCTGCGGCGTCGACAGATTTTTAAGAAAAAAACGTGGAAGGGTCTGGCGGCGGGGCGGGAAAAGGAAGGCGAGCTTGCAACTACGTCTCTGGAATTTGAATTCCACCTCCAATTTCCCACGGCTCCCCTTCCACTGAGCTGCCAGATTTCCGCCAATCAGCGCGAAGCGGAAACGAGCACGAATGTAAACAAACATTGAAAGGCACCAGCCAAGGGTAATGACGTCATTACTAATGTCATCTTCGCCAATCAGCATTTCGCATCGACTTTTTCGATGCAGATGTTTAAATTCCAGAGACGTATTTTCAAGCTCTCCTTCCTTTTCCCGCCCCACCGCCAGAGCGCCAAGGAGAGCTTGCTCGCAGGCTTAGGGGGTGTTTACATGAGAAAACTCGCACCGGCGCGAGTTTCATACCGACATGACTTTTTGATTTCGCATCGCGTTTACATGACGACTGGGTTATTTCACATATGATCTCGTTATTTGAAGGTACACTTCATTTTGATAAAATGCACGTATGATTCAAAATCGCGAACATTAGACCGATTTCACACCGAAACGGGTGGTCGTTTCGTGTTTACATGATACCGTTGCGAGATTTCGTACTGGAGTGAAATTCTCGCCCCGGTGCGACAACCGGAGTGAACTCACGCCGGGGCGACTCGCGCCGGCATGACTTTTTGTGGTGGTATCATGTAAACAAATGTAGAGCCATGAGAGGGAACCGGAGTGAACTCGACGCGGCGCGAAAGTCGCCCCGGTGTCATGTAAACACCCCCTTATTCTGAGCAACAATAGCCTGTTCCAGGCGTTCAGATGGTGGAGTGCGGCGCGAAGTCAGAGAGCGGGAAAAAAGGAAGAGAGGGAGAGTTTGCTCTCAACCCCTACCCCACCCCTTCGCTTTTTTACTGCTCTTATTTTTTTGCATCTTCCCCACAATTTGAACGACTGGAACAGGCTAGAGCAACAACTCAAAACATCCCAGACTATAGTTTCTTCAGTTGCGCTGTCATAGTTACCTGCACTTTCTGCGTCTCTGAAGGATTAAAATGACGGCCAAACAACATGAACACAATGTCAGGGAGCAGGGACATCAGGATAAGTAAAAGAATTGCTAGCCACACCACTCCTTGAGAAAGAAGTTGAAGGAACACCTTGTACATATCTAACGATATTGTATCGCCAAAATTCAGTTGAATACCTTTCCTGTCAACAGAAAGGAAAACACAAAAGGAAAAAGCTTTGTTTTTACTCACTGAAGAGCCGTCTGACTCGACTTACAAATAAGTAGCTAATACAGACCATTTATAAGACGGGGACGACTACGTAGATGAGACTTTCTCAGTACTAAGTAGTGCGCCCGCTTGAACCAGCGTCATTTTGGCGGGAAAACGAGATAGCCATCGTCATTTTACTACGAGTTTTAGCGAGAATGTCGTAGTCATGGAAACAAGTTCTCAAATGTTGCTATTTTATCATTTAGGCTATCCAGCCTTTTGATGTCTTTTATGTTCCGGTTTAGAAACACACCTTCATAGCTTTAATTACCCTAACTTACGGGCATATTTTCGCCTCTTTTCTATTTTTTAACTCTTCCCTCCTCGACCGTTGTTCTAAATTCGCCATGTTCTAAACAAGTGACTGAAAACTGGTTACGATATGCGACCACAACGCGTCTTGGGATCTTTGGAGCGGTAGCATACAGGTCAACAAACATGGCACACTACAAGTGATAAGTTCCAAACTACATAAATAGTTTCAGAAATACAACATATCTTTACTATTACAGAGTTCTATATTCCCTTATGCACCGGGTATGAATTCTTCAGCCAAAATAACCTTAAGAAAGTCTTTTATAGGTCAGGCCCAGTGGCGGATCCAGACCTTCAGATTAGGCGGGGGGGGGGCGGTCATTCAGACCATGAGATAAGGGGGAGGCCCGGCCTCCCAAAAAATTTTTTTCGCCCTTCGGGCCTCAGTTTGGTCTAAAAATAAGGGGGTGGGGGGGAGAGGCGGCCCCCCCCCCGGGCCCCTCCCCTAGATCCGCCATTGAGGTCAAAGGTCAGGGTTCGATTCTCGATTAAACTAGAAAATTTTCATGTTCTTTTGTTAACCGCTTAGGTTGTTTATTCAACTTCCACGATCACATCCACTTTCACATCTTTATCCGCAGTTCAAGAAGACTTGAGACATACAGAAGACTCTCTTTAGCACTAACCATGTCTCTTCACTAAAAGTAATCGAAGACAAGAAAAACACAGCGATGGACCCCCACGTGGCCACGTGCGTCATCCACGTCCAATAATGTGTCACTAGCGCTAACTAAAATCAAAACGAAAGAAATCAAAAAAGTTAATCACAATTAAAATCAGTCATCTAATTAAACTACAGTCTGCAAATTTGAAGAAAAAGGGGGGTGACTGGGGTTTCAACCTCTACGTCTCAACCTGGGTCGTTCAAGTCAAGTAATAAGTCACTCGCTCTAACTGAAACCAACCATCGGTAAAGTCAGTCGCACTGGTACACAGACCGCCCAGTAAAATAGGCTGACTGTGGTTCCCGCCTTAAGTGGCAAGCCATGTTTGATTGTGTCATTGTGTCATTTAAAATTAACTCTTCGCTGGTATTAAGTTTCACAGCGACTTATGGGGAAAACTTTAACAAGAGCAACTAAACTGTCATGAAACAGCCCATTTAATTTAAAAGAACCTAACACCAGAAAACCACAGCTTTGAAGATCTTACTTAAGATCTTGTGTGAAATTTACTTCCGGTGAAATTTAATCGTTCTCGGAGGTAAATTAAGCTCTCACTACAATACCTTCAATCGTTACTTACTTTTAGGCTACTGACTATAACACAAACTGTAAACACGAACGTTCCAAACGACCAGTTGCCATATTGCTGTGAAAAACAAGAACGAAGACAACGTGCATTAGCCCTGTTACCTGTACGTGACAATACTGTCAGAATTTCACTTCTTCCTGTATTTTATACTTTTTATTTGGAATCATTTTTAAGATAAAAAGTTTTCACTTGAGCGGCCATAGCATTAGTCTCGATTACCAGCCGCTGTTCGGAATATAGGCCCAAGATCCTCCCGCGGAAATCGAGCCTATCATAGCACATGGTTTCCTTAAAAGCTTCTTTTGTTGTAAACGCATCTCACGCCTACAGAAATGGGATTTTACTTATTCAATCCAAATCCAATGTAGGAGTTAAGGTCTTCCTTTATAAACTGTAGTTCATGCTCGCTGACCGGAGGATGCTAAGGGAAAGTTCTTTATATAAAAAATGCCCCGAAACAAAAAAAAACACTCTTTCATTCAGGGACTACACTGCGTCCATGACAATGGCAAGGCAAAATGCTGTAATTTTCCCAACGTATTCAGCGAAATAAGAGGTGTTAACCGTTACTTACAAGCATAGCGGGTCCTAATGTATCGCCTTCAAAAAAGAAATACGATCCAAAGAATAATACCAACGCATGCCAATAACCTGATGAGAGAGAAGAAACCACCTAAGTGGAGTCGACCGATGACCTTCTGGTTACTATTTCAGATGCTCTACAACTGAGCTACAAGAGACTCGTGGAAGCTCAGGCCATTAAACAAAGTTCATGTGAAAAACATACTGCATACTGCTTATTTTGTTTGTTAAGAAAAAGACAAATTACGTCAAAAGCGGATTGTGCCAAAACAAAAAGTCAATGTTTTGTCCTTGCAATCAGCGACGAAAATCGACATATAATTCGGAGTATAAGCTAACTGAGATTGTCAACTCACCAGCAACTGTCCAAAAGAAGAATTCCGTCCACGACAAACGATAATTGTTACTTATATCCCTAAAGAAGACACGTAAATTTCAAATAAGTTGTAATAGGTATTTCAAGTTTGTCTAGGATGACAGGGTAAAAAAGCACAATGGTTAACCAAAAAATAACAGCTACATTCACGTTTGGAATTTTAAAAACGCTCCCCGCAACTTTGAAAACGTCTTCTGGCTAACAAATTTGTCTATAAAGTCAGCACTTTAGATAAAAGCAAACATTTAAAAAAAATTTTTTTATTTCAATCTCTATCAACACTTACACAAACAAAAACAAAAATAATGAAATAATAAGAATAGATTAATAATTATTGAACGTGGAGTTATTCACGAACAACAAATTAAAATACCAGGGGTTATACATTAAAATGCAAGGAGTAATATGACTATTGCCATTGCACTTAATTTTGTCGCAAGCAGAAAGCAAACTGAAGTCCACCTTTATATATCAGACCTTAGCCCGCGATCAATCGAAAACCAAAATCTCGTCAGAAGGATAACAGGGGTCTTTTCTGCATGAGCATGCGCGACCGCTGACTTGACAAAAAGCACGCGACCATAGTCATAGGAGCCAAATTGTTGACTTTGAAAGCTTGCTTGAGATTGAAATGGTAGCAGGAACTTAGGAAAGACCTTCGTTGTACAAGATAAGATCTGGTGATTTAAAGTGGAGACTGATGCGCTGAAGAGGTGAAAGAGCAAGTTTCTCAAGGATGTCTGACACGAACATGGCTGCTTGTTATTGTTTGGCGCTCGACTCCTGTCTTGATTCCCGTTCAAGAACCGCAAAGTTTGGCATAGAATGCATTGCTGATGCGTAGCTATTGAGCAAAATGTTCTTTATTTAGCGTTTGTCTATAAATCGGATGTAAATTAGTTTCTTGATACCGTAGAGGATTCTGTCAATAATTTGTTGATAGCTGATTTAGCCATATTTCGGGAGTGGATTAATAACGATCAGCGGGCGACTACCACGCCGTTATCACTTGGAATAGAAAGTTGTTCCCTTAAGTATTTTAGCGATACAAAGTTTGTTTATCGGAAAATTGTAGAACTTCTTGCTTTTGCGTGGACTAACATTGTAACGCATTATTAACAGGAATATTCATTTAGCCAGAACTTAAGTGCTGTAATTGGTCGGTATCACATGTTTACTGTACTTCGTGGGAAACCTAACCGTTTGTTTCATCAAAATCGGTCACAAGATTCGACTTTAATTTCGGTCCTATTGAATACAGTTTTGACTGTGTCTCATTGATATTCATTTTTTTTATTTTTCGAGACATACAGAGTGACTACCACCAACATCTCACCAGGTGACTAATCTACGTCTCGTGTGCTCTTAATTTTGTAGCTTTAAAGTGCTGGGAAAATTGTAGAACAGATATTAATTCACTGCTGAACTCAACACCGGCTTTTGCGCACTTCGAACCCGCTCGCTGAAATTTGCTATTGTTTTTTTTTTTTTAATATTTCTGTTCCTTTCCCATTTCAAAACGAAGAAAATTGAAAGTGTTACTTGCATCAACAAACGTTTCGGCACTTTGTTTAGACTTTGATGAGGTTAGCGCAATCCTACAGGCACTACATATACGCGCAATGTTGTCCAGGTCAAGCGGGGAGGTGAAATTTGATGGTAGCTCGTGTATGTTAAAGCCAGTCTACTTAGCTTTTGTTAAGACCATGTTACAGTTTTTTTGCAAACTACACATTCTGTTAAATCACGAGCAAATTCGCCAAGATGGCTTTGAGACACGCCATTTTGATGAAGGCAGACCCTGTGGTGAGCCTCCATGCACATCGCTTGTTCAGCGGTCGCGCATGCTCATGCAGAAAAGACCCCTATTCAGAAGGATAACTTTAAAAAAATACGTCACCTCCAGGAGTTGTATACATGAGCCCACGATACAGTCATGTGATATTGGTCAGCGGATACCCTTTTTGATAACTGTCATTTGACCATAACATGGATGTTCAATACCCAGTTAACCAGAGAGTATATGCCTTGGACTCCTAGCTAGTACTAAAATGTGCCTCTCACATCCGCTTACATGAAAGGGTGGACGCACGTACGGACGATTTTGTCAGAACCAAAATTTCTTGGATGTATAGATAATCAAATTTTTTTACCGATGGTGCTTCGCTGCGCGCGCTTCGCGCGCGTGAGAACTCCGCCATTACCTTACGTCTTAGTGGGTTCCAGTCCTCGCTCCTACTTACTCATTTCCGCTACGGTTCGAATACCCGTTCACACTGCATTATATATAAAGTGATATAAAGTGTCGAAATTAAACGCGAGGTTGAGCGAGGTTCTACTTTTACGCTTACGAGCGACCTTTCATACATTGCCTCCATTTTATTTGCGAACGTAAATTTACCAGACGTACGCACGTATAAATTACGCGACAGTAGAAATCAACCCTAAGATAGTTGATTTGGGGGTAATGTAATATATTCCCCTTTCAAAGAACAATAGACTTCGTGCTTATGTAAAAAATAAATCAGTTCCCAAGCCTACCTATACAAACGAGGTTGACTTTGTAATGCATCACTACCAACGTTTTGTTCAAAAATACCGTACACAAAAATGGGTAGAGAAGTGAACACAATGTTGTAAGATGTTAGAAAAAACGCATGATACAAAGGCTGCAAGACCAAAACAGAAACAAATGAAATTAGTTCAACCGGGAATTCTTAAACTAATCTGTAAATAGAGGGCTTAGTCACACTCAGTATTTAAAGGGTTATTTCAGGACTTTGCAAACTATCAGGAAATTTGGCTGAAATATCCCACAAAATAACCTCTTTTTATTAAAAAAGAAACAAAACGAAACAAAAAGCAAACACACACACAAGAGGGAAGAAAACACAAAAACGCAAAAAAGGCAAAATTCATCAACATTAACCTTGAAAAACAGTGGCCTCCGTTGCAGATGCAATTTAACTTCGCTTAGTGACGTCTTCAATGTTGTTTTGGGCCCCCAACGAATTACCGGAAGAGCTTTTCGAATTTCCTTTCATCCTGATTGGCTCATCGATAATGGCTGTTTTAACAGGCCAATCATGACGCGTACTGAAATCCTGGCTCCAGAAAAAGGATTTCCGCGCTGTTTCGCAGACAGACTTATGATGTTGAAAAGAGAGAAGAGTTCGCCATAGAAGCCATTCGAGATATGAGAAGTACAGGCTCAAGAGAGAGACTCAATACCGTGAGTGTTGAAATTAACTTAAACTGAGGCAGCGTGACTTGATCAGTTTAAAGTCTCGTCCACACGTAGCGTATTCGAATCGCTTTCGCCCGTCCGCACAAAAACTCGAAAACGATGGAAATACGATAGCATCCCTTACAGAGCATCCGTAATCATGGTAGTATAATTATGATGTATGACTTTATGACATCATGGTGTCTGAAAACCACCGTTTTCGTTCGTTCACACGTGAAAGATAAGCCACTCTGGAGAGCGTTTTAGAAAAGATGCGTTTGCAGTCACCATTTCAGCGGATACCTGAGGATGGTAGGCGAAACCGGAGGGAAAAAAAACAACTCCGTTTACAAACAAAAACCGAATACGTGCAGACGAGGTCTACGAAAGGAGTTGATGTTAAGCACGATACAAAACTTATTCCAATTATTCATTTGCAAAAAAACTAAAAAAATCGCGATCAGAAAGACTACTTACCTGCCCAGAAAAAGCGTTGAAAAAGGCGTAAAAGAACTGCGGCGTAATAAAACTCACATTCTGTAATGGATTAGAAAAGTTAAGCGATTAACGAAATAACATTCAATGTCGAGAAATTAATAAACTAACACCAGTTTTCGTAAGAATCAACAGTACGTCGAATTCAAACTTAGCCTAAACTTAGCCCAGAGTAACAAGAAATACCCGTCCGAAGTGAACTGACGGGATCAAAACATTCGCATCGTGTGACCATTTAAATGAGACCTCTTCAGCACTACTTACACATGTTACTGTTTATTTCGAGTACCTCTATGTCACACTGTTTATTTACAACGTAGTTGTAGCTGTTGATTCTGTGGATGAACCCCTGTGGTGTTACCATGCAAATGAGACCTCTTAAGCAGTACTTTTCCATGGTGCTGTTTGTTTTCAGGATTTTACAAGATATAATTTCATATTTTTCGTGTGTTTCATGAAACGGTCAATTTCAAGTGCTATAAAAGGTACCGCGTTCTTGACACTTATGACCAGAAATGCAAGCAACTCAGAATCTAGGTACGTCATGTTGGGCACAATTACCATAAAATTCCGAAAAAAAGCCCCTCCATGTAGAAGCCCCCCCAACTCGTAACGCAAAAAATCCTCTGTTAAATCGCCCCTCCAAATATACTTGGAAAATTGCTCTCAAATACAAAGTAAAACAAAGTAAAAACAGTAAATTTACTTCCAACTATAAGGCTAGCCCAATCGATTTTGAAACGCAAATTTCCCTCCGTAGATAAGCCCCTCCGAATACAAGCTCCTCAAAAAGGGCCTTTGAAAAATATTAGCACGGGGCTTATTTTCGGAATTTTACGGTTTGCAATTCCCCAGTTTCACATGACTTCATGTTTGCCAAGATTGCTCGCGTTTTGCTGAGGAACAGGGCTAGGGGACACTTCAAAGATATCCATCATGAAGAGCATGAATCTCATTAGCTTGCAATCCTGGACCAATCTGGTTCTTCAAGTGAGCTGCGTTTAGGCGGGTATAGTTCAGTGAGGGCGCCTTTATGGGTGCATATGGCAATAGATACCTTATAAAAAAAGTATTGAACCATGATAGCAGCCCGGACGTAATACCAGTGGCCATGAACGAGAAGCACTCTGCACAGAAACTTGAACCTTGCTATAGCATAATCACTGGTCCGCACGGCCTGTCGTCCTTCTTTACCCATTACACCGATACCAACATGAGCTTCTTGGATCATGCCACAGTCGTTAGCACCATCGCCTATAGCCAGAGTCACGGGCTTCTCACGGGAACACTTGACTAAATGAACAATCTACAGTCACAAACACATACACAATCATCTCAGGACAAGACTTAAAAAAAATCCTTCTTTCTTAGTCAGATATACTCTTTGTTGAGCTACCTACTTTTTTCTTTTTCTTTATTTTTTTAACTTTTAAAAAAGTCCATTTCTCATTCAGTACCCTTAACTCACATGGTGTACACTATAGTGACAGGAGGCCTATAGTGTATAAGCCCTCGGCTTCTGTATGGGCTTCCTTGTTACTCTCACTTACCATATTTGCAAATAATTTAGTTAGAATAGTGTCTATTATCCTTAGTATATTATAAATGTCTTGTATATTGTTGACGTATACTTTTGTGGTTGAGGGCAAAATAAATGAATGAATGAATGAATGAATGAATGAATGAATGAATGAGTGAGTGAATGAATGAATGAATGCATGAAGATCGACTGTACTAAGAATCTCTAGCATCCCTCTGCACTTCGTATATAATGGATTAGTACTCATTCTCTTCTTCGGTTAATGCTCATAACGATATTAATCGAACAAGTTATGATCATTTCTTTTAAATTACAAGTTATAACACTTTAAAAGTACCGTTGATGAAATCTTCTAGTGCTTACAACTTAAAACTAGTTCCGTGACTTGTTCACTAATAATATGGCTTGTGCTATACTCCAGTATTGTAGGGTTGATCTACGTAGAGGTGCTACAAATTATATATGTCAGAATGCTCTTTTTCTTGAAGATAACTATTTCTTTGACGACCTTTGAGGATACCCATCTTGGAGTCAGCTCACTCTGACTGGCAATTTGCCAAAAGAGTACACAAAAATTCAGTTGTTATTAGTTTTGCACTTCACTTATGTTGCAAAATAGTTCATCAGGCGATGGCGTCCGTTTGCTATAAGGGACTATTAGCAGTACTTTGCCAGCGAGTAATAAGGACACTTTGATATATACAGCTATTTTGAGAAAGGTTGTCGGAAAAGGTGCACGCGACAATCCCGAAAGGTATTGTGGGTGGTTTTAAGTTCACCGTTCTTCAAAGAAATTTGAAAGAGTGGCACAAGAGGCCATGGACATGTTTGCGGGTACTAAAGGAAAGCAACAAAAGTAGATTCGACAGCTACAGTGTCAGGAACAGCGTATTGCTTATATCCCATATTACCTTTCGGGATTGTCGCGTGCACATTTTTCCGACAACCTTTCTCGAAATAGCCGTATCCAAGTTAGTGTTTAGTGTTTTGTGAGAACCAAGAGCTGACCTACCTGAGCCTTTTGTAATGGAGACATTCTGCAGCATAAAACTGCCACACACTGATGGCAGATGTCCACAAACAACCCTACAGCACAAACAAACGGCAGAAAAACGCTAATTACTTTACAATGGGTTTAAAATTTCAGCAAAGCCTTAGTTATCACCCAAGCCCAAAAGAAGAACAGATGTATTACTTTCTGGATTTAAAACAATTTTCGAGTGAGGCCTTTAACTGCTGTAATAATGCCAAAAAAAAAAAATCCGAGCTCTCCCTTGGAGCTATATATAGATCTCTTGTGGTTCAATTTTATCCTTGGTTTAAATTTTATTTTCCTTTGTTTCAAACTCATTATCAGACATTACCATACTCCAAAACCAAGGACAATAAAATTTAAACCATGGATAAAATTGAACCACAACATATATAGTTGGTGTAAAGAAAATGTGTGAAAAGCCTAAGAATGGGGCGAAGCATATATGAGAGATATAAAAATATCAATATGAATAAAACACAACGCTCTAATGAGCGAGAGTCACAGAGTTTCTCGAAAGGCATAAAGATAGTCTCTAAAACAAGAGGTCCGCAAATTCGTTGTATTCCCTCACAGGAGTTGAGGGCTGGTGTATATAAAACGCTTCGTACAGCCGTAGATTTGCGGGGTCGCTTTCATTCATAATGATCTTGACTTTGTATAGTCTGTGATCTGGCAAGAATAGATTTGTTTTTTCACACAGGAGTTCTAGATTTAGTAGACCTAAATCTTTCGGTAGGTGCACAGTCGCGTTCTGTATCGAGCTTCCGTAAATGCCGCCAAGTCGTGAAGAGGATACGTGACCATTCATCCACACAAAAACAATGCTCTTACCAGTATATCGGCCCTTGAAAACATGGCTTAAACTAGAGCCGTCTATCACTAAACCGTAACTTTTTCTTGAGCCAGGGGATCTCTGCTCTAATCTGTGAGAACAATATAAAAGAACGTTACTTACCTTTTTTTAAATAAGAAATTTGACCCAAATAAACGCTTACACTGTACAAACATATTCCGCTATTCATAAAACAACTGCTGTAGCTGGAGCTATGTACTTGATTGAAATTAAAGAATTGTTGCACTTATCACCATGCTTGGGTGGCTGTTGAGACATTGAATCAATCGTGTAGGGATATTTCACTTGTACCACACAACCGTAGTTCCAGTCTACAACGGGAAGGACTACGAGTACAAGATTTAACTGAAAGTTTTTTCGCGTATTCTCAAATAATACACACCCCAGTTAACTTCATTGTACATCTTTTTTACCAAAAAAATTTCACTGTTATCTTGATTGAAGGAGGTTATATCTCCCAGCTGCAAAATAATAAAACCTATGACACTTTTTATTATTCCTTCAAAATACTTCTCCGTTTCTGATTGGCTAAAAGCACACGCACAATTCACCATAACCAGCTACTGTTGACCAAATTTGGAAGAATTTTGCGATTAATCAACCGATGACGGCAAAAGTGCAGCACAGTTGCAGGTTAATGTACCGTTAAGCAAGAAGACCTGGGGACGAGGTTGAGTTGTTTTGGTTGTGAAAAGAAAAATAGCCGAACAGTCGGCGGAACATTTTACTCGTTTCACGACGAACTATAGTCTAAAAACATAGGAGGAAGACAACTCAACGGACAGCATCTGTTATTTGGAGTATACTTGCACACCTGAACAGCCCTTTATCTTCCAAACATGCACTATCGAGGTGAACTTGACATCGACGAAGGTAAGCATGTTTTAGCTTGTTTTTAAACTAGGAATTATTTTGAATGAATAATAAAGTAATTAATGAATTCGGCTTTCGTAGGATATGAGAATTAAGCAGATCTCGGAGGGTGTTATCCACCTCGGTCACACCCTCCTCGCTCTGCTTAAATCTTCATATCCTACGAAAGCCGAATTCATTAATTGCTAAATAACTTGTGTCCACTAAGACGACACTCTCGCTAAAACTCGTAGCAGAATGACGATGACTGTCACACTTTCCGGCCAAAATGACACTGGTTTACGCGAGCTTAGCACTTATTATTGAAAAGATCTTGTACTCGTACTCGTTTTAGAATCAAAAAATCTCTATTTAGGAAAACAACAACAATGTATGAGAACAATTTCGCATCAGGGGACGCGAAAATACCGTCCATTGTCACCCAAAAATTGACTCCGCAGCGTTCCTCGGGATTTTTTTGTAAGCGCTGGCGATCCTGAAACTATATATTATAATGGTATTTTAACGGCTTGTGCAAGCCGCAAAGAGCAACTGTAGCCGCAAAACAAGAAACGTAACTGGTGGAAAACCAAAACTGGACTCAGGAAACATAAAAGATTTTCTTTATGTAAAATACCTTTCACGGCATTCTACAAGTTCGTCTTCGCACTCTCTTTCCGTCTGCTTCTTTGTGATAAACATCATCTCCATTCCCGTCTAAAGAGAGATTAAAATTGTTTTTATGTTAACAGTTAAATTTACATTGCATAGCCTTTTTCTTGCGATTAAAGGAAACCAGGTACGGTGGATTTCTATTAGTTTCTAGCAAGTGAATGGTGCTTTTCGTGCGCTGTAATTGGCTGGCCCTGGAGGTAAACATCTCCCTGTCCAAAATAATTGACCGGCGCCAGCCACCGAGGCTATACAGATGGGCTATCTAAGTCGCGAATGGTCCCGTTTTACAAGAACGCCAGTAAATGTGTAAAAGTATGCTAAAGTGGAAACGTCTGGTGATCACTGTTACCTTAAAGTGTCCACAGGAGTGGCTGATATTAACAGCTGTTTCTTCTTTATCGCCGGTAAGAACCCACACCTGAATTTCACAGAAAAGCAGTCAGCATACATTTCAGTACGCCCTCATGTTATGTGTCACAAATTGATATCCCTTTGCTGCTAGTCAAACACATGGTACCAAAACGACACAATATGTTAGAGAAATATTGCAACGGAAGGTCCTCACGAACATCAAATTCCTTATTTTTCTATTCCTTACAACATTCCTTCCTCTCCGACATGGTGTTTTGTACGACATTCCTGACCAGTTGCAAAGGAACCTACTCCGAGATTTAAACATTAACCGGAATTAACCATTCAATACCCAAACCTTAACGATCGAACATCTGTATCGCGTTGTACGCCTGTTGGCTGTTTCTCTAACACGATTTTCAACAAATGTTAGTCAACGATCCTGGAAAAATTCCTTCCGTGGTACGCCGTTTGCTAACAAGCACTGTGTGTAATTCTTATGATGTCCATACAGAATCATGAATGCTAATTAACAATTAGTCACCGAAGGCGACGTGAATATCGGCGAATAGTCACCGAGACGAAGTCGAGGTGACTATTCGCCAATATTCACGTCGCCTGAGGCGACTAATTGTTTTAGTATAATTACATTGATGATTATTCGAGAAAATAAAATTATTGATCAATTTCCGACCACGAAACATCAAAAAATCTGGCTGCCATTTTGAAAACTGCTAGCCTTCAATGCTATAATCACCGCGCGGTGATTAGAGCGGGATAAAGCGAAGCTCCTAGCCAATCACAGCGCTCTATTTTCGATAATCATCAATGTAATTATACTAAAGGCGATTAGTGAAGCGCGAGAAAATATGAGAAGAATCAATTCTTGCCGTGATTACAAGAGAACCAAGCCCATAAAGCAAAACCACGTGAACCAATAAACAAAACAAATTAGAATTAACATGCAGTTACCTCTCACCATGAATTCGCTTCGTTTCATTGGTAGTTTTGGTGGTCAAAAAAGGGACAATGAGTCGGTTAACCTTACCTTGATGCCTGCCTCTCGGAGAGCTTCTATAGTTTCTGGAACTCCGTCTTGAAGTCTGACACAAGAAAAGATGATGAAGAAGCTTATGAACATTCATTGACATAGTCAAAAAAATAGATGCTTTCACTGCTAAATGTAGTTAAAGGCAAATTTCGACCAGATTTCCAAATTTCATTTTCTAAAATTTTGAAAAACAAAAAGCACCATGTGAAAGTACAGGCGGAGAGCTTTCATTTGAATGGTCACATCGTAGGATTTCGTCCACAAACACAAAATTTACAGTCATCTTACAAAACTTCATTAAGCACTCTGGCTTAACCCTTGAAGTCCCAAGAATGACCAACATCAATTTTCTCCTCACAACATCAACACGTTGTGAAAACAAAAGATTACGAGATTTCATAAAATAGAGAGAAGTGTGACGTCACGTTACCAGGGCAGCACTATTTCTGGATGACAACAAAACCAACGACGACGGCGACGTTAAGGAGAACGGCAAAAAATAATTTGTTTATACCAACAAATAACAACTTTGCCCTTGCATCAAGCTATTTTGAACATGAAACTTCCTATTTATGGGGTAGGTGAACACAACACCAAAATTGTCGCTTTCTTTTTCTAAACTTAGATAACAATAGATACGGTCCCAAAGAAAATTTCGCCAAGATTTGTTAAATTAAATGAAATTGAATAAGTTCGGTAAAGTTTGAAATAGTGCAAATAGACTTTTAAGTTTTAACTTTTAGGTTTGCTGTCATCCAAATTCTCACAAGGGAAAATGCTTTGATCTTTTTTCAAATTCTCACAATTAATTCCTTAGGGAAATCTATGGAGATCAGTTTGGATAATTTGTATGTGGATATTGGGGTATAGAGCGGCTATGTCACACGGATAGCACTAAGGTTTTGAAAAAAAAAATCGGCCAGTTTCAATCCATGTCCATCCTTGCCATCTGTAGCAGCTGGTAACAGGAAACAGTTTCAATGATTATATATAGTCTTGAATAGCAACACAGGCCCATTAGTTTATGAATTCAATTGATGAAAAGACACGTTATAGCTTTTTAAAAGACAGTCAAAAAGAGCAGATTTCTTTGCAGAGGAGAATACTCTGTGCGCTGTAATTACGCAAAAAATGTATCTTATGTCGTAGAAAGTGCAAAATATTTTGGAACCACATGGTGGTTTAAAAGAGCAAGGTGACGATTATCCTTGAAGACTTGAACTTGTACTTTATTGTTTGCTCTTGCTATTGACTATTTTCGAATCCCCCATAATATGCTCTGTTCCCCCCCCCCCTCCCCCCAAAAAAAATTTGCATAAGTTATTGTCTTCAATTGGAGTCCTTCCAGAAGCATTTGAAAACAAATGCGGGATTCGAAAACACAGAATACGCGCATACACCACGAACTGAATGGCTGAATGGAGTAAATTGACTTCATTTCTTTGGCTATCTGGTTCATACCACTTAATAACATAGAAAAGAGAAATACAAAAGGTTTATCTACCTATCTTCCACGGCGGTGGCTCCAAGGACGTGCAAGTCTCTTTCTACTTCCTCATAAACACGAGCAAGCTTAAAATAAGTACAGGTGAATAGATAAGTACCAGTATCGTATTTAGCGCAATTAGTAAAATGCAGTCATTCACTAAGCATTGCATAAAATGTATTAATTTGTTTATTCAGTCACCTGTTTATTTATGATTGATTTTTTACTCCGCGAGAATAACATTTTCAGGTATGACCATTCAAGTGGCAAAAGGGAACTTAAGCAACGACGACCTTGACGTCAACGAGAACGACAAAAAGGCAATAGGTTTATATTGGCAAAACAACAACTTTGCACGTGTATCACGCTTTTCCGTACATTTCTTTGCCTTCATTGCACGACTATGACGTGAAAATGCCTAATTTCAGGTTTTGTGAAGGACGGGAACACAAGACAACGACCTTCTCTTTTTTTTCCAGAACTTTGATACAGTCTTGTAGAATTCGATAAAGTTTGATTCTTCTGACTCCGATTCCGTCGCGCTTATGACTCCGCTTACGACTCCGATTTTTGATTTTCACTAGGTCATAAGCGCTCTTACGACTCCGCTTACGACTCCGACTCCGACTCCGTCGCTACTGAAAACCAGCCTTAAGAGAGCTTCGTCCCAAGGGAATTAGTCCTTAGGAATAATTGCGATTAAGACTGAAAGAACGCAAATCCACTTTTTAAGCGACGTTTTCGTTGTCGCTGCGTCGATAACTGTTCAATACCCCGGCCACAGTTGGGAGAGCACCTGTCTGCTGAGAGGGAGGACGCGGGTTCAAACCCCGGCCGGACCAACACTCAGGGCCTTTAAATAACTAAGAATACAGTGCTGCCTTTGTAATGACATCTGCAAACGGTTAGACGTTGTAGTCTTTTCAGATAAGGACGAAAAACCGTAGGTCCCGTCTCACAGTACTTTCACTTAGCTGGTTCTTGTGGGACGTAAAAGACTGACAGACAGACAGACAGATAGACAGACAGACAGACAGACAGACAGACAGACGGACCGACGGACGGACGGACAGGTGCCGGGGGGACAGAACGACGATAGCCTAGGGCATCTAGAAAGAAAGATGGAAGGATAGACTGGCTGACTGACTGACTGTTCAAAAAGAATAGTGGACGTAGACCTGGGTGTTGTAAACAACCTTTGCTGGGTTGGGTGGGTTATCTGTAAGGAGACATCTTATCCTCATTCAGGTGTCGTGATGCCCCTCTGTAAACAGTGTATATTACCCTTTGAGTTCGTACTGCCGAATTCTACCAAAAGTTGATTAAGGGTGTTTTCCGTGGTACTAGGTACCAATTTACCAGACAATTACCAAGATCCGAATTAACAAAAATACCTGTTCTTCTCTGTCATTGATGGCTTGCTTGGCTTTGTTCAGCTAAAGTACGTACAGATGACACAGTGTTAGCTAATACATCGGGGACCGTACACAGGCGTATTTCAAATGCATTAATTCCTTGAACAAAAGCTGCCGAGTTTCTCTTACCTTTTTGTCTATTGTAAAGTATTCTTCATCAGAGAGAAATCTACGTGCAACAGCTAGTGTTCTAAGTCCCTTCTGTTGACACAAGATAAACAAAACAACATTAGAATGAACTTTTACTTCAAGCCTCTTTCTTACTTAGTGCTTTCCCATCTAACCTCTGGAACCGGGCTTCGGCACTTCCAAGTTACATTGCACTAAATAGTGAAAGCAGCACAAGGCGTTGTGAGCAAAACGATGAAGACGCTTGACAACTTAATTTCCTTCCCTGCTTTTGTGTAGAACCTAAAGTCGTGAAAGCTGAGATTTGTCTCTTTCTTTCTTGCATGCTTCCGGTCTTTCTTCCACCCTTCCTCTATTTGAGGGCTTCTTTTGGTCTTTCTATCCGCGTCCTTCCGTCGTTCTGTCCCCCCGGCACCTGTCCGTCCGTCCGTCGGTCTGTCTGTCAGTCAGTCAGTCTATCCTTCCTTCTTTCTTTCTAGATGCCCTAGGCTTTCGTCCTGTAGACGATATATTCCATCATAATCGTTCCGATAATCAGGTATCAGAGTTTGCATACATACCTCTGCGTACTCATTGACATGATCTAAAGTGACATCTCCTGGACCAGACGCCAGTTGATTCAAGACAGCAGTCTCTGCTCCTTTCACTAACATCACATACTTATCTACAACGCGGCAAAAATACTCTTGTCAGGGTATTTAGAAAGGATGACGCCAAGAGGGAAAATTCTACGCGAATTTGTTGTGAGGATGCAGAAGCTTTTTTTTGTATTACTGGTACAAAACGATTTTAAGCGCTACTTTCCCTTAAACGAATAATTTCGCACCGTTTTGTGCCCCTTCCCCCGTCTGTTACAAAAATGGTTATTCTTTCACTGGTCACTTCTTTTGTTAAGATGTAACTTTTTTACAAGCCTATGAAAGTCTTCTACAAGAACATGGGATAAAACCTCGCAAGGCCTATGGCTCAAGTCTCACATGGAAGCAAGCCACAAGAAATAGAATACCAGAAGAGGACATTTTACAATCTTGGGCAGTGGCTTTGACAACATTTTCGGGCAAATCCTCTATAAAAGAGTAAAGACTTTAAGCACTATATTTGGAAGCTGCATGGCATATCATAATGGAAAGGTCTCAATTTTGGTGTCATTCAAATACGGCGGCCTTTTTTTAATCTCCCTAATAGCTAATACATAACGCTTTCCAAAAGGGTCGATAGGCGGACCAATAAAGAAACTGGAAAAGCATTAGGGCAAACTTAACTTTGATATGCTAAGCGTAACGCGATATCGGATGTTAGAAGAACACGAAAATAAACCTGCAAAATATGCACTGCCCTTAGAATTTTTTCCAACATCCCAAGTGGGTTATTACTCCTAAAAAAGTTGGATCTATATCAAATAATATCAAAACCTTGTGGCGACTTTACTATGACACTCATTCGCTTTCTTGTTGAGTCAAACTCGAGAACATGGAGAAGAGTGTATCTGAAATTAAGAAACATAATGAAATAACAATCAATCACTGGAACTGAAAAATTTGTTTGAAATACGTTTAACCTCACTTCAAATTTTAGACACGAAAATAAACCCACGCGCTGAGATGTTTTTGGATACCTGATAGAAAAAACCCTCCATCGAAATCAATCATTTTTTTATAGCATACTGCCGTCGCTTTCCCCGGAAAGGAACGTCCAGAAATTGTGCCAGCTAAATTGGCTGCTAGTAAATTCAAAAAGGGAGAAGCCCACTCTATCCCCGCACCCTCAAAATAACAATCAAACAAACAGGATCAGCACAGTTACTTCAGGAGTCAAGGGAGATCACTTCTACGTCAATGCAATTTCAATGATTTTTGCTGAAGAAGACAAATAGCGGCAAACGAGTAGCAAGTCCCTAAATAGGACCTATTTTTCTAACCTCTTTTTGGTGATCTGTGACGTCATTGCGGGGGTCTGGGGAAAGAAATTTTAATGCCATATCCCATAAACCAACGCGCGCACCAATTCAATTCAATTCAATCTGTTCCCGTCAGCTTTGGTTTATGGGATACGGCATTAAAATTTCTTTCCCCAGGCCCCCGCAGTGACGTCACAGATCACCTGGTTTTTGGTGCTTGATGTGCAATGGAACACTCACTAACCTCTCAATTACGTTCCCAACTCTGACTTCAATATCATCACCAACTTTTCCTCGGTAAGTGACTCCAAATCTGCCAACAAAGACATGCAGCCCGTATGAACTTGTGTGATATCTTTTAGAGTAACGTGTATTGTAGTTATTATGATTTACATAAGATTGAAACCTTTTTTTTTTCTATTTGTCAGTAACCGAGGTCATCGAAACATCGATTTATTAAAAAATACTTTTGTAACGTAATGTCGAGCATGGTGTTCCTTAAATATTTAACAATTAGTCGCCGAAGGCGACGTGAATATCGCCGAATAGTCACCGAGACGAAGTCGAGGTGACTATTCGCCAATATTCACGTCGCCTGAGGCGACTAATTGTTTTAGTATAATTACATTGATGATTATTCGAGAAAATAAAATGATTGATCAATTTCCGACCCCGAAACATCAAAAAATCTGGCTGCCATTTTGAAAACTGCTAGCCTTCAATGCTATAATCACCGCGCGGTGATTATAACGGGATAGAGCGAAGCTCCTAGCCAATCACAGCGCTCTATTTTCGATAGTCATCAATGTAATTATACTAAGGCCAAAGGAGAGGTTCCACTGTACTTTCATTTTTATTTTTCTGTTTGAAGAACTACAAAGTGGTCCTAACCTTAAAGGGGCTGTGTCACGGCAGTCCAGTTCATTTTGTTTAATTTTGCCAATTACTTGCCCTCAATCACAATGGAACTTAAACTAAGCAAAGAAATTACATGTAAATGACAAAATCAGAGATCCGAGACAAACAAATATGTCTCCTGAGCATTATTCTTGGAGTTGCAAGCAGCAGGGATCAACTTTGAAAAACTGTTAGGCTGAACAGTTTTCAAGAATCCTAATTTCAATCCGTTTCAATCTCCTTCAGTTTTGTCCATCCGTGGCATCTGTTGTTTCTGTTATGTTATTTCAACCTTCCTTTGAAGTTTTAGGCGGTTATTTTTATGTTTCTCTTAATTTAACAGGCATTTTTGTAATTTCCTAATTTGACTGAATTTCGTGAAACAGCTTCTTTAAGTCTGTAAATAAAATTTTTCAGTGTAGTTTTCATTCAGAGTAATATGCAACATTCATGTAAAACTGTTTATTACGCTGCACGACATGTTTTTCCAACTTTGGTACCTGTGGCAGAATTCAACAAATGTGACCATTCAAATAATATATAGCTACTAAGCAGTTTCTTGTTTTTAACTTTTGAGTTCGGCCGTTCTAATGAAAGTTATAAAAATACAGCGATGGCATCTCCGTTACTTTCAATTTATTCAGTGAATATAATACCACTTAACAATTGGTTACTTTCGGCGTTAATGGTGACAATTCAAACAATTTCAAATGGAAGGTCATAACAAATAATACTATCAAAGACAATAATAAATTCATTTCAAGAATAAATAGCTCTTATTGAAACAGATAACTGAGAGGAACAATAAAAAAGCTATCATAGATAAAATCATTCAATCAAACAATATGCAGACCTAACAGCAGCTTCCACAAGAGCTTTTTCATCTGGTGACGACGCCTGAAAACAACGTAATTTACATGGTTTTCACCTCAAATGGTCTAAATTTTGCTATACTGCTATTTACTGAAGTCAGCAAGTTTGGTTGGTGCGAGGTTCCATTTAGTTATTTTAGACTATTCTTTCAATACATTCACAACTCTTTTGAAGCTGTACTCTCAGTGCAGACAGGGTTCATACACTTTTTTAGGGCAAAAATTCCAGGACTTTTCAAGGTCGTTCCAGAACCCTACTTTGAAATTTCAATGATTTTTTAGAGTTTATGCAGAAACGAAAACACGAGAGCTTGAATTAATTATGTTAACATATACGGGCCATGGATTAATGCTCGGTGCCCTAGTGGCTCAATGTACCGTAAAGTAATAAGGAAGCACTGGGAACGAATGAACATTTTTTACTATTGTCTGCATTTGCCCTCTACCCTTCAAAAGGCTGCAATGTTCTTCGGTAAAAATTTTAGTACTTTCAAGGTCAAAAAACCAATTGTAAGTGCAAAAAACAAGGCCTAGAAATTGGACTCCTGAAATTCAACGCTTTTCAAGACGCGAACGAAACCTGTATATACGACCCTTATTAATCCAAGGAGTCCTAGATGACAGGGTATCTGGCCACAACATTTTAAACAGATGGATAATCTTCACAGAATGGACGCCAACGTTACCTGGTAGTGATAATCATAGATTGCACTGGGGCTTGTCTCTCTGGAAGCTTGTACAGTATGGCAAAGCGACAAGGCCAGGAAAAACTCCATCACTTCAGACTAAAAAAAATCAAATATATATATATATAATCTAGTTTGTCTGGTGTCAACTTGAGGTTCGACGTGGCATTTTATTACTATTTAATTTCATACCGCACTACATGTACGGCACTCCTCAGATAAATTTGCCAACAAAAAGACAAATATAATATAACAAATATTAATAATATAACAAATATTAATATAAGACAAATATGTATATATATATATATATAAATTCGTTTTTTGAGTAGAACGTATTTCGTAGAGCGCTCGACTCAATTGATTGAGGAGCATCAGCTATAACTTCACAGAAGTTCAGGTTTCACGAGTAATCATCGTTTTATTGCTACAGAACTGTTTCGTATGGTGCAAGGACCACACTCATCAGGCAATTTTGACGACTGAACTGTTGGAATTGGAAGGCTGGCAGTTAAATGCGAAAATTTAAATGGTTGCTATGGTAGATGCGTTACATTCAGGTTATATGAAACTGTTGAAGGGTTGCTAGATAACAAAAACATTATATAAGAGGGATTATCTGTCGTTATAAAAATGTGATATAAGCGGGTTATATATATATAATTTAAACGATAATTACCATTAATTTCACTTAGGAATAGATTTCTGTCAGTCAAATGATACAAAGAAAGCCGGCTACTGGCGCGTAAGAGCCGTTTGATTGATGAAAATCTATCCCAAACTGGTTCTGATTTCGAAGTTTGCACATTAGTGAAAAGTGATAGTAAATTCCGATTTCCTACTAAGTTTTTTTGCAATGCCACGCTGTGAGGCGGGGGGTGGGGATGTGCTTGCCCACAATCTACTCGACAAAGAGTTATTTACTACAGCTGTAATAATAAGTTTGCATCACTTTTCTGCCAGAGCGAGACTCCATTCCAATCACTTCAGCATCCAACACACAACACTAAAAGTGCTGAATTGTCATCTGCCTATAGCCTTTGGGGTGGCACATGCCTCATTAAATCTAGGCATTAACTTTTCTTTACATGAGGTTTAGATTTCTGGGAAACTGCCCGCCTATCCCTCCACTAAGCTAACATTAACACTTAGGACAAGATGATGGGGGGGGGGGGGGGGGGTAGGTGGGCAGTTTCCCAGAAGCCTAAATTGATCCGGATGAACAAT
Organism: Porites divaricata; assembly: GCA_038088405.1. Classification (NCBI taxonomy): domain Eukaryota; kingdom Metazoa; phylum Cnidaria; class Anthozoa; order Scleractinia; family Poritidae; genus Porites; species Porites divaricata. The sequence continues at coordinate 7,995,967 of JBBMOI010000017.1, forward strand.
TAGAAATTATTGGACGAGGTTGAGCAAAATATCGTGATTTGTCAGTGGCGAGCAGATCAATTATTTGCCGAAGCCGAAGGCTGAGGCAAATAATTGATCTGCGAGACACTGACAAATCACGATATTTTGCGATAACCGAGTTCAATAATTGTTTTATCATTCGATCACTGAGTTTGTTTTCTAATAAATAATATCTTCGGAAAGTGGTTAGCGCGGGCTGCTTTCCAAGGAGCAAGCCTGGTTCATTTACGCATGAGCAGAATAGTATTTGCAGCCATAAACTTAAGCCATAAACAGTTGAACGACATTGCGCATGAGCACACCATTATTTGTAAGCAGTTATTTGCAGGTCACGTGGTGGGCCCTCGGCCAATGAAAAGGAAGAAACATTTGCATCGAATGATAACGTGCATTTACAATTTTAGTAATGTAGGACCAATTCCAACGCATTAATACTACTGGACAGACTAGACAACCTCATTTGTGAAAGCGAGACTGCAAAGGTCGCCTTACAAGGTGCCTAGTAAAGATGTAATTCCGAAGGTAGGAGGTAACAAGAGAAAAAAGTATATAACACTTACACCAACATTTTGAATAGAAACAGAAGGACCGTCGGCTTGATCTTCTACGAACAGTTGGCTGTTTAACTCCTGCAAGAACACAAATATGTAGCAAAATCACATCACAGCAGTCTCAAGAATTACAGTACAAAAAATAATGTGTAAGTTGACACATAGTATTTGTATTTAGACTGTTCACAGTCCTCTATTTTCCGTAAGATCGTTGAGATCGAGCGCTTTGCGTGAAGAGCTGCTACTTAATTCCCGACGCCCGCCCCCTTGGTATATTTGAAAATCAAGATGGCCGCCATAAACGGTAAGACGTGCTATATCTCGACCATCTCACGAAAAAAAGGGGACTGTGAACAGTCTAATTTGTATTGCACCTACATGTATCACTCGTTTAGATAGCTCCACCCCATTTATTGGACTACTCAACCAACTACACCCTCAACCTGTAAATTGTGACCATGTCTGTAGAAAATGTTTGTTTGAAAACGGATTAATTACCCTGCGTACTAGCCTTACCCACACTAGAACGATCTCAAACGGAGCAGTATGAAAACGGATTTTCTAGAACCCCCGAAATTATGGAATTTTGTCAAAGGTAGTCTAGAGCGATTTTCGTATGACCTTGAAAAAAGGTTTCGGAAAGTGTTCGTTCTTTGTTTCATCAGCCAATGGATGAAAAGATCAAAACATGGCCTCTTCGTTTTCCCGCCAAAGAAACCCTAATATGGAGAAGGCATTGTTCGATTAGCCAATCGTGTTGTAGTATGACGTCAAAGCGAAGTATCGGTTGATTTCTAGAAAGTTCTCGGGCATGAAGTTTTTTCACCTGAGCGTTCGCTTAACCAATGAAAAGCCATGCGCGTTTGTCTGTCCGTTCGATAAACCAATCAAATCGCTCTATTTCCGTTCGTTTGTCGTTTCTGTTTTGTTCGCGCGCTTTCATTTCCAAGGTAATACGAAAATCGCTCTATTGTTTCATGTAGACAACGTACCACTACCCATTCAAGACCCGGCTTCTTACAAGCAAGCGGAGTGTTGAAAACGACAATTTAGCGAATGACTTGGAAAGAAAACTCATTATTTGGTGTGCAATTTGATGGCTTGATATGGACAACCGACCGAAAACGATTCAAAAACACTCGTGTGGACAGGGTGCTTTTGATCTGTTTTAGTCAAAACGAGGGCAGTGTGGACAGGACCTGTGTCGGTAGTGCATCGACTTACCACATACTTCACTCCATTAACGGAGCATTCTCTAAACTGCATGACATTTTCTGTCAGTGTTCCTGTCTTGTCAGTAAATACATACTCGACCTGTTGATAGTAAATAAAGCTTTTTAGCACAATTTCCCCCTCCGCTCACCATTTCACGCTACTATCCACTATCTGAACGCCTTGAACAGGCTAGTCATCAGATAATGTTCGATTTACATTTTGTTTCTAGTGTCTTATAAAATTGGACCTGTTGTGGATATGATGAGCGGACAGATCAAATTCCAAAGATTTTCATTTTGCAGCGTAAAGATCTGCATAATAATTAAAGAAATAATGCATGCCCGACAGCTTTTCCGTTTTGTCCGACTAAAATGGTTATCTGGTCGGACAAAATTATGAATTCGATGAAACATTATTTGCGACCCTGAAAATCAATTAACATTGCAAAAGGCGCGAACGCCAGTTCCAACTTTTAAATGTCTCTTACACGTATGATTTGACTTTTTTACAAATTAAAATCTTAAGTGTAAATACATGATTTTGTAACAATAAATTATGTGTATGACTTTTTTACAAATCATAATGTTAAGTGTAAATACACTTGTAACAATAAATTATGTGTTTGAAATTGCTAACTAGAACCTTCCCTAGTTTTTTCCCAACTTTTTACATGGACATGTTGGAGAGAATCAGTCGACACCACTGGAAAGAGCACTTTAAAATAACTGAACGGCCAAGTCTGAAAGTGATACGTCTTAAGTGAGTGAAGATACAGCTCAGCAAAGTTGCGAAAATTTACAGACGCTTGTATGGTGGGAGGGGGGGTGGGGCAATTTGTGTCCCTAACCTCCCCTCCCACCATACAAAGGTTTGTAAAATGTCGCGACTTTGAGGAGCCATATCTTCGTAAGTTTTTCACAAATCGCTTTCAAGCTTGGCAATTTTATTCATTCCAGCGGAATTGACGGATTTTGTCATTTCCCTTACTTGTCCACGTCAAAAGATGGAAAAAACCGTGCAAAGGTATATTATTATAAGAGATGTACAGATCAATGATTCAGTGACATATACCTGTCCAAGTTCTTCGTTCAAGTCTGAGGTGTTGGCAATGGCACACTCATCTGTTTCCTAATCAAAGTAAAACCAAATTTCTCATTTTGTCATTGATACGTATCAACATGAAAAGAGCTCATCGAAGAGCCACTGGATAGGGCAGTACACACATATTTAATTGAATATTTTCATCACACCATTTAGAGCTCCAATTTTTGTTATTTTTATACATTGTACTATACCTATTATCTGTTTTCTCATTGGAGAGTCTACAATAAGTTTTGGAAATAGCGCAACTTACAGATTAGTTAGTTAACTACTAGCAGGTAACAGACTAGAAGATAATCTGTAGGTTGCAGCGCAAACTGCGTACCGTGTGATGGTGTGTTTGTAGCCATTTTCTTCAAAACAATGAATAATAAAACAATTACTAGATTCATTTCTTGTGATATCCTAAATAATGAAGGTCGTGGTAAGTGTTATCAGCCTGGTCCTTCAGCATGAGTGATAACCTTTACCTCGACTTCGATTATTTCGGATATCACAAAAACCTCATGCAATAATTGTTTATCATCATTGTCATTATCACCATTATTATTATTACTACTTTATTTTTGGATTAATGTTAGGTATGATTCTTACCTCATGATACATCTTCAAATCCCACGCGAAAAATAAAGCACCAATGAATTTTTGAAGCTCTAAAAAAAGCAAACAACTCTTCACAACAGGAATGCATGTCAAAACGGGGGCATCTCGAAACAAACTATAAATGGCAATTCACGGTAACAATTATTATAAATATACATAACATGCATGTGGTCGAAGCTCCCAAAAGCAGACACCCTCTGAAAACAGGAAACTGTCCGTGACTGTTGCTAAATGATTACGGAAAATAGACGCTTATGGGGGCTTGCATTTGTTAACGTAGAAACATTCCAATCAGAAACTAGAACGACTGTGGTACAAAACAGTTCGCTTATTGATGGAAGTGTAAAAACAAAAGAGAAGAGTAGATCATTATGTCTCAGAAGCGTCTAATTGGCTGCTTAAGGGCGGCCTGTGTGACTAAAAAGTTTGTAAAGGAGTCGAAAAAGAGGGGTTCTGTTAAGGCAGTTGAATTTAAGGTGTTTCGATACAGTTTTTCGGAGGCCATACCGATATTTTTCTATCGCCTTAAAACAGATTTTATCCTTTTCCGATCGCTATAAAATTTTCGTCAGTGATTGACTATGGATTGAAGTTTGTCAAAACGTAGTTTTAACTAAAATCGATATTACTATGACAACAATAAACAAAAAAATTGGAAATTGATAAAAACCAAATTTTGCGCAATCTAGGCCTGCTACTAAAAATCCAACACTAGGAACTAGGTATGGTACGGTATGGTCTCCGAAAAAATGTATCGAAACACCTTAAAGCTTGCCGACTAGAGCTAAGAGTGTCTGTTATGAGCACTTTGACTGTACTATTGCCTACAAATATGGTAGTCTGCGAGCAAGCTCTAGTTCATTTGTAGATAAAAGAGAGGTCACACTCACGCCAAGCGACGAGCTTGCTCACAGGCTACGAATACAACTTTAACAAGAAACTAGGCAGTGCAATAAATCATGTGATTTATTTTGCCAAAATAAGCATTGAAAAGGTTAGTCTGTTCAAGGCTCTTGGTCGGTGCAGACAAGAAAAAAAGAGGGCGAGCAGTGAAAAATGGCGGCCTTTTCTTTGTCTCTACGTGCGCGAAGCCAAACGATTGACTTGGTTGGCGTAAACTGTCAAAATTGACCAATCTTAGGATATACCAGGAGCTGGTATACCGAAATGAGGTATTGAAAACAATGGTTGTTTGCCATTTACAAAAAGTTTCCAGAAAACCCGGATGGAAAGTAAATGGAACACGACATTTTGAGTCGTTCCAGCGGAAAATGTCCGGGAGCAACGAAACATCTGAAAAGGGAGTCCCGTTTTTCCGGACGGAATGTTCCAAACGGAAATTCGTATTCCATTTCTCCAAAGCCATCTTTGACACCAGCTTCAGGCCTTCGCGGCTGTTTTTCGGTACTGGAACTGATTTGTACAAATGGTAAACGCGATTCCGGGAGGAAATTTACCAGTCCTGAATTTTGGTTACCTTTTGTCCAAACCGTGAACCGACAGGTCTGCCCATATAAGTGGTAAACAATCAATGCTTACTGGCTCCATTTTTAAAACCCGTCTCTCTAAAGCTCCCATGCGGTTTTTTCGCGCAACTTTTCTCGATGCGTTTTCCCAACCAACTTGGAGCATGGAACAGACTATGAAAAGCGGGTTTGGAAAAAACCGGATGTTTCGAAAGTTCTTGAAACATACGTTAAGTTGCACGTGCATTTTTTCAGTAATATATCAAACTACTGAAGACAAAGGAGCACCCTAGAAATGTCTGGTTTTTCTCCAGATCTTTTCTACTTGTATTTTGATAACAAAAAAACTTCCCAATGTTGAATTTCATAAGATTACAAGCGCCTCGCATCAATCCCTACTGCTGGTGACGCGAAACGTTTCGATGATGGGGAGCGATATTAAGAGGCAAGCTTTTTTACACAGGCTAACTGTACCATATCTTTCTGGGTACCTACCTACAGTGACATAAAGTGAAATTGGAATAACATAATTGAAAAGAATGAGAAATACAAGAAATGTGTCCAGCACGCCATTAGATCCGGTAAACTGAAAACAGAAAATCAAAATATATGACAAGTACATTTTTGATACAAAAAATTCAAATGGGGAATAGTACAACCTTTTCAGATATTCTGTCAATTTCACTAAAATTCAATTGTTATTACTTATTGACACACCGGTGACTTCAGGTCTCATGTACTCATAGATTCTAGTAATCGGGGAAATTTTTTCACGCAAATTATCTACTTTCATTAAAAACTGATGGACAAATAAGAAACATATATTCCACTGCTTCACATTGTTTCAATAAATCTTCTCACCAACTAAGATTACACATAGTTTAAAGAGTTTGTTATTTCGGTAACAAAAAACGACTTGACTCTAATGGTACAAAAAAACCTCTTTCGCAGTACTTTCACATGGTACTATTTATTTTCAGTATTTCGCAAAACGAAATGATGAAAGAATTGTGAATTTTGATGAATTTCGCTTTCAGCCAATTTTGGTGACCCCTTGTATACCCTGTATAATTATACCTATCTTTTTTTAAGAAGAGCGAAACATGTCCCACATTCATAAACAAATAGCCTGTTCACAGACCCTCTATTTTCTCTTCAAAGTCCGTCGAGCGCGCGTGATAAAAAACAACCCCAGGGTGGGGGGGGGGGGGTTATTGACCGCCAGCACAAGGGGGTAGGGGTGGGGAAGAAGAAAATAGATATTTTTCTTTATCGCGCTCCTCGATCGCTCGCCGATGTTTTCCGAAAGAACGAAAAGAAAAATAAAACAACGTCTGGGTACAGGCTATGAACAAAGCAAAGGAACAAGGGATGATAATTCACTTACTGTGACTTTAGGTTTTTCCAAATAAACATAGGAAGGCATCCCAGACTTTGTGCCTTGCTTCCAAAACATCAGGCCGGCACACAAAGCTCCTTGGGAAACTAGCACAATCAAGAACACGATCAAAAATGTGTTCATTGTCCTGCAAAACACAAACAGTGTAAAAGTTGTAAACAGCATTACTACACAATATATAAGAGTATTAAAAAAATTGTACAGGTAGCAATTTAATACAGCGTCATAATGTATTCAAGACTGTGCTCTGAGGAAAATTGAAGAAAACCCATACTCTGCGAGCAGAAGTTTCTCTCTTGCATGGCTTTTAGCATTTACAAAGTCGTTCGCGTGGCTTGTCTGTCGCACCATTGATTTTGTTTACACCCCCCGTTTCCCGTTTCCCGGGGGGGCGTAAACAAAATCAACTACACCACTGACAAGCCACACGAACAACTTCGTAAATGCTAAAAGCCATGTAAGAGAGAAACCTCTGCTCGCAGGCTAGGTAATTACATTATGTACTTTTATTACTATTATTATTATCAACATCCTCCTCCTCATCATCATCATCATCATATATTATTATTAATGTTCACTCTTCACTCTATGCAGATGTTAATGGTTTTCTGAATCCCTCAATAATAACTGGTGAAAATTATCGTCCAGATCTTCTTTTCCTAATCCAGTCCAAGTGCCTATATGTTCTAGAATTAACAGTTGGTTTCGAGTCCAACCTTAACAACAATGCAGTGCGTAAGAAAGAAAAATATGTGAACTTGATCAACGAAATGAGTAGAAATTACAGATGTGTGAGATTTGTAAATCTCTCCATGAGTTCCCTTGGCGTTTTTTCCAATGAATACTCCACGTTCTTAGACATGATGAATGACATTGGCATTGACAAAAAGCAGCAACGTTATATAATCAAGAAAGTGATAAATATAGCCATTAGAGCAACATATTACATCTTTTGTTGTACAAACAGGAACTGGGATAGCCCAGACTTAATGCAATTTTGATTTTTTGTGAATTTTTTTTTTGGTTTTGTTTTGTTATGTTTTTGTTGTTTGCTTTTTATCATTATTATTATTATTATTATTATTTTTTAATAATTCAATCTCAAGCAGCATTTGTAAATTGCCTATACGTAGCGAGATTTACAATTGTACATTCAAAAACACAAATAAAGTTTCCATTATATAGTTTCTTCTTTTTTATTCCAAATGAATTGTTTTAATTGAAATGAAATGTTCTCAATTTGAATAATTCTTGTTTAATGAAATGAATTTTTTTTCTTATCAAAACTAAGTGTTTTTTCAACGAAAAGAAATTGTAAATACCGTAAATCCTCTATTAAGCCCCCCCCCCCCCCCTTTTTTCAGGGGAGGAAAGTTAATAAGCCCCCCTCTCTATTAAGCCCCCCTTCCCCTCCCCCAATCCTTATTCTTCACAAAAAAATTAACGATTAACGCGGACTGATCAGTTATGATTTATTCAGGCTGGAAGTCATATTGTTTTTGGTCTTCGGCGGCAGGACCTCCAACTTCATATGCTTAACTTTCTCAATTTTGCGCTCTAGCTCTCTGTGGAGAATTGCCACCATTTTCTTGTCGTTAGACAAAGCAGTGTACGGCCCGAGAACCACAAGTCCGTCCTCGAGAAACCTTGCTCCTGTCAGTGAAGAGGAGTTTTCCAGAGATTTTCGTTTGTAAGTTGTGTACGACAAATCAATACAAGTAACCATTCTCATAAAAATTGCCGAAGAATATGAGGCCGAAAGCGCATTTTTGAAGAATAAGAATTTTGTTTTTGTTACTTTTAGGCTCCCACAAGTGAATTAAATACTTTTGACAGTGACTTGTACAACGCGTAAGTCTACTCTGTCTCATACCATGGTATTTTTGCTACAGGTGATGCGTTTCGCTAAATTAAATAAGCCCCCCCTCAAAAGTGCTTGAAAATAATAAGCCCCCCCGGGGGGCTTAATAGAGGATTTACGGTAGTGTTTTGACGAAACACATTTTTTTTAAAAGTGAATTAATTGTAAATAGGATTTTAATAGTTAGTATGTTATCAATAAAATATGTTCGATTATTATTATTATTACTATTATTATTATATCATGTAGTCTTGGGTACAATGTACAATGTATACAATTCAATTCAACCCTTTAGAAAAGGCATCACACACAGGCCAATTATCATGAAGAAAAAAGAATAACAAAATTTCCTACAATTCTGGAATAAGGTGTACGGTTATCAAAGCCAAGTGTCTACTTTACTGAACTGTTAGTATTATAGAGCTACATGTAGAAACTGTAAGACCTTTGGTATATTTATTCCATGTGACCGGTAAATAGCAATAAGGTGACCTTATTATGGAGGTACATACAACAAAAAGACATTTAAAATAATGTATAAAATTCCTACTTTTCTACTGTAGAAAATTTGTGAGCTGCTTGTTTTTGATTCAAAGCCATCTGAAAAGAAAAAGAAGAAATTGATGAACATTAAGATCACCATAATATTTCAAGTACACAAAAACTTTGACAACAAATTGATTTCAAAGGCTTTTGAGGAACCTTTAAAAAGGTATGCGGGATGATCTGAATTCTGCAAAATTAGACTTCTGCATTTGACATCAATGTGAAATTAATAATTATATCTTGTACAAACATAGTTAAAATCCACAAAACGCACTACAACTTAGGCATCAGAATCAATAAGAACAATCTGCTCTTTAAATAAACATGACTTTTTAAGTGTTTCTGTGATGTTTCCAACATCACACCCATACAGAAAATATTTTAAATGGGAAACTGGCAGCATATTCCAAGATAAAATAGCTAATCATTATTCTATTTATTTACACAGAATACATGTACTATTTCTTGCCTTGGTTTCTTTGCCAGTGTACACAGCAACACCTTAGATGCAAACAGAACATGATGTTATTTAGTCGGCCCCTGTGGATAACACCCTCCGAGATCTGCATAATTCTTTATAGTAAAATCCAACTAGCGGTCTGTTATCAATGCTGCATTCTGATTGGTTGAGCTATTACTAGGCCATAATAGTCCACTAGTAGCAAAAAGCACCGGCTTCGAAAACCAAAACAAAGGCAGCTGAATTGCGTTTTGCTAGCTAAAGTTGTTTGTTGTGAACGGAACAAAGAAACAGTCTTTGCCGGTTTTTAGCGAGACGATAGATTCTGTTGACGATAAAGTGAGTGAGAAATTAGAGATTATTGGGAGCAAGCTTGCAGATTTCACCATTATAAAGAGACTGACTCTGATGGAGCTAAAGGCGAAGTATGAGCACTTGTGTGGAAAAATGTTTTACAGGACCTCAAGTGAAGAGTACCCATTTCACCTCATACTCCGAGATGCCATCTACCTCAAGATCCGAACCGAGCATTTGTACAAAGGTCGACTGGGGGGCCCAATCTTCGAGGAAATCATATTTGGTTGGGTTGTTCATGGCGGAAAGTACTAAGCAGACAGCAGATGCATGTTTACCACGGAGACAAGCGACTACGAAAAACTCTACTCCCTTGACGTTTTAGGAGTAGAGGACCGAGGGGAGGACGATCAGCTGGATGTGTACTCTGAATTTCGAGAGAACATTGTAAAGAAAAGTGACGGGCGATACAAAGTAGGTGTCCCGTGGGTTCCGGGTGCCGAGCTGTCCAATACAAACAAAGATGCCAAGTAGAAAATGTTACGAGAACGTCGAGCGAAAACTCAAGAGAAACGATGACCTGAAAAACGTTCTACAAGACCATGGGACGAACAACACCTAAACAACCGCGCACTGACGTATGTTGAAAGAGAACTACGAGAGGAGCAAGTTCTAACGCCTTATTTGTTATTTTAGGGCCAGGACGCACGCGCACACCGTAGAAGACGGAGAGTAAGAAGGAGATGAAACGACCAAGTTGCATGCGCGTTTAAGTGAGAGAGAGACAATGTGTGGCAACGGTGGAAGAGAGAATACATTCATGATCTCATTGAGAGCCATCGCATCAAGAGGGGCGCGCGAAACTACTCAGAAGTTGGGGAGGTCGCACTCATTGTCGGAGAAGAAAAGAACAGGGAGGAGTGGAAGAAAGGTCTCGTTCTAAGACGGATTAGAGGCCGGGACAACGTAGTAAGGGGAGTCGTTTTTCGACGCAAGGGTCACATCATTGAGAGACCATTGAACCTTGTATGAACATTGGAGATTAAGGGACTGTGGTGGATGGTACCGCACCTATGGCTCAGCTGGGACCGGAGTAGTATTTGACGCACTGCCCTGGACGCCTGAGTGAACTTGCAGCTGTTATCACGAAGATTTAGGACTCAGCGTGCAAAGAAAGTCGTGTGCGATAGCCCGGGGCTAGTGGTTTTGCTATCGGGCGAGCGATTTTTGTTCTTAACTTGCCCGACGGACAAGTGCTGTTTTTGGGGAAAATTCAAATTACAGAAGGATTGTAATCAGTCCTGCTAATCAAAATCGGATTGGGGCTAGTTGAAATGACTTGTGGGCTAGTACATGCTAGCTACAGCTTGCCCGAATTGCAGGCTGTAAAACTGACTTTCTTTGCACCCTGGGACTGATGCCGACTTTACCACTGACCACTTCTGTGATGCTGCCTCAACTGCTAAACTGTCCCATTGATGTGCGGACTGAATGTCTCGTTCATTCCTTTCATAGGTCATTGCAAATGAACATTTTACGAAGAGTCGTTTTCAGTTCAATTAAATGGCTTTAATTTTAGGGGAGCGCGTCCGGAAGTGTCGTGACAAATTTCACTTTAACCAGATGTGACGCCATTAACCTTGCGTTAGTTTTACCTTTTAATTGATTGACATTTTGAAATCGGAGAAACAAACAAATAGAGTGTTAGAAAATTACTTTTTGTGACCGATCAGAGAAAAGACTTGTACCAGGAATCATTCATAGTAAAAGGCTTGTTTAACAGATGATTTTAAACGAGTGAATTGTTTGTACCCACAAATTCGGTACAAACCCTTCAATCAATCCATAATGGTTGACCCATACAAGCTCTTTCCATCTGCAACAATTAAAGGAAATAAAAGTAAAATGAATTATAACAGATCACATTAGTCACTTACCAAAGGTGTATGTGGAATTCTTCAACCTTGCTCCTCTTAAAAGCAGATTTTGAGGACCTAAAGCTCTAAAATTAAAAAAACGCGAACATATTACATATTAATGGCAACACATGTATGCTTGGGAAAATTTCCTTAAAAATGACGCCAACTGTTTCAAGCTATAAACGTACTTGAGGGTAAGCACAAGCAAGGTATTTCATCTCTAAAAACTATAATCATTTTATAATGCTTTGAGAATTCCCTTCCTTCGAGGATGTAATAAATAATTTTAAGAAATAATGCTAACTGGACTTACTTTACAACTGGTTCTCCACTTCCTCTAGGTGTTATAATCATCCGACCAGTGAAACTACGTGTACAGCAAAAGAAAAATATAGTAATAAGTGCACCTTATAATTACTTTTGTGTCCTCCTAAATTTCTGAATTGCCGTTCACTAGAGCTTTACATGCATTGTATAGAATTTCACTAACAATAACATTTTTACAATACCTGTAAAGATCTTCCTGGGGGTGTTGACATTCCACGTGAGCAACCAAGTTTGATAGTCGTTCTGAGGTTTGCATGGATGCAGTGTCTGTCAAGGCACTGCGAACCTAAACCAGAGTTTTACGAACATTATGTATTTAAAAACAAAAACCCATCCATTGTTTTTCTAAAGTACTATTCCAGAATCTTAAAAGTACCACACTCAGATGACAAGAAAAATGACAAAGAACAACGGACTACAAGTACATGTGAGCAAGTTAACATCAGAAGTATATGTACGATTATAAACTTAATAATAACCTTGAGTTAGTTAACGTTTTTGCATTTACAGACAAATTAAAGTTGGTAATGAAAGGTAATGAACTTGAACTCTGGATAGCTTCTTTAACAACATGCAGATTTATCACAGTACAGAGTAACCGTTGAATGTTGATCGTTAACAAACACTGCGCAATTTTTACAACCTTCATTAAGCGGGCACCCTCTATAAAGCGGACACTTGGGAAGGTCCTGAAGGTGTCCACCTAATAGAGGTTTCACTGTAATTATGAGCTGAATGAAACAACAGTGTCTAGTGGAAAATTTTGACAGAATTTGCAAAATGGCAGGCATACCTTTAAGTTTGTCTCCCCATCCAAGTTTGCAGTTGTAATGTAGCATGTTCCTTCTGGGTCTTCACACGACAATACAACAAGATCACAAGGAATCTCTTCATCTTCTGACACCTGAACAATATCACCAACCTAAAATACAAACATGTAGTGAGGCTTTCAAAAGCTACAAAAGCTTACATTTATTACTAACAGAAACTCATAAGGGGTTGAAATTTGTAACTCGCGCTCAATGCTGGTGAATATTCAGTTTTTCTAAGCACCATACACTGTACTTGGAAACCTTGCTGTGACCTTAAAAAAGAAATAGGTTCAACAACAACTTTGCAGCACGATTTTTGGACATTTCTCTGCCATCACTGCATGACTATGACATGAAAGTGCCCTTTTGTGGAGGGCAAAAACACAATGCAGCGACTTTCTTTTTCTTTTCCTGAACTTCGATAAAGTTTTTAGACGAACTGAACAAGGTGGAATAAGCGCAATCAAGTTTGAAGCAGCGTGAATACACTTCTTAAGTGATGTTTTTGTTGCTGTCGCCATCCTTGTTGCTTGAGCTCCTTCAGGTTCCCACCTGAGAACGTGGAGTAAAATTACGTCACGTCGTTTACGAATAATGGCACTTGTAAAAAAGAAAATTCATGAGCATCAGACAAAGCAAATATGGACAAAACAAATATGGTACTTGTGAAAAAGAAAATTCACGAGCATCAGACAAAGCAAATGACATGTGAGAGTTACACGTCTCAGCCTCTTATGAGTTTCTGTTATTAATCAATACACTGGTTATCAATTCCTGTGTGGGTACACATAGACATGTGACTGCCTTTAAAACCATATGCTGTAGCTATGCGATATTTGTTTCAGCTATAGCGCTTATCATTCATATTTCATATTCTCTTACCCTCACATTCTTAGATGGAACATCCTGGACCCTTCCTTGACGTATCACCTTAGTTGGCCTGTTATTGACTTCTTTATCTGCCTTATGGCGCAGCCAGTCCTCATAACCCTACACACATAAAAGGGAACAGTTAGCAACAGTTTTGAAAAGCTTTTAAGTTAATGCTGGCTTTCGTTTCTGCTGCTATTATTTCAACTACTAAAGTTTGGGCCAGCATGTGCAGGGGACAAAATTTTGAGAGTTTTTGGAACTAAAAAGTTTACTTTTCACTGTTTCTCCTCTCTGCTTCTTCCACTTTTTTCCTGGTTTTCATTTTTTCTTCTTCCTTTTTTGCTGGCATTTACATTAATTTTCAGAAAACTTGTTTCCAAAACTGCAAGGATTTGTGATATTAATTTGAATGAAGTCAAGGTTAGTAAGTAGTAAAACCAGATTTACAGAGTAATTTTCATCTTAAGGTGGCTCGACTGGATTTTGTGGGGGGGATATCTCCGAAGTTTGAGCATTAATTACATCGCCATGGGTAAAGATATGGAAAAATGGTTATCACAACTGTATTATATAAAGATGAAAATTTCTTATGATTTGGGTTTTATTGCAATCGGGAGTCACCATGGCAACGTAACGACGTCATTAAGTTTTTTGTTTAACTTTGTGTTTCTCTGTACCAGGAGTTTTTTAAGAAATCGCTTAAGGGAGTTTGTACCTGCCATAATTGCCTCAATTATGGCAAAGTTTGAGCAAAGTCTATCACAGCGTTTTGGAAGTATTTTGAAACGAAGTTTTAAGCATCATAAAAACAGTGAAATAGCATGCTATCCACACAATTAGCTATTTTTTTAAAGAAAACGATAAGCTTTGGAAATGCGGCTTCATCTCATACTAGTTTGATTCCATTGAAAACTGCGTACAAAAAAAGAGGGGAATTGCTCTGGGCGATCTCGAGTAAAAATAATTTTATTGACTTGCATTCAGCTGCTTTTGTTACAGTTTTTGCACGTAATTTGGTCCACGCCTACAAATTTTTCATTTTTCAGAAAACTGCTCGATAATTTTTTTTATAAATTTGACAATCCCGAGATCAATCATCAATAAATATATCCTGCAAGTTTTAAGAACATTGAAAACAGGGAAGGCTATTAAACAGCATCTCAAATATGACCAATTTTTCCCCCAGATTTTGAGTTTACAAGTGGGCGTCCTCATTATTCACTGGCATTGTTTTCAAGTTTAAAAAAACTCCTGGTACAGAGAAACACAAAGATAAACAAACAACACAATGGTGTCGTTACATTGCCATGGCGACTCCAATTGCAATAAAACCCAAATCATAAGAAATTTTTATCTTTATATACTACATTTGTGGTAACCTATTTTCCATATCTTCACTCATGGCGACGTAATTAATGCTCAAACATGGGAGGTATCCCCCCAAAAAAATCCAGTTGAGCCACCTTAACTTTGCATCACTTTTCTGCATTTCTCTCCAGTCTGTTTGATTGAATCATGTTCACTTGGGTATGCAATGGTACAAAAGATCTTGTCCCCTTACAGAAGTTCAAACAGTGAATAATTGACCATGACTGATAATATTGTTGATGTCAGAAATGATACATGTACAACAGACTTGCAGCTCACTGCAGGCGGTTACATGTTCACATGAAAAGGTGGCTGAGGTGAGCAGTCATGGATCACGCAGAGTTTTTGGTAGCATTAGGAAGTACCAGATGCAGAGGCATAGGCGTACGGGCCGGGGGGGTGAGGGGGGCTGCAGCCCCCCCAAATTTTGGGCAACTCAGATTTTTTGGGCAGCAAGAGAAATTTGGGCAAAGCTATTTTTTAAAGACATTTCTGTGTTTTTTTATTAGTTTAAAGAGACAAATATTTTCTATTTTAATCTGAAAAAATCCTGAAGTCAGCGTAATAATCCAGTTACTTTCTCTCGAGACACACAGTGGTTGCTTAGCACGTGATGGGTTTCTGGTTATAGGGAGGGGTATCATTTGTTGATTTACATATTTATAGTTTTTTATTGTTGAGCACTGTACTGCACTGCACTGCACTGACTGGAATGTGCTCTTTCCAGTCGTGAATTAATTAGAATAAACTTCTGCATATCTTTCTAGAATCATCTCCACCCGTAGAACAGTGTATGGCAGATAGCATCAGCAACAGTGAGTGTGAAAATGAAGAAGTGTCTGACTAGTACTCAGCTCGAATTACGAGAAGAATATTAAATTTTTTTAGTAATCTATCAAACAATAATTTATAAAAGTAGACCGAAATGTTTACAAAACCGCTAACAAGAGCGCCTCGTTGCATACTAATGAAATGGAATCCTTCTCTCTAGCGATCTGCCGGAGCTATCTCCATGATCTTTTACACACGTTTTTAAAAAGATTGAAGCTACTATGAGGTGAAATTGAATGTCAAAAGAGATTCGTTTTCTACAGATAACGGCCAAAGATCAAGATTTTTTTTTGCATATTTCTAAAACTTCATCCTAAAATATCCCGATGACTCTTTTATGATCGAATTCCGTTTTAACTTCACGAAGATCGACGCGACTATTGGACAAAAAAGTTCCCGTGAACGATTTTGTAGGAACAGTTCCCAGTGCCAAGAAATATTGCTGCAATTAACAGGTGCGATCGATTGGGAAATCCGGATTTAGATGTTGAAAATCTAAATCCGGATTTCCCAATCGAACGCGAAATCCGAAAACGGATTTCACCTCCAAGAAATCCGTCCTCGGGTGGATTTCAATTAAGAAATCCAAATCCGAATTTTTTTATGCGTCGCATCATTAGCACAAGATAGCCCGCTGCTCACGAGAACAGTTTAGCAAATCCTTTTTCGGATTTCCCAATCGAACGACAAAAAGGGAAATCCAAAAAATCCGGATTTGGATTTCTTAATTGAAATCCACCCTGAGGACGGATTTCTCCGAGGTGAAATCCGTTTTCGGATTTCGCGTTCGATTGGGAAATCCGGATTTAGATTTTCAAAATCTAAATCCGGATTTCCCAATCGAACGCACCCTATAGACAATGGCGTCATTTCGTTGCTATGACAACTCCGATGTCATTAAAACCCTATGATAAATTTTCATCTATATCTAATAAAACTATGGTAGCAATTTTTCCAAATGTTTGTCTTTGGCGACGTAGTTATGCCCAAAATTAGGAGGTATTGACCCTGAAAAACTGTTACATTATCGAGCCACCTTCATATGCCAGTACGGCCTACGTTGTTGCATCGTTTGGCCTCGTTTCTTTTCTACTGTTTCGTAAAAATTTGGGCAACTTGCGAGAATTTTTTGGGCAACTAGTTTACCGCCCCCCCCTGGCAAAAAATTGCCCGTACGCCTATGTGCAGAGGTTCATCTGGCGGACTTGCGTCATTTGTGCTGCAGGCACTAGAGGCAGGATTATCTAAGGGGGGCTGAAGGCATACTACCCCAGGACAATAATAATGTTTTTAAATTTGGCTGAGTTTCCTGGGCCAGAATTGGTTGAGCAAGATGGTCTTTTAAGGCATTAAAAATGCTCACAGAAAATGAAATATTTGAACCACCTGACATTACAAGTCGAACACTGGACATTGTGTTTGGTATCCAGCCTGAAATGGAACCCCTGGTCATGTTAACCCAGCCAGTCTGTGGCATCATATTTCTATCTTCATTGTGGTGCTCCAGGAAAAAAGTTGGACAGGTGTAGGAACCAGATTACTTGTCAGCTATAATAATAATTATGTCTCAGTTCAGGTTTTTAGGACTGATACCAAAACTGCTCACCTAGCATTTTCATTTAAACTTGATAAAAAAATGACCTAGCTCATTTAGTGGACAGTAAATTATTTAAAGGTGATATCATGAACAATCAGAAGAACATTCCTCTAACCAGCATGCACATGTAAAGTTATGCAAACCTGTTTGATTGCAGTGACTGTTATCACAAAGACTAATGGAAGAATGCTAGTAACTGGACTGACAGGACTGTCAATTAACAACTGCAATAAAAACATCAAGCATAGGATGTAAGTTAACCCTTTAAGTCCCAATAGTGTCCAAGATCAATCTTCTCCTTACAATTATCCATACACTGTACAAAGATAAGTTTTGAGAATCAATAAAATGATCACCCAAGAGAAAATACTTTGATCTTTGAACAAATTCTCTCAACTAATTCTTTAAGGAAATGTATGGAGATTAGTTCGGAGAATTTGTATGTGGATACTGGGGCTTAAAGGGTTAAATAAAAATACAAACAACAATGCATTTATTCCTTCAGTTGCCACAATCAAGACTGTCTAAAACTCTCCCCTACGTCTTGCATCTTAACGTGGTGGGGAGGTTTATGTGCCTTAATTACCCTGGAAGCTATATGTATTTGAGCTGGTTGCTGTTGGGTGCAACCATGCTGGGCAGGTTTGGGTAAGAGGCAAGACCAATTGCAATGCCTGGCCCTCTAGGTTAGGGGTTGGGTGATTGGTTTCTTCCCATAAGAAAATATCATTACTAAAGCCAGCCGCACTTTTAAAGATGGCATGATGGCAGTTAGAAGTGTATGTGGAGGCCTTACATGTAACAGAGTGCAAGGAGGCCAGATAGGTAGGTACATGTAGGTAGGTAGTGAGGTAAGTAGGTACCGGTAGGTAGGTACAATGTAGGTAGGTAGGTAGGTAGATACATTTAGTTAGATCTAGGTAGTTTAGGTGGGGAGGTAAGTAGGTACATAGGTACATGTAGGGAAGTAGGTACATGTAGGAAGGTAAGAAGGTAGGTAGGTAGGTACATGTAGGTAGACAGGTACATGTAGGGAGGTACATGTAGGGACATAGATGAATGCAGGGAAATACATGTAGGAAGGTAGGAAGGAAGGTAGGTAGGTACATGTAGGGGGTTAGGAAGGTAGGTAGGTAGGTAGGTACATGTAGGGAGGTAGGAAGGTAGGTAGGTAGGTACATGTAGGGAAGTAGGTACATGTTGGAAGGTAGGAAGGTAGGTAGACAGGTACATGTAGGGAGGTACATGTAGGGACATAGACGCATGCAGGGAAATACATGTAGGAAGGTAGGAAGGCAGGTAGGTAGGAGGTAGATAGGTAGGAAGGTAGGTAGGTAGGTACATTTTGGGAAGTAGGTGCATGTAGGAAGGTAGGAAGGTAGGTAGGTAGGTACATGTAGGGAGGTAGGAAGGTAGGTAGGTAGGTACATGTAGGGGGTTAGGAAGGTAGGTAGGTAGGTAGGTACATGTAGGGAGGTAGGAAGGTAGGTAGGTAGGTACATGTAGGGAAGTAGGTACATGTAGGAAGGTAGGAAGGTAGGTAGGCAGGTAGGTAGGCACGTAGGTAGGTACATGTAGGGATGTAGGAAGGTAGGTAGGTACATGTAGGGAGGTAGGAAGGTAGGTAGGTAGGTCAATGTAGAGAAGTACGAAGGTAGGTAGGTAGATAGGTAGGTACACCTGTAGGTAAATGTAGGTAGATAGGTACATGTAGGGAGGTAGGAGGTAGGTTGGTAGGTTGGCAGGTACATGTAGGAAGGTAGGAAGGTAGGTATGTAGGTACATGTAGGGAGGTATGAAGGTAGGTAGGTCAAATGCAGGGACATAGGAAGGTGGGTAGGTAGAAAGGCACATTTGTACATGTAGGTAGAAACACAGGTAGGTAGATGTAGGTGGGTAGGTAGATAGGTACAAGTAGGTACATGTAAGTAGGTAGATAATTGCAATCTACATGTAGATGTTACAGGTCAAATTTGATTTCAAGTGAAATTTATTTAATCATTTTGAATCTTTTTCTTCTGTCTAGTGAGAATCAATCCTCACCTCAATTCTCAATAGCTTGTTCTCAATTTTCGATTCTTGATTTGCACAGGAATCAATAATCACAAATTGAGTTGAGAATCGAGACTCACAACGGACTGTCAACTTACTTTTGAATGGTACGGTTGGTAGATTCTCAATTTACTTTGTCTCCTAGCCCTGATTATTCATGAATTAGGGCTAGGAAACAAAGGGAATTGAGAATCAACCTAGGTTAAAAAATTTAACCTGAAATCAAATTTGACCTGTTACAAAGACAGATGCTAAGTCGCAATGCTTTTATTATGGACTGTGTTTCCCACCTGTATGATACCAATGCAAAGGAAATAAAAATTGGCAATTCGACGAAACTGCTCAAACAGATTCTTTGGTATAAAATTCCATATTGTGTACTGCAAACAAAAACATACAATCCAATGATTGCATTATGCACCTATCAATGTTAAGCCTGAGGGTGGGGGGGGGGGGGGGGGGGGGCGGGCTACCCACAGGAAATTGACTGAGCGTGCCTTCCCCAGGGTCGGGAATTTGACATGGCCGCCATCTTGGAAGACTGAGAGAAACTGGAAATGAGTGACCTGCCATCTTGGTAATACCCAGAAGTCACCAGAGGTAAATGACCTCTGCTTTTCTTGAAAGTAACAAGACAACATGAGCGAAAGAATGGTGAGGAAATCTGTTTTATTTTTCGGTATATATGAACCATCACTTCTTTCATTGTATGATCAAATGTTTATAAATAGAAGAGTCTTCGTTCCTTCTGTTTCTGTTTCTCTGTGAGGTTGTAAAAGACATATCCTTTCCAACCTGTCAATTATTAAGTCCTAACTCTGTTAGAAAGGTTACCCCAGAGGCGGGAAATTGACATTTAGTAGGTGCCTGGGGGTGGGGAATTTGACTCTGGCTGCCATAAAAATGTCAAATTCCCCTGGGTCTGCCCCCCACCCCCCCACCCTGGGGCTTAACATTGATAGGTGCATTAATCAAAACTCCATAAGGGCCTTTCCACACTAGCAGACAAAATCAGAATTGTATTTGAAACATCTCAACCAAAATTTGTATGGTGACAATAATTGTTAATTTAAAAAATTTATCCACACTGGAAACTACAATCATGTATTTACTCTTATCAGGCCAACACAACACTTGCATTTGTTAATGGCTGAAAGAATAACAGCTTTACAACAAAATGATTAACAAGAAAAACACATTTTTGTTTATTTAGTCAGTTTTGTCCAGTTTTTACGGGGGCAAATTTTTCCGACGGCACCTTTTGAGATTTCCTGTCTGGGACAAACTTAGAAATACTGCCAAACTTAGAAGTGTTGTTGTGTTTTTAAAAATTACTGTTGCATTAAGTGCTATCAAGACCTTTTGGAATATTTATTTACAATAATTCTATTTATTCTTTTTGGCTTGAAAAAAAAAACAAGATTATTTTGTTTGCTAATACTGACATAGACCAAAGAATTCTGATTCTTGTCACTAAAAAAGAATATTTATTTACCCCAAAGAATCAATGAATGATCAAAAAATGAAAGCACCTAACCTTTGAAGTAACAATAACATTATTAGCATATCTTCTTTGCTTCTTTTCAATATCAACATGTTCATCGCTAGGGTATTTGTTTAAAACATAAACAGTACGCCACTCATCTTCATAATGTCTTCTTCCTGGCAAGAGACCCTATAAATAAACAAAAAAGCTGCATTAAAAAAATAATAAAAAAATTATTAATAATAATTTTAACAACATTATCTTTTTTTATTATAGACATAGTGAACGGTTCATTAGCTCCCAAGTCTATATCAATGCAATTATTAATTAAATGTATGCAAAAAATGCTTTGGCATCCTTTGCATTTTTTTGCTAGAATCTGAAACAAAGAAACGTAGTAAGTTCTTTGTTAAGCAAAATCAACGGAGCAGGAAATTCAGTGTCAAATAATGGATATGAATAACAATGGCGTTATAATCCTTTATTTCACAATATTGAAACTAACACTTTCCACTGTGGCAGTGTTCTCCATAAATTTTAGCACAGCAGGTAAGGGACCATTCATAGCCAGTAAGATGGAGGGGGTAGTGGAGTGAGAGACATTGCCTGGAAATTTAGGAGCTAAGTCCTCTGAAATGTCATTTCCTCATTTTTATTCAAAATGTTCAATTCCAATAATTTTACTCTGTCTTCAATGTTTTTTTTTTCCAAATGCGTGGCCCACAAAAAGATAAGCTGTGTTCACTGGAGTACTTTTCCAGATATTCATTCATTTTCTTGTGAGAATCGGATTGGATCACAACTTGTGAATTTTTAAAATCAAATTATGTTATTTCAGAAACCTTCAAGCAGTTGCAGGTGGTAAGAAGATATACAGGGTAGTACTGCTTCAGGCGGTAAATTTTACTGGTTACCGCCTGATAAGGAGAACAGTGCTGTAGTGCAGTCAGTTAGTTGCACCAAAAAGAAAACCTCCCAAAAGAAAAAAAGATCACAAAAATAAAACCACTGGGAGTGATTTGCCATGTCAGAACCCACAGTGCTGAAAAAAGGAATTTTAATTCAGAGCCAGAAAAGAATCACTATAATAGCAAAATTGATTAACATAGGATTTCCTTTTTCCTGCACTGCAAAGTCTTCCTGAAAATTACATTAATCTCTCAAGGCCTATCAAGAATTTTCTCAAAAATATCATATGTATTACAAATGCAAAATAGTGGAAATATTCATTATCAGCTTGACCAAAATTTGTGTTTCTCTGCAACCAGAGCAAATACCTATAAACCACATCAATTATTAACAAGATGAAAAATTTCCATGTCTTCCACGGAAATGCAAAGAAACTTGACAACCTCAGAGACAGATTGACTGTCGAGCATTTTAAATGAATTTCTAATTAATAAGCAAAAAATTCTGTGATACTTGGCTGCTGTGATGTTTCCAAATTGGTTTCAAACACACTTAAAACTACATGTTTGTACAGGACTGAAGACATTAAATATTAATTTGAATTTGGTTGAGGGTCTCAAACCATTATTTTTTGTATTTTTGTTACCCTCATTTAACATTACAGATTAACTGGGGATAAATTTGTTGCATGGAACAAGAAAAAACCTACATGTATCTACTACAGTGTCAATAAAATGCATCCACAACAATACACGTGGGAAAACGTTTTGCAAACTCAAATGACTAAACTTTTCTTCAAGGACTTTGTTGGGCTTGATACATGTAATATTATCTTTTGTAAAGGGCTAAAACCACAAAACTGCCGAAACTAAGGCATTATGTTTTTTTATCGAACACGGTCACAGTGTATAGTGCCTGTTTGTACATGCAACACACACGCAATGTTTGGTTCCATCGAAAAGACACCTAACCATCACATACGAGCACTTGGCACTATATTATATAATCGAAAACAATTGAATTTTACAAAATGACCCAAATATGCCCACTCCACTCCTGTTTGAAATTCTGCCAAGTTTATATAATGGACAAGCGCATCACAGGCTGTATGATACAAGCATACAATTTTTTCATTCAAGCACACGGCGGGTGTAAAAATTTCATGTCGATAGATCTTCTCTCTTCCAGTTTTACCACATGTAAACGACACTACGATTTCTGCATGAAAATTCTGCAAAACGCCACATCTTATGCTCTCGATCCAAAAAGGAGAAATGCCTTTTTAGTATTATTTGCACTTAAATAGATAAGATATTTTTCTTAGATATCTACTTAGAACGCTAAGATCACTTTCATGTTTGCTACTTGCTGTGCTGCTGACAAGCTAGAAAGTCCTACACCCGGC
The DNA here is from genome assembly GCA_038088405.1 of Porites divaricata. Taxonomy (NCBI): domain Eukaryota; kingdom Metazoa; phylum Cnidaria; class Anthozoa; order Scleractinia; family Poritidae; genus Porites; species Porites divaricata. The sequence continues at coordinate 8,019,063 of JBBMOI010000017.1, forward strand.
TGGTCAAACAAACTGTTCTTACCAACAAGCGATCTTTAAGCCTCCCCAGAGACATGAGGGGTCAGCCAGGTTTGCGTTATCTGACCAGTAAAGTAATCGAGAGGGAAGAGTGTTTAAATTCAAACCATATCGTGTTGAATTTTCATCGCACTACTTCTGTTGTTTTAGCTGGATTCTTGCAAGTCACTTCGCGGAACTTGTGAGACCAACTGCTTAGCAGCCTCCCCAAAAGCGATAAGCGACTTACCCGGCTCCCCCAAGATCACAGAGAACTCGCATCGTCTCCCATTAGGGGTGGGCTAGGAATTTCTCCCTTAGTTAATTTGAATTTTTCTGGGAAGATTTTTTTGCTTTTCATACATTTTTTTGTTCATCCGAATTGAATAATCATTTCATTATTTTTTAATTGCTATTTTTTTCCTGTTGAGCGAAGCGTCGTAAACTCGCTGCCTAGTCCAGACACCTCAGTATAGCCCCCAGAAGATCGGCCCCCGCAGAAAAACAATATGGCGTCTGTTCGACAAGCAGACACTGCGTTGTGGCTTCATAACAAGTTATCATCGGACGATTCTTGGTCTGGCAGCAGTTTGCGTTCACTTCTGACTCACGATGTACTTCGTAATATTCCAGAATGCTTTCATAGGCTTGAAACACAGGTGAAAGTTAAACTGTTGATGGCCTTTCTTCATCTCCCTCGTCGCGTTATCGAAGAAACTACCGCCGAAATGAGCGAAATTTTCGAGATTGGAAGCCATGACGAAGATGAATGGGTTCGTGTTTTATCAGAGATTCTAAAATACTACCCCAGTACAGGGATGCTGAACGTTAACCTCGATGAAGTTAGTCCCGTGTTTGCAGAGGTGACTCAGGAAATAAAAAAGACAAGTAAGCAAAGTCAAAGTCAAAGTTTTTTATAATCATACAGTGGAAAAATAGTGGGGATTAGTTCGGTAAGATTTTTGCACAGCCCCATACATTTTTCATGCATACATACATCTTTGGGATCTATCCATATTCGTTATTTGCGTGAAATAGTATGAAATGGCTGCATGAATATTAAATGTAAGCCAAAATATGTTGGGCCAGTTATTTAAACGGAGTTAAGCCATTGTTTAACAAAACCGCGTTCTAAGTCATTTTCAGTTTGCCCAAGGCTTTATTCTAAACACCATTTGTCGTTGACAGTTTCATTAAAGCATATAGAGTAGACAAGGAAAGCATTTATCCTCTTAAACTGACCCTTTAAGGAAGAGATCTGGAGGTCCAAAGATTTCCTAAACCGCGGTCTAAGTTAGACTTCGTTTAAATAACCGACCCGTTGTGTTTCAATTTTATTTTACTTTTCTTTGTTTGAAACTCTTGTATATCATACATTAGCATACCTAAAAAGAAAGGAATGTCTTTATGCATCAGTCAATTCCAGCTGCACCCTGTCCCCCGATAAAGTAAAAACGAGAACTGGCTTTTTCTTCCCTTTGGCTTACGGGATTTGGACTACCTGAAATGGGGTACTTGATCACAATATACACTTTTCGTCAATGGGTAAAGGATTTGAAGGAGACTTTGAGCAGGACACTTTGGTTTTAATAAAATTAATTTGGAAATTTCTTCTAGTATCCTACGTGTCGGTCAATCATAAGGACAAAAGTAAATCCACCAAAACAAACATCCAGTTTAATCAATGCGATTCATTAAATTTATAAGTAGAGTGGCAGTGACTGAGAATTAATACCACTTAGAATAACTTAATATTGCATAATGTCTTTTATTTATTTATTTTTTTCTTTTATTCATTTATTTTCTTTTTTTGCAGTGGCAAACCTTCCAGATAGCGGATCAAGCTTTCTTCCCTTGGAATGCCTATATTTAAATAGGTCTGCACTCGTTGCCATGGTTGGTCCACAGCCCCCACTCTCTAAACACTTCACACTCAAAAGAAAACCCAAATCTGCTGCCCTTAGAGCAGAGCTCACACAAAAAGGTATTTTCTGGTTGTTGATAAATGACTGAAAAAAGGGCCACTATCTGGAATAACTGGTATTGTTTTATGCAGCCAAGGCTCAAGAGGCTGTACAATACCACAAATGACCCAGCGCTGACCGCAAATGATCCCCAGACCACAAGTGATCCTCAATCAAAAATGTTCCTTTTATTAAATAACACTTATCCTGAAAGTGAACAAATGAGGTTTTTGTTTGAACCCCTGTAATGTTTGTCTTTTGTTTTGTTATTTTTTCATGAAGCCAGTGAAGCGGTGTCTACTCAGAAGAAGGGACTTGTTGGTTCTGGAAACAAGCTCCAGTCTTCATCAAAGAAGTTTGAAGCTCCTGGTTAGTGGATTGGCTTTTCTTTTTTTAAATTCCAGACAATATTCTCCAAACTTTTCTTTAACTGCTATAATACACCGTGCCTCAACATGCATACCATTGTAAGAAGAATGTATAGATAATTATTTTTATTACAATTATGCTTTAATTTAAAGGATTAAAACATGGATCTTTTGCATTACCACTTGTGCAGAACATTCAAAAGTTTTAGAGTTACCTTACCAGCAGACTCTTAAATGAAACAAACAATGTGAGCTTTGTCTTAACTAAAGAAGGGCTCAGTTACTTTATTTATGTCTGCATACTTGAATGCAAAAGAGGGTACAAGCTATTAAACCAAGAAAATGTTTGATATGCTCAGGGCTCTCATTAATGTCTTGGGCTGGGGATTTTCCCTGGCTACAAGGAAATTGAACCCTTCGGCTTGCTACTTTCATGGGAAAATAGCAGAAAATAGCAGAAATAGAACCAAAAGAAATCTCTCACTGTTTGATCCCCAGTGCCCACACTGTACTTTTTGTACATGTATTTATCTGGCAACTTAAGAGTTTATTAACAACTAGTTTAGTCATGTAATTCTTTGAATCATACTTTCTCCATTGCCAGACAGTACTTAAACACTGTGTTCCAATTATTATTTTTAGTTTTCTGTCACTTGTTTGGTAATTTTTTTTGCCTAAGATCTAACTTTTCTTTGTCTAATGGATCGTTCTAATTTCATAGTAAGGGTTACTCCGAGAACATCTAACCCTGCAAGTTATCGTCCTATGCCTGCAAGTAGAGCTACTCCATCGAGCAGTTCATCAAGGAGTATTATCTCTGCCGCAACACTTAAACACCATGGACGAACTAAGGTACTATCATCTGTCATTAGTGCCTTGATTATAATTATGCAACAATATAATGCTTAATTTCAAACCAATCAAGGGGTCCTGGGTATGAGTCAGTGTATTATGGGATAAAATGACATGAAACCCACAAAGAGGAGGAAACAGAGATTTACAAGCTCTTCAAGGTGGTGTTCCTGAGGTCCATGTATAGCCATTCAAAAGCTCCAAGATTTGCTAAGAAAACTTTGTATGTACAGAAAATAATACAAGTGTTAGTAAATTTTCAATAACAGTAATGGGACTGAGTGGAGTCCAATTCGGTCTGTAATCATGCAAGTGATTAACAAAATCCGCAGTCATCCGATTTGTTTAATCACAAGTATGATTACAGACCGAATTGGACAACACGAAGTTCATAGCTATAACAAAATGAATGATGTTTTAGCCCTCTGGAACATAAAAAAGACAAGAAATTCCAAGATTTTTCTTGCAAGCAGTGAAAAACAAAGTCATTTAAGTGCACACTCAATGCCACATACTATCCAATTACTTAGGCATGATGCCTACATGTATTGTCCTAATAGTGCTGAAATGAGGACAGTTGATAGCCAATCAGATTTGAGAATTTTGTTATAGTTATGATCTTAGTTAAGATTTTAATAGCTGCAGGTACGTGTATATCTTGTTCAGTATTGGCCTAATTAACACCAAACTTGATTAATATTATTATACAAGTATAAAACTCTATTTGCTCTTTTTGTCTTTGTTGGTCTTATGTTAATAACCCATAATACTCAGACTAGTACCCAGCCCCCCTCAGTTTGAAACCAGGCAGTGGGTGATAACAGGCACTGATTTGTTCAGAATAAAATGATGAAGTACTCATGTGTTACTACTCAAACAAGCTGACCACTTCACAATAATTTGTTTTAAAACCCCCGTGTCATTTCCACTTCAGGAAAAAAAAACTAGAATGCATATAATTTGCAGTGATGACTTTAACACATCATCTTAATCCAATTTCTTCAAAGAGTATTGTAGCAATGTCAGAAGCCATAGGCGAAATGACTATCCAAAGTATGACCATATGTCCAACTTTATTAATTAAAATTTTTTTATGAGTTAACAAAAGCAGCTGTGTTATAATCTACCAAGGGCATAAAAATCCAAAGTCTTCACTCCATAAATCTTTTTGTCTTTGTTTTGTTTTGTTGGTGTTTGTTTGTTTGTGTGGTTTTTGCTTTGTTTTTTTCTTTTTGTCGCATGAACTTTCCTTAGCTTTTAGAGGTAATTTTTTTTGCTTTGTTTTGTTTTTTATTGCTGAGATTCATTGTTTCTTACCTCATTGTAGATATTTTTTCACATAAACTTTCCCTAGCTTTTAGACATAACTGAGCAGCCAATCGGAGGTGGACGAGAACTTAAAAGAAGAAAGAAATTAGCAGGTTAGAAGAAGCCATATGGTCGAAAATATGTTGGGAGTTGATGGGTATCAGCTGAAATATTTAAGCAAAAGGTTCTCTTGAATTATCCAGTTTCATGATAAGGCAATGGCACTGGCTTTAATGGTGGCCTGTCAAACTAATGAAGTAACATAATAGTTTATTATTATTTGTATCACTAAAAATTAATATTAAATGACTAAATAACAAAAATGATCTTGTTATACGTTTCACCTGGTTGCTGTATGTTCTCATCAGTTCTACCGACTATCCTCCTTTAGCCACTTCATAATAATTATGCTAAAAATGAATGTGTACTTTTTTAAGAAACTGGGCAACTTAGTTTGAATAAAACTCTTACCCCTCATCCTTAAATAAGAAAAATTAATTAATTATTTTGAACTTTGTGTGAAATTTTTAACTTATGAATGTTCATTACTATTATTATTATTATTATTATTATTATTATTATTATTTTGCATTTTTGTTATTACATGTAAGTCTCAAGTACATATGTTTTTTTTTTTCTCACTTCTTTGTGAGAACCATTTCAAAGTGATAACAATATTAATTTTTAAACATTCAGAATCTGAACATGCAGAAGAGGCTAAGCATAAAAAGCTAGACAACACAAAGCCACCAGAACCAAGCACACCCAATTATGCTGCAGGTCTGACACCTGTTACTCAACCATCAAAGGTATAATACTTTAATTTTTAATCATTTGATAGTTACTTTAGTCTGTGTATAGTGGTATTGAGGCCAACTACAAGTCACAACAGCTTTTCTTTTTAATTTTTGACAAAAAGCATAGAGCCCTCTAACCTGTGGAGTGATGGGGGTGGGGGGGGGGGGGGGGGGAGAGAGACTCCCCTGCACCCTCATAGGGGGTTTAGATGGCTGACATTCTAGAGTATAAAGGAACAAGCTTGTTTAAAAAATTAAATGGTTAATATTATTAAAGACCATTTTACCTTGACAAATCCTGCTTCAAAAGTTTGTCAGGAATAATAATCCCCGTCAACTTCCGTGTTGACTTGCTTGTTTTTCATGGCTAAACAAGTAATTAACATTATTGATTCTATTTGTCTTTGTAACTAAAAGACACCTTCAAGTCCCGAAGTACCAGCAGCAAGCATGACCCCACCAGCATCAACACCATCCTATGTGCCACAGCAGGCAGCATCAAGCACATCACTGTCTCCACCATCAGACACACTCAGTGAAAGTACTATTAACCTCAAGAGAGAGTTAGAAGTACGACATCTCTCCTTTCTCTTCCATTTTATCTATTTTGTCTTTTGGTATTAAATTACCATATAATTTTTCCATCAAGGAAAATACAATAGTAAAAATGTGGTTCCCACGATAAGTTCACATCGATCCCTTCCAGGAATCATTGGAAATTCTGAGGGGAGGGGGTGTTAAAGACAAAAACAAAAACAATAAAGGAAAGTATGAAACTAAACTGGAGTTTTCAGAGGGGGGGGAGGGTGGGTTCAACCCAATAACCCCATTGTGATTGGGAGAGTATGAATTGGATAGTTCAACACAATCCTAGAGCAAAACTGCTAGGGATCTCAAAGGTTTTTAGGTACATTTATTTCCAAAAGTGAAGAACAAACCAAAGGCAAAACCAGTGGAAAAACAGTTTTTCAAAGTTTCTTTGCTGTAATAGTAGCCATGTGCTAAAAGTCAGTAACTTTTGGAGCACTTTCAGACATGCAGTGACCAAAAAACGTAGTCTTTTTTCCCCGGAGAAAATCCAAAATAATATAATAATGTGGCTTTAACAGTCGTCATGTAGATATTAAATAATATTTATGCTGTTGAGTGAAAGTTAAATATAGGGGGAGGGGAGTTACACTCATCATCATCATTGTCATCATTATCATTTCTCTCTTGTTACCATTATCATCATTGTTATCATCTTAGCCTGTGTGGCAGGCGTTCAAAGGGTAAGGGGTAGGGAATAAGGGCGCGAGACCAAATTATCCCTTCCCCTTCCCCTTTTAACGCCGGCCATGCAGGCTATTATCATCTTTGCTACCTTCATCTTAAGTATTAAAATTATTATCATTATTATTATTATTAGATGCATGTGGAACAACAGCGGCAGTTGATGATGCGAGAAAGACAACAGAAACAGGCCACAGCTGCAGCATTAGCAGCTACCTCCTCGACGTCAACAACACCACCCTCTGCAGCTTCTCCTGGTGTCCCTGGCAACAGCCAACAGCAACAGGGAAGCAAACGGCAGCTTACTCTTACTGTGAGTACTCTTACAATCTTATGCTTCTGGGACCCCTTTCTCTCCTAATACAATTGATGGCCAAAGAAAAAATACCAAAAAATCAATTTTTTGTAAAATCGCAAGAAATAAATACACTGTGTGAAGGTTCTGCTAAACAGGTTTCTTTGAACAGTACATGTAACACCATAGTATTTCATCCACAGACTCAAAAGTTAGAGCTACATTCTAAATAAATAGTATCATGTGTAAATACTGCTGAAGAGGCTTCATTTGAATGGTAACATCTTAGGATTTCTTCCGCAGACTAAAAAGTTAGAACTACATACTAAATAAATAGTACCATGTGAAAGTACTGCTGAAGAGGTTTCATTTGAATGGTAACAACATAGGACTTCATCCACAGACTTCAACGTTAGAACTACAATCCTAAGTAAATACTACTATAAGGAAGATCGTCGGATAAAACGTCGTATAACCTTGCCTCATTTCACAAACCAGGTTTGTTTTGTGTGAGTGGATAAGGAAAACCGTTTTATCATTTTCTTTCCTTTTCCAGAGAGACCAAATGCTGGCTGCTCATGAAATGTTTAAGAATGCAAACCGCGTGAGTCGAGCAGAAAAGGCTCTTATTTTGGGATTCATGGCTGGTGCAAGAGGTAGGTTAACACTGTGTACTTTCTGGGTGCTATTTATATTGAACAGCAGAGATATATACGAAGTGTAAAATTGCACTGCACAAAAACAATTTTGCTTTTTTCTTCTTTCTTGCTTTTTCGTTTTCGCAGTGATATCCTCATGCAGGCGTTCAGATAATGGAATACGGCGCGAAGTCAGAGAGCGTGAAAAAAATAAGGAGGGAGAGGGAGAAAGGAGGGAACCCACGCTCTCACTCCCTACCCCACCCCCTAGCTGTTTTTCCTGCTCACATCTTTTTGGGCCGCCTCCTCAATCTTAACGCCTGGAACAGCTATCACAGTGGTTGCTTTAACCTCTGGCTAGTTGTCTGATATTTTGGGGGGTTTAGATAACTTTATGCTAGAGAGCTTTAGATTCTGAGACGAGAAAGACTACTAGTACGAGAATTCCTTAGTACTAAGTAGTGCTCGTGCGCGAGCAAACGTTATTTCGGTGGGAAAACGTGTTAGCCGTGGTCATTCTACTACGAGAATGTCATAGTGGCGGTAACAAGTTATCAAATTTGAGAAGTTTAATCATTTTGCGACCGGGAAAGGGCTAAACCTTTTCCAATAAAAAATAATCGCGCTAATTTTGCAGGTGAAAAATATTGCAATAAATCTTTCCGGGTTGAATATTTTTCGAGAACGCGATAAAACTTTAAGTTAAATCTCGTACTCGTTTCGTCCTGGTCCTCAAATCTAAAGCTCTCTGCTTTTGTTTACTCCTTACAGAAAAACCGTACGCACATCAAGGTCCCATTATTACTATTAAGCTGAGTGAAAACACCGAGAACGTCACAGCAGCGGATAAATCACAGCAGACCCAGCTTGTAGAAATGTTGTTTGAAATGAACTATGACACAGGACACTGGCGACGGCTAAAACGCACCAGGGTGGTGTCAAAACAAGGAGCACCGGGTGGGGGACCACCGCAGAAAAACTGAATCACAGGATACCCAGGTTTAAAAATGTCACAGAATACGCAGCTTGTAAAAAAACATCGGAAATGAGCTATGGCAAATGTCACTTGAGTCTTAATCTAAACAAGGAGTGCCGGGAACACTGAAGGAAAACTGATCGCAACATACTACAAGGTTACTACAGGTCTCCGGAGACCCAGCTTGTAGAAATGTTGTTTGAAATAAACTTTGACGCAGGGCAGCGAGGAAGGTTGAAACCTACCGGCGAGGGATGTGAACAGGGAACTTAAGATAGAGACGTTTTCGGGGCGACGGCGAACGGTGTGGCAGAGCAAGCCTGGAATAGAGGCAGCCGTCGATTCCCTCCAAAATTCGAACATTAAAATCGCAGTGAACTCAGAAGGACGGGGGCGTTGGAAGACTACCGAAGAGGAAAATAAGGCTACACATAAAGAATTAAGAGAATTAATGTTTGTTTGCTTGCATGCAACAACAACAACAACAGCAACAACTATATTTCAGTATTCCCACGTATGTACGTGGACCGCTATTACCTACTATTCTAAACAATTTTCAATACGTTTCAGTTATACGATACTCTAACGAAAATAGTGAGCTAAAACGACACAATTAAAATATTGGAGTTCATATTTTTTTATCTGGATACTTTCATTTGGCTCGTAGGACAATTTGTCCATGTAAAGCTCACTTACGGTTTGCAGTTTGCCATATTAGATCTTGACTCTGTGATATGAAACATAGAAACATTATAAAGATGTAAGTTTAGATAACAGGGCTTGGAAATCGAGCTTGGAAATCGAGCTTGAAATGTGAGTCAAAGAAAACAAGGACAATTTAAGAACGATAATCCGCAAAATTCCGGTTGCTAAACGCAACAAACCTGATTAAAATAAAAGTTAAATACTCACGTTCTCGCCACAACGTCAAACAGACCAGTTTCACGTCGCCGACGGGAGCACGACGGCAATGTGATGAGCAAGAGCATGCGCAATAGCGCACAAATCATGACGTCACGTCCGGTTGAAGTTGCCGTCGCCCCGAAAACGTCTCCATCTTAAGTTCCCTAACTGCAGAAGAACTTGTCGCAGCATACCCAGGGCTACAAGGGTCACAGCAGACCCAGCTTTTAGACCTTATATTTGAAATTCATTATGACACACAACAATCTGGCGACCGTCAGAAGTAGAAAATGCTAAGGGCGGCCCGCGGATCCTGAAAATACAGTGTAGCTAATTGCGGCGCACCCACGATTACAGAGATTGCAAAAGCATGATGTACATGTAAACATCTAAATGTCAAAGTAAATTATCATTTTATTTAAAAAAAAGAGAGTGTAAAAAGTGCTTGTGTAGTAAAAGAGTATGAAGCACCATTACAACTAAATAAAAGCAATGTACCTTAAAAGATCTATTGAGCCAAAGTTCAGTAGTGAAGGAGCATGCTTCCAATAAGGTAAAATCACCGAAGTATTAGATCGTGCTTTATATTGTTGAGCAGCAAGTGTTTTTCGAACTGGATTTGTTACAGAGAGTAAAAGATTGGGAACGAATTTTTTCGTGACACGGGTAATTCTAACGATGATTGAGGCCAATTTCGACAGCGAAAAGATTGCTTCTGTTATGTAAATTTCTTTTAAGCCATTAGAAGCTACAAAAAAAAAAACAACATGAATTTACTTCATGAGCATTTTAACTATGGTCGGACTTTGAAGTACTATTTTGTGACCCCTAAGTTGTGACATAAGTTGATCGATGTTCGAAACATTCCAGCTTCAAAGAAGGCAAACGGTAGCTACGATCAGGGACAAAATTAGTTGACACACTTGTTTAAAATGGGTGCTTTTATCAAACATTTAATTCATTTATTATTTCATTCCTTTTAAACGCCGTAAATCCCCTCACCCCCCGAATCAATGGTGTCTGAAGTAAAAGAAAGACTTGAGGGTCCAAAATACAACATTGATTTTGGGGCGAAGAGGTTGGGATAGGCAGGGGAAGGGGATAGGCATGCCCACTATGCAGAAAGGGGCCATTTTGCGGAAGTGTCTCAACACTTTTGTCCCTCATTGTAGCTCCTAACCGCGCAGTAGGCATCGAAACAGCGAAGGGGATTGAGAACTAGAATGGAAAAAGGGAGAGGGAGGAAGACATGCCTCATCGGCCAAATGACCAAATACGCCATTAATCCGTTCTAATCCGTTTGTACTAGGTAGGTACTCTCCGCGTTGCGAATCAAATAAGCACTAACCACGTGGACTATAACATCGACTTTCACGTGCACGTATTACAGTGCGACTACTATACCCGGGGGGGGGGGGGCACCTAGACAAAGTTGGCTAATCGGATTACAGGAAAGTAACAATACAATCCGAGAAAGTTAGTTGTTAAATATAATAACCACGGAACGAAATAAACAACGTGGATCAAAATCAACCAGTAGGCCACTTCCAAGTTCCAAAACCCCACACTTTCCAAATGAGGCCAAGTGCAGAGCGATTTAATGATCACCGTCAAGAAAGATTACAAGGACCACATAGTAATCCCGATAGTGCCACGGCCAAGCAGATAAGTCTAGAGCTATTCGATCGTGACTTATGCACTAACTACCATTACCAGAGAGAACACAAGTAGAGAGACATCAGTCGGTAGGCTCTCAGAAATTGAGGACATGATGTCAAAGATACGCGATGTGAAGGAACACGAATTGAAGGACTAGGAATCAATCTACGACATACTTTTTTAATAACCATCGACCAGTGGCGATAGTGAGTAAAGCACACTGGCCCAGAAAAGAGAACAAATCGCAGGACTGATTAGACTAATGAATGATACACAGCTATTAGGGACAAGGATTAAAGAGAAGAGTCAAAAGTATTTTACTATATTGTTGCAAATTAAATTCCTTAACGAAAAGAAACAGTGAGGCAAACCTTCAGGCACAAATCGTATCAGTTCAGCGGTTTTAAATATGTGTAGGGCGACTGACCGGTGGAGAGGCCACAGCCAAAACGAGAAACATTGAGCAAATGATGAAGTGTCGCAGATATACGGCCAAAAAAACATTGTAAAATGAGGAAGAGGTTCCCAAGGGATGTTTTCAAACGCTTGAAATGGTAAAGTGCGAAAGAGGAAACGCTGTCAAGGACGTTCTCCTGAGGAGATCCTGTCACGAATAGTTAGGGATCAGCAGAAATCACTCATCCCCGCGACTTTATGCTCGAGAAAAGTCGGTCCCAAAGAAGGGGTAGCCGGAGCCCTGGACATCTAAATTTTTCCTGCGGAGTCAGGAGTCCCATCGTTTTCGGAACCCTAATATTATTTTATTCCTGAGCCTGGAGCCCTCGAAACGTTTCCCGCGGATCCATGAGTCCCAAATACTAGCATTCGAACATTCTAGCACAACTGAGTTAGCGGTTCTTTGCTTGTTGACCGTTGGTAATCAACCCTAAGGTAGCGAAAAGCTAGTAAAACAAACTGAAGTTTATTCGAATCATTTTTGTGATTGTTATGATGTTATTTCTTTTGTGTTCTGGGCGTGTAAAGTTTTAAACTGTAATGTACCGAGACGCAGACATCGCTTCAGTGAAACACCTATCGAGCTCGGACTGTTGGACAGTGTCTTAAGTGTCAGATATTTCAGGGTCTGGGAGGGAGTCCTGATCGCGCATATATTCCCGCTCTCAGTTTCACCAAAATCCAGCACCCCGCACTTTTTTTCATTGCTTTCACGAATCCCGTTTTTTATTTCAAAATACATAAGGTAAAAGGTCTAATTGCTGCAAAACCCTATAAATGTAATATGTAGATTGGTTTCCATTGATATTTTGAATTATATATATAATGTATAATAGTCATCATAATGAAGCGGCAGAAAAAGAGCGAAAGAAATAAAAAGGGAGAGAGGAGGGTTTCTTCCAAACCCCACTCCCTGGCTGTTTTTTGTTCCTACTCATTTTTCTTTGTGCCGCTTCCACCATCTGAACGCCTAGAGCAGCTGACTCTTCCCCAGTCGTCTCCAAGTTGTTTCGACTTTTTTTACGAGAGACGACTGGGGACGAGTCAGCCTGGAGTAGAGAGTAGGCTATTCCACTTGTTCACGGTGGAGCTGGCCCTTAAAGGAGTGCTTGCACTCGCCTCAGCAGTAAAGGGTCTCTGATACGCGGGTTAATCCTGCTTATTGACCCGACGGCTATGCCATGCTGATGAGCCCCAACAAGGGCGAAACAGCTGTCCATGGCTGCCACTACCCGGGTGATATGGTTGTGCGCATGCCTAAGGTACTGGCCATACCGCGGAGTTGATAGGTGTGCTTCATTGCTGTCAATTGGTATTGCTAGAAGACTAGTCTGTGACCACAAGATAGGAAGGACACCAAAACTATGACTCTCTGATCAATTCAAGGGAGCAGAGACGAGATCATTGTACTGTTTGCCACATCTTAAGTTTAACTGATCAAATAATTTCAACATCAGATTAACAATAAATGTAAAAAGCTTGAGCAATTATTACTATAACGGTATGCTAGGACCATGAGCACATTCCTGGCATCTGTCTGAAGCAGTAGGTCTTCTGTCCGATCGTCTGAGTGTTGACTACTTGACAGCCTAGGTCAATTTTTTATTCATAGGTTGCTTTAAGATAGGAGACACCACTGAACTTCAGTGGTGTTTCCGCCTTTGCCACTACACCCAACGATTTCCCGACAGATATGCAAATAATCACGCTTCCGGTGCCCAAATTTTGGCCCTGTTAACTTTGGCACGGAGCCCCGGAGCCCTGGAGCCCTGGAGCCCTAAACCCCTTTGGAACCCTGAAAAGTAGTAAGGTTTAACTATTTGGGCCGTCATGTTTAACTCATTTAAGGTGGCCCGACCTATTTATTTGCGGGTTGGTTATGTTTTTGAATCGGGTGTTTCGGCAGGAATGATTTAACCGATTTGTATGATTTTTGGCATCCTTAATAAAGAATGGTCGAACTTTAAGAAAATGTTATTCAATGTCTTAGAAGCATAAAAACGTTTGAGATATCGGCAGATGTTTAGAACCGCATTTTTACAAAAAATGTCAATAATTTCAAAACCCCTAAGACAGATTTTTCTCTAACTTCGGCATTAATAAGCCTTAGAGCTCTCCAGTTTTATATCTGCAAGTTTAAAGTCAATCGTGACCGTACAACTCACTGCTTAAATAGCTGGCCAAATTTAACCTTAAAATGCAACGCTAACACACTTGTGAAAGTTGACACACAAATAGAGGACAACTGCCAACGGACTATCTCCTATCTGCAAGGGTATTCTTGCCCAAAGCTTCAGTTGCAAGAAACAGCCAGTGAGTAATCAGAAACCTACGGCGAATACAGTTCGCAATACATTAGAAGAACAACTTAATGCTGAATGCGGGGCAAGATTGGGGTATACCTCGGTGTGAGAACTTGCGAACTTTTTCTTTGTTTTGTACCTTTCGTTTTTCTAGGTTTTATTGTGTTGACTTCTTTGTTTTCTTTGTTTTACGTCACCGGTGAGTTTAACAGGTTCTTACACCGAGCATGAGCCCAAGATTGAAAAACCATGCTATATTTATCAAAGTTACTGTGTATTGTCCCTTCTCCTTTCGCAAAAAATCTCAACAAAGCACGATATAACATCTACGGAAATCTCCTACCAGTTTTTAGCACTGAAGGTTCTGGTCTCGAGGAGAAATAAAGCCACCAACTCCAGTACTTCAACCAATCCACTTTCAGCTGCAAAGAAAACCCTTGTATTAGGTAATTTATTCAAGTTTGAAAGATTTGCCATCACATTCTTACGCAGGCATTTTACCTTGACTGGAGATAATGAAAAGAATAAGACGATTGTCACATTTCTTTCACATCTATCCCCAAGTGACAAACTTCCCGTGCGAATGTGATGTCAAGTCTAAAAACCTTGAAAAAATTACTGCAAGAACAAGGGCTTTCAGTGCAGCTGAAAAATGGACGGTTGGAAGTCTGGAGTTGTGGCATTATTTCTCCTCACAACTGAAACCTGCGACGCTAAAAACTCTTGAGAGTTTTTCGTAGAAAATATAATTTGCCTTGTTACTGATAGGTTTCGAACAGAGTGGGACCAATAAAAGTAAATTAGAAATTGTTTTATCTTTCCCTGCATTCAGCATAAAGTTGTTCTTCTTGTATTGCGAACTGTATTCGCCGTATGTTTCTGATTACTCAGTTTCTTGCAACTGAAGCTTTGGGCAAGAATACCCTTGCAGATAGGAGATAGTCCGCCTGCGGCTTTCCTCTATTCGTGCGTCAACTTTCACAAATGTGTTAGCGTTGCATTTTAAAGTTAAATTTGACCAGCTATTTGTGGGTCTTTCTGCAGGTACCGGAAAGCTCTGTATTTTTGGTCACTTGGAATTAGTCTTTATTTGGAGTTGTTTTGTTTCCCGTCTTTTATTTCTTTTGTATTACGTAATCTGTGCTCCGGTACTCACAGAAGGAACCCTATTTGTGCAGCGAGTTCTGCGGTCACGATTGACTTCAAAATTGCAGATATAAAACTAGAGAGCTCTGAAGCTTATTTGCCAAAGTTAGAGCAAAATCTGTCTTAGGCTTTTGAAATTATTGACATTTTTGGTAAAAATGCGGTTTAAAACATATGCCGATATCTCAAACGTTTTTACACCAAAAAAAAACAATAAATAACATATTCTTAAAATTCGGCCATTCTTTATTAAGGATGCCAAAAATCATGGAAATCGGTTAAGTCATTCCTTCCCGAAAAACGCGATTCAAAATCGTAACCAACGCGCATATAAATAGGTTCGGGCCACCTTTTAAGTCTCGTTAAAATCTCAACTTGCAAGTTCTTGCAACTTCAATTTTACTACAGTCTAACTTAACCCTCAGTGTAAAAGACAGTATTTTCGCTGTTCTTAAACGAACTTGCTGACAGGCTGGCTAAAAGGTCAGCCCTGAATAGGTGCGAAGGCTTTGCGAAGTCGTTTTAAGGTGGCTCGATAAAGTTTCCAACTGCTTGAGTACCAATTTTCAACCTTGAAGAAATACACTTAATCATGATCTTCTCGAAACATCAACGTTGCATGCTAACTAAAATAGATTGAAATTTCATATGCAGTTGGGTTTTTTAACATCGGAGCGTGTCCCTAGCAACGCGACAATGGGAAGCTTTTGTATTTGGTATTGCCGAGAGAAACGAACTCTTTTGAGGAGATTCACTTAAAAGTATGATTACTGTACACTATGAGTAACACTTTGGCCAAGTTCGGAAACATTTTCGAATGAATCGCGTCTGAGTTTGAAGGGTCCACTCCGATCTTCAAAAACCTAACTGCATATGAACGCTTCAATCTATTGCTAGTTTGCATGTAACGTTGATATTTCGAGGAAATCATGTTTAAAAGTAGTATTTCTTCAAGGTTGAAAATCAGTAGTAAGGCAGTTTGGTGACAAACCCCATCGAGCCAAAGCCGTACCAAAGCCGTTTGGTTTGGTTAGTTTATAATTGAAAGGACACAGTTACCAAGTGTAATTTACATTTGAAGATGGTGTAGCAAAATGGTAAAGCTAAATGGTTCAAATTCCTTGACAAATTCCACTGTTATTCATAATAAAACAAGCGGCGTTTTCTGGCTACGTAACTAAAGTCCACTGTTATTTCTGAATTTAGCTTGACTGCCTCCGCCAGTGCAGGACAGCAAGTAGCACTATGGTGATTCATTGCCCAAATCAATTGTTTTATTGTTGAATTTTGTTTGATTACTTCCGCAAACGCAGTACAGGCAGCAGCACTCAAGTTATTCCATGACAAATCCAATAGTGTTATCGTTGAATTGTGCTTGATTTTTTCTGCAAGTGCAGCACAGCCAGCATCACTGAGGTAATTCCCTGACAAATCCAACTGTGTTATTGTTGAATTGTGTTTGATTGCCTCCGCTATTGGTGTAAAGTTAGCGGCACCAATGATATTTCCCGATAAGTCCAACTGTGTTATTGATGAGTTGTGTTTGAATGCTTCCGCAAGTGCAGTACAACTAGCAGCACCAAGGGTATTCCATGACAAATCCAACTGTTTTATTGTTGAATTATGTTGGATTGCTTCCGCTAGTGCGGTACAGTCACCAGCACCGAGATCATTGTGTGACAAATGTAACTGTGCTATTGTTGAATTGTATTTGATCGCTTCCACCAGTGCGGTACAATCACCTTCGAAAAGTTTATTATCAGACAGATTCAATTGTCTTATTGTCGAATTGTGTTTAATTACTTTCGCAAGTGCGGTAGAGCAAGCAGCACTAAAGTTATTCCATGACAAATTCAACTGTGATATTGTTGAATTGTGCTCGATTGCTTCCAAAAGTACAACGCAGCCAGCAGCACCGAGGTTGAGATTCCCTGATAAATTCAACTGCGTTATTGTTGAATTCTGTTTGATCGCTTCCGCTAGTGCGGTACAGCCAGTACCACCTAGGTTATTCCATGACACGTCCAGCTGTGTTATTGTTGAATTGTGTTCGATTGCCTCCGCCAGTGCAGTAGAGCCACCTTCAAAACTGAGTTCATTCTCCGACAAACATAACTGTGTTATTGTCGAATTGTGTCTGATTGCTTTCGCCAGTGCACTGCAGTTACCTTTAATAAGTCTATTCTGCGACAAATTCAACTGCGTTATCGTGGAATTGTGTTCAATTACTTCCGCAAGTGCGGTGCAGCCAGCAGCACCAAGGTGATTACACGACACGTCCAGCTGTGTTATTGTTGAATTGTGTTTGATTACTTTTCCCAGCGCATTACAGTCACCAGCACCGAGGTCATTGTCACACAAATACAACTCTTTTATCGTTGAATTGTGTTTGATTGCTTCCGCAAGAGCAGCGCAGCCAGCCGCACCAAGGTTGTTGTGTGACAAATCCAACTGTGTTATTGTTGAGTTGTATCTGATTGCTTCTGCAAGCGCGGTACAGTTAGCAGCACCAAGCTGATTTTTTGACAGATCCAGATGTGTTATTGTTGAGTTGTGTCTGATTGCTTCCGCAAGAGCAGTGCAGTTGGTATGACCAAGAAAGATCGACAATTCCAACTTTGTTATTGTTGAGTTTTGTTTGATTGCTTCCGCAAGCGCAAGTACTGTAGAACAGTCAGTGTTAAAGACATCGCCAGACAAATCCATTTGCGTTATTGTTGAGTTGTGTTTGATCGCCTCTGCAACCACCGCAACAATACTGGTCGATATATAGGGTTGGTAAGGAAACATTATCTCCGCCTTGCGAATTTGTAAAAAGGAGCCGAGATTACCCGCTAACTGCAGATGAAGTTTACGCCTCTCATTTTTACATTCGTTAATGCACTGCAATGCAACGAGTAATTCATCGCTAACTCCTTTGCTTACTCTGTTTACTTTACTTGCAAAGATTTGGACAAAAGCCTCAATCATTTCTTCGCATTGCAAAGCGATCAGGCGCCATGTGAACATAAGCACCTGTCTGAGCTCATGGAAGTATCTGTCATCGGCAAGTAGAGTTTCTAAAGAAATTTTGTTATCCAGTAGCTGGCAACTGAGGTAAAATGCCGCAAACAGTTCCTGAAGTGTTTTGTGTGGAAAGCAATAGTACAAGCAAGGTCTCAGTTTCCGTCGGCTACGTTCAACGAACAAAAATCCGAATCCAAGTATCTCGCTCGCACTATCTCCAAACTCGTTTTCCTCAAAGTAGGCCGTATTGTCGTTCAGCAGGCAATTTAACGCGATCGAACCAAGCTGTTTTAGCTGAGGTTTGTACACTTGAGTGAGGTTTTCGTGTTGGGATTCTGGTAATTCTATCTTTTTACTGTATCTTCTAAGAACACATTCTATTATTTCAAGATAGAGCTGTGTGCCACTTTCGGGAAAAATACCATTAAAATCTTCACAGAGAAGGCAAAGAAGTGCAGTGTTTAAAGGACTTTCTGTCAACTGTCTGAGGTTTATGTCAAGCCTCAGTTTGTTTAAAAGCTTTCGGGCCAAACCTACTTCTGTCTTGAAGTACTTGACAATAAACGTTTCCGCATTTTCTTTGGTAAAGCCTAAAATTTCTAGCAAGCTGTCGCAACACCCTCGCAGCTTTATTCCAACCTTTTTCCGTGCTGTAACCACAATGTGACACTTTGGAAGTATTCTTCCTTGAATGATTTCCTTAAACGCCGGTAACATACTAGTGGGTAACCAATCCAATCCGTCGAGTACCAGCAAGACACTTGACTGATTGTGGCGAACGAATCTGAAGAATTCCTCCTTCTCTTCTTTTGTGATATCTAGAGGTAGAAGCTGCTCTTCAATGGCGTCCCAAAGGACAGATTTACATTCCTCTTTCTCCTTGACATCTCGAGAAAGAGGCTGCTCGTCAGATCTTCCCTTAATGTTCAAAGCTATATCTCGGCATTTAAGCAAAAACACTACTTGGAAGTTTGAAAGAGAACTTCCTGAAGACCTTTCTGGCCCTTGTTTCTCCGTAGCCCAATCGTAAGCAAGTTTATCACAAAATGAGCTCTTTCCCATACCTGGCTTTCCTTCAATTAACACTGTTCTAGGCTGTTGGCATTCTTCGTGGGGTTCGAAGATATCATGCATGGTAACAGTTTCAAAAGTCTCCGTTCCAATTCCTTGTTTCCTGCTAAATTTGAGATCGGTGAAAATGTCGTTAATGTTGAATCGAAACTCTTCGCACCAAGGGAAGGGAGCGAACGATCCTTCACGAAGTCGGTAGAGTTGGCGAATTCCGTCAATGACATCAATTGGATCAAAAGCACCTGGACATGAAATATACCATTGTACTATAATATTACTGTCATGTGTAACCCTAGTAAAACACAACTGATTAAATAATTTCATATTTTAAAACAGACAAAAAATCTTTCTAATGTGTTTTAAGGAAAAAAAAAAAAAGCACTTGATCTCTTTATTATTTCTATTTTTTAATGTTTATTTTGAGGCGAGATGGAAGTGTAGCTTATCGGGATGGGTAGAGAAATAGCCAACAAAGTTAACAGGACTGTAATCACTGTCCTAATTGGTTGAAACACTTTTAGAAAAGACAACAGCAAGTCTTTTCGTACGAGTACACGTATTGCTACGATCCTCTCCTAATAATATAATATGACTATAAGTAATAAGTAAATGAAAAGTTGAAGACGTTTTACTGTCAGAAAACACGAAAATATTTAATTTTTCATTGCATCTCTTTTAACGTTCAAGAGTGGTAGCTTAACACAGGTGAAAATAATCTAAAGAAACAAAGGCAATCAAAGGATGGCCGTTGTGCTTTTTACTACTATGGCCGGGTTGTTCGAAGCTGGGTTAAGATAACCCATGGTTAGTGCGAAATTTGAACTCAGATATGAGGGCTTAAAAAGCAAATTCAGTTTAATTCTTCTGGTTTACAACTTGATGACTGAATACCCTAAAAAGAATAGGTAAAATTATCCTAGAGAGTGCTTTTGATAAAAAGAAAAAGAAACCCAGGTTAAAATTCAAGCCCGGGTTAACGCTAACCGGCGTTCGAACTACTGGGCCCATGACGTCGATCCTTTAATAGCCAACAAATGCCTTAATAACTTTGAGGGACTTACCTTTATCTCTAATTGACCTTAATTCCTCTCTAGGTTTTGCTAAAAGCGTTTGCAGTTGCTCGCTAATGTTTCCTAGTTCACTTTTGATCTCTTCGAGGTCGTCTTTTTCTGTGGAATGAAGTGGCAGTAATTCATCCAGTTAAGAAAGAAGTACATGACAAACGTTCATCCTAACTTCTGTAATGCAGTGAGAGACAGGAATCAGATAGGGTTTGTAGAATACATGATGTGCATTTTGACTACAACAAACTCTCTCTTAATTTTATTCGAGGAAGATTGGCTGTCTGATCATACTTCTTTCACAATAACGCTTTGATTTGGAAAATTAAAGCAATCGGGGAGGTGAAAAAAAGATAAAACAGAGTCTTCAAACAAAATAGGCCGAACTGCATAGGAGCTCAAAATAAATGTTGTTCGTCACTGCACTCGCAAGTGTGTCGTAACTCCAGCAGTTCAGTCTTGAAGGCTTCTCGTTGATTTGATAACGAGCAAAACAAATTACCTTTACTATGGTCTGTTTCTACTGGGTTAACTGAATCCGTCAAGCTTCTTAATTTCTCATTGATTGTCTGCTGACTTTCCAGTACTTGAACATTCATCTGCTTTAGCTGGTCTGTTTATTTCAACATCAAACATCGGAAAGTTACTTCTACTCTTTACAAGCAGAATATCAGCGTAATCTTTATTGCAGAAGGGCTTTGACGGGGGATTTCAACGCGCCGCAAATGATCTCACTTAAACGTGAAACAGCGCGGACTGAGGAGTGACTACTGAGACAGAGAACCGGCGATTAATGGAAGGCAAGAAAAGGCAAGGCTTTTTTAGTTATATATTATTATTTTTTCTGTTTAATTTGTGGGAATGAAAAATAGAGTTTATAAAGTGGCAGATAACCGATACGGGAACTGCAAAGTATGCCGGAGATTTTGCTTCTAGGTTAGAGTTTACTGAGTATTGCTACAATTCAAGCTAATTAAGACAATTGTCTGAAAAGATCCGATTTAATTCGTTAACATTGAGAAAATGAGATCACTACAACAACAAAATACAATATTCCGGTCAGAGAAATTTCTCACCCGTCGAAACGAAAGAAAATCTACTTTTTAAGCTCGTGTCCACTTCACTATCAAGTAAACGTTTATCTCGTGTCTTCGGCATCACACAGTTTGCGGTCCACTCTGACAGCTGCGACTCTGAAAGCTGCGACCGTTTTGGTCGCCATAGCTTTAGGAAATAACTTTGGCGACTGAAATTGCGGTGAAATTTGTTTAAAGCTAGCTGCCCGTTAAATGCACAAGGAGACGTAGGTATTTGGGGCGTCAACTTCAAGCGACTCAAAAGGCGCCCAAAAACACAAACTCACCAAACGTTTACGGTAAGTAAACGTTATTTAACTTTCTTTCACTATACGCAACATTTGGGATCAAAAGGTGCAAAATTCTGTGTCTTATGAAGCATTTCCCTCAATCACTTAAACATATTCGAGATATGATGTGGTGAATATTACGCGCGCTCTGATTGGTCGTTGCCCATGGTCTGTTAGAGAGTGCATTCCTTTGGGATGACCGGATCAGGATCAGTGATCCGAGATCACTTGGATCATGGCAGATCAAATGAACCGATGAATTCACTCTGGACAAGGATTCATCGATCTACCATGATCCGAGAGCACTTGGATCATGGTAGATCAAATGAACCGATGAATTCACTCTGGACAAGGATTCATCGATCTACCATGATCCGAGATCACTTGGATCATGGCAGATCAAATGAACCGATGAATCCAATCTGGAAAAGGATTCATCGATCTACCATGATCCGAGATCACTTGGATCATGGCAGATCAAATGAACCGATGAATCCAATCTGGAAAAGGATTCATCGATCTACCATGATCCGAGAGCACTTGGATCATGGTAGATCAAATGAACCGATGAATTCAATCTGGACAAGGATTAATCGGTTCATTTGATCCACCATGATCCGAGTGATATCGGATCACTGATCCTGATCCGGTCATCCCAAAGGAACACACCCAGAGTACAGACCGCATGGAGGACGTCACAGGAAAATTCAATCAATCAATCAATCAATCAATCAGTTAATCAAAGATTTCATTTAACTTCAAATAAGTTGAAAGCAAATTTGCTAAGATCTCCGAAAAACATCAGTGACACAATTATGACGCAAGGCAACATGGAATCTATCTGTTAAGTAAATGTCTGGAAGTTTATTTATATGCGTGGCATTCCGCTGTCTCGAACAGTTCGGATTGTCAGCATATAATCTCAGGAAATAACAACTGCTTCACATGCCACTGCAATTCCATACAGTCCTAAGCTCAATGTTAGAGTCAGTTATGTGCAGTCAATACCATCTCAATGGCGGATTCAGATCTTCAAGATCGGCCTCGAAAACAATAATTAGTATTTCTTGACTCTGCGAGCTTCAGTTTGGCCTAAAGAGAGTGAAAGAAACCTATACGATATATTTGACGGTCACTTTGAGATTCGGCGTGGCGCAGCTTTGATCTGTTACAAAAATCGCGCCAAAATCACTGTTTTTATGTGTTAATAGAAGACCGGTATGGTTTTCGTTAAGGTGCAAGAGCTATCTATAATGCAGTATGAACATAGTCTAATGGCTCTTCTTTCACCCACTACTGGGATGCTTCCAACATACCTTCGATCTTATCAAGTTTGTCCTTGGTGCTCTCATCATCTTTCTTCCACTCCCCCAATAACTCCTTGTAGTGTTTTTCAATCACAGGATCCATGCTCTCGGTCTTCAACTTTCCAATAGACGCTGCATCAGCACCGAGTCCTATCAGTGCAGTACTTATATCTTGCCAGTAGGAATTAAATGTTGGATCATCCACGGATGCCTGGTTGGCATGTCCATAGACATGGTTTCTATAATACTTCACTCTTGCTATGTTAGCTTCAACACTTGTATCCGCAGCAGGTGGAAGACTGTCCCAACCAGTGGCTGGAGGAAACAAGCCACAAATGTTTCTTAACAGCAACATCAAAAGTGTAACATCAAAATCTTTTGAAGATAGGGTCAAGGGATTCGTGGGATAGAGCTTGGCCCATTGTGTGGGATTCAAAATTTTCTGCCTCCTTAGTCTCTGTAGTGCTGGGTGTGCTGGTGGCTTAGTTAAAACTCCATGGAGACCAGGTGGCGGGTGGATGCTGTCAAACGTGTCTCTCAATACCCGAGATCCTATATCCACTAGAAGACGACAAAGACGAGCATAATTTGTTGTTTCTTTGGTGGAGGCATATGAAGGTGAAGCAGAAGCCATTCGGGAACCTGCAAAAAATAAATCATTGCTTTGACATGGTTGAGTCTGGGGGTATGCGCACAGGGTTTTAGCCTAAGAGCTATAGTGCTTTATATAGAACGTAGATCCATTAATAAAACATGACATCCTTACAGGTAATCGTAATCACATCACCGATAACTTGACCAGAGATGAACGACAAGCATACGCAACCTTAAGATCTAGAAGTGACAAGACACAATAATCAAACCTGCGGACAAAGGCTGGGGGACGGTTGTTATGGACAAATCCTGGTACATAGACGAATGAAACCGACAGTTAAATGACGCTAAATTCTACAGACAACTAGACGGGAACATTACTGACACTATTCAACATCGTGTTACGGTCTACATTGAACGTATGTTTAACGACGGTTACATTGAAGAATAGACTAAAAAGTACCTAGTATAGACAAACGTGAAACCAGGACGTTTTTACATACTGGCTAATGTACATAAAACGGGAAATCCTGGACGTCCCATAGTTTCATCTAACAACCACCCTGCTGAAAGCATCTCGGTTTGTTGACTACCATATCAACCCTCTCGTCTCCACCTTGGATTCACACATTAAAAACACCACTGACTATCTTAATAACCTTTCTAACCTCGGTAACCTACCTAACGACGCTATTCTTGTAACTCTTTATGTGTCATCACTTTACACCAACATTCCACATAATCAAAGAATTGATGCATGCCGTTATTTTCTTGATACCCACTCTAACAAACACATCCCCACAGAGACACTATGTGATGTCCTACGCATGATCCTCACCATGAATAATTTCACGTTTAACCAACAGCATTATCTTCAAATCCATGGTACTTCTATGGGTACTAAAATGGCTCCTTCTTTTCCTAACCGTTTTGCGTTGTATTAGGGTTGGGTCGACTAATGTTTGTCCTATAACAGTAGCTAGAAACCTAGGCTCATGGTTTGATGAGCAGCTCACTATGTCAACTCATATTAGCAAGTTATGTGGTGTTGCCTTTTACCATTTGCGTAATATCAAACGCATTCGCAAGTATTTGTCTCGAAAATCAACGGAAATGCTTATCCATGCATTTATTACATCTCGTGTTGATTATTGCAACAGTCTTTTGTATGGGCTGCCCAATTACCAGCTTAACAAATTGCAGAGAGTTTTGAACACCTAAGCCAGGCTAGTTTGTAATGCGCCCAGGGTTTGCCACATCTCACCCCTTCTGCGTGGTCTGCATTGGCTACTTGTGAAAGCCCGGATACAATTAAGATACTGCTTATGACGTTCAAAACAGTTCATGGCCTTGCCTCTAAATACCTATGCGATTTACTAACATTTAAATCGTTTTTATATATCCTTAGATCTTCAGGTAGTATTTTACTTTCTATGCTAGCTGTTCGATCGAAGACTACGTTAGGTGACAGAGCTTTTATGGTAGCAGCGCCAACGCTCTGAAACTCTCTTCCAAAAAGAACTTCGTGCGATTACTAATGTGAACAGTTTTAGGGCGCATATTTCTTTTAGAACTGTATATTGCTGATCAACTTTATATTCAGTTACTTCCTTGCATGCATATATATTCTTTTTATTGTTACTTTTTTAATACATTATCTGTTGTTTGTTTCTTGTAAAGTAATGCAGTTGTAATGCGCAGCTGATCATTTATTATTATTATTATTACTCTTATTGAAACTGATCTATTTACTAAACCCACAGATAAACATCAACACTTCTCAGCTCATCATGCCACACTCACCACACTAAGAAAGCTATTCAGTTCAGCTCTGCCGTATCTGCTCTACAGACGTAAAGCTTAAACTTCGCATATGAACTAAAAACATATCTCCTTGCTCGTGCGGCCGTACAATAATACTTTCCTAGAAGAACAGTTTCTTGACGCTGCCAATATTTCTCGTATCAACGCGTTACAGACCGCTAAACCTTAAGATTCTAACAATGTTGTACCCTTTGTCGTCACATATAATCCAGCACTTCCACGCATTTCTAATATCTTGCGCAAACATTTCTACAACTTACACTCCTGTAACCGTTGCCAAGCAACCGCCTTTTGTTGCTTTCCGACGTAGCCCCAATCTTCGTGACCTTTTAGTAAAAGCACCAGCACAATTACCCGTTATCTCTAACAATAATTTTCCGCCAGGCGCCTTCCGCTGTGGACAAAATTATGCCACTTGTCCATACACGACTAACGGCCTTACAAGTTATACTTTTTACGTTACAGAAGAGCCCCCCCCCCCCCCCCCCCCCACAAAAGAAACACACAACATCACTGCACACGTTACTTGTAACACTAAAAACGTGATCTACATGGTTCAATGTAATCGTTGTGATTTACAATATATAGGTGAAACTAAGCGACGCCTCAAGGACAGAAGGACAGATTAAACGAACACAGACGTGCAGTCGACAAAACTAAGATTAAATCTAAACCCACCCTCTCTCTCACGCTAACCATTCTCATACTGACATATAATTATGTAGTTAATTTCACTAGAGAAAATTCATTCTTCACGTGAATCAGTTCGCAAGGGTAGGGAGTCGTATTTAACAGATAAGGCCATGACTGTTGAACCTAATGGCCTAAACCGCCGTGACGAATTATTGTAATCCATATGCCTATTATTTATTTAATTATTTTTTTTATTTTGTGTTGTACGTCATTTCCGCCTCTCCCTTTTAAGCAATTTTTATTGCGACATTCTCCATCTATATAATATTGTGATTCCTATTATAAATTCAGTAACATCTATAAACCT
Organism: Porites divaricata; assembly: GCA_038088405.1. Taxonomy (NCBI): domain Eukaryota; kingdom Metazoa; phylum Cnidaria; class Anthozoa; order Scleractinia; family Poritidae; genus Porites; species Porites divaricata. The sequence continues at coordinate 8,045,226 of JBBMOI010000017.1, forward strand.
GAAGTGGCCAGCCGAAATATAAGTATGTCTTTGGACTTCTCGTTTTTGGTTCTTAATATTTCACAATCATTGACAAGAGGTGATCTGCAAAAATGAACGACTGATGGCCAGTATGACTGCAAGAAGTTAAACTATCGTTTAAGACAACAATAAAAGGAAGATTTCGGTATCTTAAGCTGATTTCACTAATACGTTTTCAAGATCGTCGAAGCCAGTTAGAACAAGGAACATTTGTACGGTAATGAATAACAATTTCTAGCTGTGGTCTTTGTCATGATGACACTTTCCTCAAGAAACATCGTACAGATTACCTACTTTTTACAGAGCCTGATAAGTATTAAAGAGACATCGGCAGTCGCAACGCAGCGCTCGATCACCTTGTTGAAGATGTGATTTCCTTCTTTCTGAAGTGATTATGTCACAGCACGGAAACAAATACCCTGCGAGCAGAGTCTCCTCCGATCTTCCTAGATAAGACTCTACTCACAGGGTAGGAAACAAAGAACATTACCTCGAAAGTCACGCGACAGTCTTACGTGCTGTTGATTTCCTTCCCTTTTTTCACCGTTGTAAATAAATTACTGCCATTATTAGCCTGACAAAGGCGTCAGAAAGTAGAACGATCCGTTACCGCTCGCAGATTGGCTCGCAGTGACTCGAAGAAGGCTTCAAAGTTTGAAACTTCCGGTACCCAGATCTCACTCGTGATTAGGAACCGGTCACTGTTTATGACATTATATTATTGGGGGGGGGGGGGGGGGGGTGGAAGAAAGAAGGTGGGTCAAGGCTATTTCAGATGGACAAGACCGGGGGAGGGATAAACCTTTTTTTATATAAATAAGTTTAGGAGGTGTCAGCAGTTTGATCGCAAGGTATATTTTCCAAATTTCCAAATATTCTTTCTTCTCTTTGTTCCAGTCATATATTTAACCATTGTCACTGAAATGTTCACCATAGCTTTCTTCAGCTGAAACTTTTTCCTTCAAAATCTCTTCTTCCAAACTTGACAATTGTTTGACTCCTCGCTCACAGGCTCAGTATATCTGAAGCCTGACTGGAAAGACTGACTGTTCTTTATTTTCCACCTTTAGCCACACTCCATGATTAAATAAGTCTCAAATCCTGATTCACTCATACGACATCTTGCCTCAAACAACCCAGGTAAAAACTGGACACTGGTCTACGCAAATACACTGAATTTGTAATAGTTCATTGTTATGCAAACTTAATTACTAACCAATCATCTTATGATGAGTAGGTTACATGCATTTTAATGATTACTTTGTAGAGCATATATCAGGAGATATGTGCTGGTGGTCGTGCGGGGGTGGGAAGGGGCGTCATGAAGTAAGTATTCATTAAAAAAGGGGGGTGATTTGCTAAATACACGGTCCGCAGGGGGGGGGGGGGGCTTTCCAACATATTTTCCCTCCCCGCACCGCTCTACATAAATGATGACCGGTCCCTTATAGGTCTACGCGAAATCGAGTCCGGGCGAGTGGCGTTTCTTGCTCATGGCCAGGCATGTTAAGGGAATAGGGGAGGTGGAATATTACCATTAAACTAGATGCATAACTGCGTGAGCTCGGGCTTCCCTGGAGCAAATTTTCCAAGTAGCTTCATGTAAGAAATCACGGTCCAGGCCCCTAGGGAGGGGAGGAGGGTGCGACGAGTGCGCTGGCACTCCCCCCTAGGCCTCAGAGGTCCATTTCAGTTGTTGATCAAAGATTTAAAACAAAGTGAATTTAAAATATATTGCAATTCTTATCCCCGATCACTGTGTAGTAAACTTGAAAATACTGTGAAAGAGTTGACAAGCTCTGACTTACACTTTCCACAAAACTTTTCTTAGCCTTTTTTGTAAACGTATAGAAAAGGGGATTTGGTATGCCTGCAAGGCATTTACCCCTTGCTAGTACGTCGCTTACATCTTCATTTTGTTCTTAAGGAGTAAAGTCTGTTTCGGAGGATTCGTAGTGAGGATTGAGCAAATAGTGTTTTGTTGCCGCTTAATTTCTTTTACTGGGAGGTCATGTCGTCTTTTACTGTACAGTGGTTGTCTTAGGCTACGACCAGTCTCTTATTTTTCTTTTGAGTCAAGGAGATCGGGGGCATGTGTCAGGGGCAAGTGGCGAAGCCTCGAGGAACGAGGATGGAAGCCCAAGTGAAGAAAAAAAAAATAAGAGAATGAATACAGCAAAGGGCTGATTTAGTGGGACCAAGATTTTGGCTAACAAAATTAGCCTTCCTCAGATCAAAGAGCCACAGCTACACTGCAAAAAAATACTATGACGGCTCCGCTTCTTCCCTTAGGGACCGTTACAGAATTTTCTTTCGGTGCAGCCCTGGCCCTGAAGAAGGGTTATTTTGCTACCCGAAATCTTGGCATCACTAAATCAGCCCTTTGCCGTATTGCCAGCCTTGCATTTAGATTTGTCTGTTTGCATAAACATCTGCAATCGATTCTTGCGTGACTACAACGTATTGGATTGCGGTGATTGTATAGTAGTAGTTAAAATTAAAAAACAAAGGAAGATAAAATCAATGATATCAAGACAAAAGCAAGCAAAGAGCAAGGATATCACTTACACAAACGCTAATCAAAGTACTCAATTTGTTTTACATATGTTACTGCTGCTGCAAAGCAACTAAGCTTAAATATGAAGGCATTCCTATTATCTTCAAGACTCTAGAGTTGATCCGAAACACTCCGTTCAAATTCCTTTGGTTCAGTTTTTCTGAGTTTTTCCCTAGATTTCCTAGACGATCAAGCATCAGCAAATGACGTAATTGTTCGTTTATCCTTCGCACGCATTTTGATCTGTAGTCATGATTACGAGATATGACGTCATAAGTGGTAGATGATCCAGTTATTTTTGAGTGAAAATGCTTGTTTTTCAACTTGTTTCAAGGACAAAAGCAAAGCCTGTGGATAAAATGAAGCAACGTTCTTATTTATGTGTTATTTTACCCGTCAAGCATAAACAATTACCAATTCTCTCCTTTTTAATCTAATTTTTATTCTGGGTAAAATCCAAGATGGTGGCGAAGATTACTGCCATGTTCGGTGACGTCACAGGCCTCCAGCAGCGCCACCACCAATGAAATATACCTCATCTTGTCGAGGAGATGAAAGGCTTTTCACTGAAGGAAAATCTTTTCGAAATGCTTAAACAGGTGAAAAACCCAGCAACACCCCCCCCCCCCCCCCCCGATCCTAAGACTAACGGTAGGGGTAGTACTTTGTGCGTTGTCCGAGGGTTAAGGAAAAGATTGATCATGCACTTCCAATTCCCAACCTTGTTAAATGCATGTTGTATTAAGTCTCACAAATAGTGAATGATATAATTTTGCATTTATTTCGTGATACGTATTAACTAAGTAACTGTCTTCCCATTGTGGATGGCTCCTCTTAAAACGTTTTGCAAGTGGTTACTATGGTTGAATGGGGCTCAACCCATTGTAGAATGTATTAATAGCACGCGCGCATTTTAGAATTTGCTTCCTTTTCTATATTTGCCGAAGGAAAAAATTATAGTCTGACTCCCCTTGAATTATGATATTTTAATAAGTACTTTAACAGTAATAATTGTATTGCAATTTCATTTCATTTGTCGTTGTTAAAACCGTTTAATATATCTTCACTCTTCACCAATAGTGAATTTCTGTTGTTTTAAATGATATCAAGCAGTTTGAGCAAAAACAGCATTCCCTCAAAAACAGTCCGGAGGACAAACTCGCCGCACCCTGTGCTGGGGTTCATTGGGATCTACATGACGAGCCTTTTCTGGTGTTCTGCCCATAGGCTCCTGGCCCATCATTAAATCAACGCCTGAATGTTTTATTTTTTCGTCTGCAAAAGATAAATACCGTATTTTGCATTTTAACAAAAGATAATGACGCAGCTATACAAGAATGAAAGAAAAGAGTTAGTTCATACATGTTTTCTGATACCTAATTTTTTATGCTTGTTTAATCTTTTAAGCCCCAATATCGGCATACAAATTCTCCAAACTGGTCTCTATACATTTCCATAAATTATAAGTTGAAAGAATTAGGTAGAAGATCAAAGCATTTTCTCTTACAATAGGCGATTGTTTCTTTAATTCTCACAACCTTTTCTCTTGATTGTGTATTGATATTGTTTAGAGAAAATTGATGTTTGTCACTTTTGGGACTCAAAGATTAGGGTTGAGGCCCAGTTTATAAGGAGAAAACCTGTCCCGGTCGTCCACACAGCCGACTGCCAACTTTGATAGTCTAAAACAGCCCTCACACACGCTCTAATTGTCTATCATGACCGTGTTGACCAGGCTGGGCGAGCCAAAGCTTTTCAATGGAAAAAGATTGGCACAGCTAGGATAGCCTGTTCCAGATTCTCAGATTGTGCGAAAGTACGCGAATGTTGAACAAAACTTAAGAATTGGTTCATGCTTAGCGTGCGTATATCGAGTTTTATACAATGATGTGAATGCTACGTGCGCTGTGATTGGTCGTTGCCCTATAATCTGTTAGAGGACAGATACGTGGATGAAGTCACAAGAAACTTGTTTTCTTTGTTTTGTCCAACATGGCACGCGCTTTTGAAAATGTTTGTGAGATTATTTCGGATTAAAGCTAGTAAAAGCCTCGGAAAAGGTTTAGCACGAGCTATTTACAAACTGAAGAAAAATGAAGAAACGGAGAAAAAAAGAGCTCTTGACTACTTTTGAATGCCTATAAACTACAAGAAATTTTCACAACAGTGGCCATCGTGTGTCATCGCTGCGAGAGACTCAGAAACAAAGAAAGCAGAAGCAAAAGTAAAAGAGTCTTAAAGTCCACCTAAAGTTTAAAATACTCAAATGTTCGTAAGAAGACGTGGAGTATGGTTTGGATTCGTTGAAAAAGTGTTTATGTTTTGCTCGGCGTAATCCAGAAAAATCAGCGTCATACTTCGTTATATTCATTTACGAACAATCGCAGAAGTCTTACATGTACCTGGAAGCAGTTTTTATGTGAGTAATAAATTTGTCTTCTTGTGTTATTTGTCTTGTTTTTGCAATCGAAATTAACCTGCCTCAGCCGGATTGTTCGGCTATAACAGCTTATAACAAAAGTGCATATAAGCTTAATTTTGCGCTGTTACTTATAATTAAGCTTAACTTGTTTTCAAAAGGATAAAAGAACGTTAAAAGGAGGACACTTTAAACAAATTGGATATTTCCCGAAACAGACCAGTTTGTGGTCTTTTCCCAGCTGAATGTCAGTCTTTTTTCAACAACTCAGGCTCCATTATTTGCGAACATCTTCACCGCTTTTGCTTTTAGTTTGAGTGGCTAGACTGCTCAATTCCAAAATGCTAGAAATTTTTTCCTCATTGCCGTCGATTTTTAGACACTTAGTTAAGACAGTTAAGGGAAAGAGACCAAAATCCAAGTTTATAGACAAGTGAACACGAAGTAGTTTTTTGGTGGTGCGGACGCTTGTTACCCACACCACGACACAAAAGAGAAAACAACTTACAATGATTTCCACAACACCAAGAAACACCCAACAAAATTTAACGCGTACTAACGAATTCGAAGTAAACTGTTTAAAAAGCCATGAGTTTGGTGAATATTGATTCTAAATTAAAGCTAGGATTTAACGTTGACACCCTCCCATCTGAAGCTCCACACCGGGGAATTCTCTCTCAACAGATAAGGGCCTGGGCCGGGTTGTTCAAAGCTGGGTTACGATAACCCAGGGTTAGTGCGAAATTTGAATTCAGATTTGAAAGGTAAAAACGCAAATTCAGTCTAATTCTTTTTGTCTATAATATGATGATTGGATGATCGTAAAAGTATAGAGAAAGTTACCCGAGAAAATGCTTTGGAATAAAAGGAAAAGAAACGCGGGTTAAAATTTAACCTAAGGTTAGCGCTAATCGGCCTTCGAACAACAGGGCCCTGGTCAGATTTCTCAGAATTTTAAAGGGGTTAGTCTAACGTTAAATTTTCACAAGATATCTCATGACTAATAAATTAAGGCTAGCCATAACCTAAAAATATTCAAATTTCAGTTTACAAATTGTTCATAACTGCATCACGTGGCCGGCCACGCCCAGTTTTTGAAGAAATCCTTACTTGGAATCGAAATGCCCACTACATAGATTGCAAACATTTTTCTTTTTGTAGGTCCAAACAGTGGCTACTAATAGTCTTCTTGCAAAAACGGTCGGAATGAGACGACGTCGTTTAAAATATTTTTTCCAACTAACACTTGAATCAAAGTTCTCTTCTTTTAAAGTATAGTATTTAGTACTGCCCTATTTTACAAATTTCATTATCTTTTGCAGATCAAGCACAATAACAATTGAAAAGAAAAAAAGCCTTGCTCGGTCAAAGACGGCTTTAAAGTTTTGATATTAAAATTGCACCCGTTCTCAATGAAAAGACTGAATGCAGACACTAAAGTTCATTTAGCTCATGTTCAAGCTTTTTTTGTAAATTGGAAAGTGTTGCTGGAGAAAAAGTATTTTTGCTTTACCTTGTAGGGAAAAATAATAATAAAATAACTACCAGGTGTCTAAGCAATTTCAAAGGACCCATAGTGTCTTAATTATCTGCTGCACTGAGCTGTGAACAAACGCCGTTCTTTCTGGTGACCCTGCTTTTTTCAGAAACATTGTTGTCCTTCGTGATCCGAAGTTGAATCCCGAAAACCGGGCAAATCGCGAGCATCGCAGGAAACGAATCCCATAGGAATAGGTGAAAAAGGATAATAAAAAGTCTAGGCTATTCTAAAAATATCCGATGTGCATTTGCAACTCATATTAAGCCGCAATTAACCTTCTTTCCACTGGAATAAACAAAGTATGGAGGTATTGCCGCCATCTTGAATTTGGCAATGTCACGTGGTCGCGCGACGACCAATCAGAAATTTTTCGCCGGTGAAGATAAAAACAGTTGAACGGCACTCCGCATTAGCACACCATTATTTGTAGGCAGTTATTTGCAGGTCACGTGGTGGGCTCTCGGCCAATGAAAAGGAAGAAACATTTGCATCGAATGATAATGTTATGTCATGTTTCAGTGCATAGCGGTGCTTACCTAAGACACAGAGCTAGGGATCCGATTTCTGTAGCCTACTTTGATCGAGTCACTTTATTTTTCTGATTTTAACCATTTATTCGAGTTACTTGGACCAGGTTTTGCTCCCTATAGCAGTAGTGCCTTTTATATAAAGAAATTAAGCTCAAAAAACATTTTAAAAACGCTCATTGCAAATTTTATGAACAATTTTCATGTCGGAAACGCATGTTTTGCCATACAAAGCCTTGGAGTAGAATGCGAAGTTGTTGAGGAAGAAGCACTGGCAATAGAACAGACGCGTTTACGCTGAGTACTTTGTTATGACTATTTGTTTACTTCAAGGACCCAATTAGAATATGACGTAATGTTTTCTAGAACTTTCCAAGACAAGATAAGAACTGGATAAACAGGTTTTTGTCTTCGCGTTATATAAGCAGTTTCAACATACCAGTGTGCGCTCTTTTGTCGTAGATTATTTCGCCAACTTTTAGGATTTTTTTCATATTAAAATAGAAAATATCTATCTCTTCAAAATAGTAATAATAGTAAAAACATGGAAACGTCTTTAAAACCTGGACTTGCCCAAATTTTCTCTCGCTGCCAAAAAAATCTGAGTTGCCCAAAATCTGGGAGGGCTGCAGCCCCCCTCGCCCCCCTGGCCCGTACGCCTATGACTGTTGTGTTGGAGTTGACCGAAGTAGGTGGAAAAGCTAGCAGGTGTAAACTGCAGGGGTTGGTGCATAGTGATGTGTGTGGTAAGATGAATGCAAAGTCCCTGAGCGGTGGAGAATACTCTCTTACATTTACTGATGACAATACCCACTACACCTGGATGTATGTCCTGAAACACAAGGATGAAGTCTTTCCATGTTTTCTAGAGTGGAGAGCTCAAGTGGAAAGTTCTACAGGCAGAAAGCTGAAAACTCCGCGCACCGACAATGGTGGCGAGTATGTCTCAGCAGATTTTGAATAATTCTTAAAGAAAGAAGGAGTTCCACATGAGCTGACTGTACCCAAACCTCCGGAGCAGAATAGTGTTGCTGAAAGGATGAATACATCCTCGGAGACCCAGGGGCAGATAGTGGGGAAGAGGAAAAGTCTAAACGGGCGAGAAAATATATATATGGCAAGAAGAAAAGCAAAGAACGGCGAGAAGAGCCCCTGGGGACAATGTCTTACCAGACCAGTTCCAAACGGTCGCCGCCGTTCTGGCTTCTGATTGGTGCCAGAAAAGTTGTGTTTTTCTGGCACCAATCAGAAGCCAGAACGGCCGGCGACCGTTTGGAACTGGTCTGGTAAGATATTGTCCCCAGGGGCTCTTCTCGCCGTTCTTTACTTTTCTTCGTGCCATATATTTTTCCGCCCGTTTAGACTTTTCCTCGTCCCCACTATCTGCCCCTGGGTCTCCGAGGATGGGATGAATAGAACACTAGTTGAAGTGGTGGGATCCATGCTAGCTGATGCTAGGCTACCACATCGTTTCTTGGCTGAAGCACTGTCAACAGCCGAAGTCGAAATCGAAGTCCGACAACTGCAGTGGAAGGGAAGACACCTTTTGAAGCCTGGACAGGACAGAAACCAAATGTAGGACACCTTAGAGTTTTCGGTTGTGCTGCATATGCACATGTAGCTAAGGACAAGCGTCAGAAACTGGATGCAAAATCAAGGAAGTGTGTACTTCTAGGCTATGGTACTGAGAGGAAGGGTTACCGACTGTATGGTCCAAGGCGCGAAAGAATCTTTTGTAGCCGGGATGTCATGTTCGATTAATCAAGCCGCGGGATCGAGAAGGAGCAAAGTGTCCCAGAAAGAAGCAGTGAGCGGTATGTGGAATTGGACTTTCAAGATAAAGAGAAACATGTACCTGATAAAGAACACACAACTGAAGAGGGAGCAGAACCAGTAGTGCGAAGATCAAACCGGGAGAAGAAAGCACCTGATTACTATGGAGACTGGCCAAGTGTCACAAATGCTGAGTTAACTGAGCCAACGACCGTTAAAGATGCACTGAGTAGCCCGGATAAGGCGAAGTGGATGAGTGCAATGGAGAAGGAAATTGAGTCCCTCCGAAAGAATGTTTGGGAGCTGCTGGATTTGCCAAAGGGGCGAAAAGCTGTCGGAAGCAAGTGGGTTTTCAAGATCAAAACAGATGCCGAGAGAACTGTGGAACGTTTCAAAGCCCGGCTTGTAGCCCAGGGTTTTTCTCAGAGACCTGGAATTGATTATAAGACATTTTCCCCTGTCGCCAGATTTGAATCAGTCAGAACAGTTATTGCGTTGGCGGTGCAAAATGATTTGAAGTTTCATCAGATAGATTTTACAACTGCGTTCCTTAATGGTGATTTAAAAGACGAGGTGCATATGAAACAGCCAGAGGGTTTTGTGGTTAAGGGTCAAGAACATTTGGTCTGCAGGTTGAAACGTAGTATCATCCATGGTTTAAAACAATCGTCAAGATGCTGGAACTCAGTGCTGGATCAGCACTTAAAGAAGCTCGGGTTTGTTCAATCGGTTAGTGACCCGTGCATCTATGTAGCCTCAGAAGGAGAGATGTTCATGATTGCCGTTCATGTGAATGGTTTATTGCTAGCTGCAAAAAGCCACAAGCGCATCGGGGACGTAAAGAAAGCTCTCGGTGATAAGTTTGAAGTGAAGGACATGGGAGAACTACACCATTTTCTGGGAACCAAAGTGTTGCAGAACAAACAAAATGAGACGTTTGGATTGGACAACCAGCCTACATCCAAAAGGTCCTGCACAAATTTAACATGAAGAATGCTAAGGCAGTTGATACCCTAGAAGACGCTAGCTCAAAACTTGTTAAGACGAACGAAGGCTGGGAAAGCACTGACAGAGCAGTTTCAATCCGCGGTTGGAAGTCTTCTGTATCTGTCAACTAAGACGCTACCGGATATTACATATGCAGTGAGTATAATGTGGCCAAGTTTTGTGCAAATCCTGCCAAGGAACACTGGATTGCAGTCAAGCGCATCGTGCGCTATTTGGTCGGAACAATGTGCTTAGGACTTCTCTATACGAAAAACGAGTTAAAGAGTTGTGTAGGATTTTCGGATGCTGACTGGGCCGGAGACCTAAATGATAGCAAATCAATTTCCGGATACATATTTCAGCTAAGTGGTGCAGCAATCAGCTGGAGAAGTAAGAAACAGACATGTGTTGCTCTCTCGACTGCGGAAGCCGAATACATAGCCTTAGCAAGTGCAGTGCAAGAAGCAGTTTGGGTGCGACAACTCTTGACTGATTTAAGATGCAACCCAGAAGAATCAGCAAGGATCTATGAAGACAACCAATCAGCGATTTGCTTGGCCAAGAACACTCAATTTCACGGGCGCGCAAAACACATCGGAATCAAGTACCATTTCATCAGGGAACAGGTGGAGAAGGGAAATGTGCAGCTGAGCTACTGTCGCACAGAAGAAATGGTTGCGGATATGCTTACTAAAGGCCTGGGTCGTGAACAGCTCAGGAAATTACGAAAGATGTCCGGATTGGATGAGATGCCGTCTTTTTCCACACGCGTTTACACTGAGTACTCTGTTATGACTATTTGTTTATTTCAAAGACCCAATTAGAATTTGACGTAATGTTTTCTAGAACTTTCTATGACAAGATATGAACTGGATAAACAGGTTTTTGTCTTCGCGTTATATAAGCAGTTTCAACATACCAGTGTGCGCTCTTTTGTCATGAATCGATCTGTAACGGAGTTCTCTTAAGTTCTGGTAGAAATTAAAGTTCAAGTTGCGTTTAAGAGACTTGTGGTTGTCACAGACGTTCAAGTTGAATCTTAACAGAAGTTTGTCTGAGTCAGACGGGGGGTCTAAGGGGACAAAACCTATTTTTAGTAATAGAAGAAAGCGCTATTAAGAAACCTTACGACTTTCATACAAAAACCACGTCTCATGTCTTAGCTGTGCGCCGTCGTGCCTGAAAATCTAAATCTTCTTTCCAAAGTAGATCTCAAGTCTACTTCCTTCAGGTGCATTTTAAGTGGACTTTTTTCCCTAGTGTGAACTGGCCTATTGCTTTCTTGCCGTTCTCGTTGCTGTCGCCGTCGTCGTTGTTTAAGGTCCAGGAATGCAGATTTGAATTTAAAACAGGGGTTGACACACAAAACAGATTAACGTGCCTGAGGAGATATTTAATCTCTTTTATGTCTCCTCCCCGGTTTACTAAAACACTAACAATAAACCCCTCTTTCTGCCAACAACCATTTTCGTGAGCCAAGTTCATGTTGTCAGCGGCACGCCAGCATCGTGATGTTCGGTGAGGAATGTATGTAAACGCCTCACAAAGGAATGACCGAGAATGAGAATGTTGGAGGCATTATCCATAACAGCAAACACTTGAAAACAAGACACTTATGTCCAGGATCGATCTTGTTAGCAAATATTTGCTAGCAAATGTTTTTCGCAATTTTAGCAAAAAAGATTTAAAGAGAACTGTTATCAGAAAAGTATAGAAGAAATATAGCAAATGTCGCAAAAATCTCAAAAGTAAGAAGAATATTTTTTGCTATGTGAAAAGATTGATATTTGTAAGTGATTTTCTGACATAATTTTTTCTCAATTACAGTATTTCTTTTGCGACAATTGCGAAAAACATTTGCTAGCAAATTTTTGCTAACAAGATCGATCCTGGACATATCTGAAACAAGAAGGAAATGAGATATAATTCACGTTTGTTGTGTTGAATTCCCAAGGAGAGCTGCTTGTTCAAAGGAAGAGCGGGTCAGCTATCGAAGATTCGGCTTGATGTCAGCTTTCAGACTGAGAGGATTAACAAAAGATTACACCCTCTTATATAGGGTCTCCACGAGATAATGAGATCGAGGCTAAGTAAATTTACTGCGAGTGGCCTTATCATAGGAACTCGTGATTATTACCAGAAAGTTTTTTTACTTTTGGTCTTGTGATTCTCATGCGATCGTAAACCATTGTAAGATAATTCAAAGTTCACATGCAAGAGCCTCTAAGCCTTTGAAGCCGCAAACGACCTCACCCCCGTCATTAAAGAATTTGGAAGGGGAGACATAAAATTTATTTGGTTCCAAATAAACTCATTTATTCCAATGCAATATCGCATTTTTTTAGTCTAATACTCAGGGGTTTTTAATACAACATCGCATGATCGCATTAAAATATAAATAATAACTGCATAACTAAGTACTTTTACTTTTCATTTACTGTTAGTCATCATTTCATTATGATTTATATTTGTTTATAGTTTATGTACAATAAATTCTTCGACGTACAAATAACTTAAAAAACTTCTTAAAATAGTCGATTCCTTTCCAGCCTTTATAAATACAATTCTGGATTTTTTTGCTCTTTTCTACGAGAAATGTAAGTGGCTTGCATTGTAATGTGAATAAACATAGAATCTCTACATGGGTTTTTAAAAGTCGTTGCTGAGATAGACCATTTACCATGTATTAAAATTCAAACTTGGCTCCGAGGCTTGGGGGAAATAAGACAAAAGAAATGTATTATTCATTGCTAAGCCTTAAGATGATTTCTTTTGTTCTAATTATTCCCACAAGCCACGAAGCCAAGTAAGAATTGTAATTTATCGAAAATGGTCCATTAGCTTGTATGTTTTGTTCTCCCAATTAAGGTAACGTGATGTTGCACCAGAGGTCAAACCCTGTCAGAAGCAAAAATCCCCGGCAAAAAACCACAGAAATAACCTGTCAATATGGACAAGCGACTTGCTGAATCCTCAGAGCATAATCTACCCGCGAGAAAAAAAATGGTTGGCGCAAGTGGCATTATAAAATGAGCTAAAAATCCTAAGAGCCTACCGGCCCCCTTTTTTTTTTCGCTTAGCAGGCGCCCCTTTTCTATCCCTCCCCCGTTCCTTCCGAGGCCTACCGTGCGCTGCAACTATAAATTCCTATGTCTTTTTGTCAATGATAAAATAACTCTTCTAATCTATTTATTATATTTCATCATTACTTTTTCTAAATAGTTAACTCGAAGTCTAACTCGAACTTTAACTCGGCGTCCAACTCAATTCTAACTCGAACTCGAACTGGAATCCAAACTCGATGTTTCGGGATTCCCGAGAACTGAGAGCACAAGTACGGCGTATAATAGACCTTGAGAACACCTACATTGGGAAAACAAAGTATTCAAGCTAAAGAGGTCTGTTGGCCAAGATATCAACTGACCGATGAGAAATGGCCGAAAAACAAACTGTTCACGCAGACTTTTCTTTTTTTTTTCTTGACCTTCTTCCTCAAAAATAAATTATTCACATGACAAGAAATTATTCAACACGTCTAGCCTAAAAATATCTTCAGAATTGTTCGCTCACTTTGACTCGTAAATAAGCAATATTTACATTCCCTTTCCTAAGGAACTATTGTCATATTAAATTATTTAATGTAAGTAAACGTTTTCGTAAGCTTTTTCATGTTGATGAAGAAACGTCGCCTAAAAATTGATATACTATGAACACAAATGGTCCACTCCTTAATGAGTGTGACTGAATAATCTGATAAACTCAATACACCATATTTCCTGTATATCCTGTATATTACTCCTCATTATCCAATACCGAGGGTGCCTCCAGCGCATCGTAGAAGACGTCATTGTCGCCTGTAAATGACAGGTAAAAAATGTTTGAACCATGAACAATAGTGTTTTATAAAGGACAAAATTTAGAGCGTAAAACGCGCAAATTTTTAAACTACATAAAACACGTGCTGTACCCTGCTAGCAGAGGCTTTTCCCTTGTGTTTCTCAGCGTTGTACTGCCATTCTCTTCGCGGTTTGTTTTGGTTGTTTCTGTGCCGAGGAAAAGACCTCTGCCGACAACCGCTTGCGATTCCTGTTGAACATGCGCTGTAGATACCTCCAAGATCTAGGAGGTAATCACATGACTAAACCAGTTGTGGAACCGGTTTTATCAACTCGCTCATCTTTTATGTACTAGTTTGCTGTGCAAAAGTGAGCCCGCTATATCAACATGGCGAGTGCGAGTCATTCCCGTGGGAAATTTGACTCATGAATACATGAGCAAACTCCGGCGGCGGCATCGTATTACCGACACGTGACAGAAATTCCATGGTAACCGCATTTTCATCTCGCGCATGTTCAACAGGAATCGCAAGCGGCTGTCTGCAGAGGTCTTTTCCTCGGCACAGAAACAACCAAAACAAACCGCGAGCAACCAAAACCGCGAAGAGAATGGCAGTACAACGCTGAGAAACACAAGGGAAAAGCCTCTGCTAGCAGGGTAACGTGCTGTGAATCCAATCCATTCAATTAAAAAATGGCTCAAGTAAGTTACAGTGTTTAATTCAAAACTTATTTAAGAATTTTTGGGTGATTTTTCGAATGTTTTTAATGTATAAAAATTAGAGGGGGGGATGTTTAAAATGTTGGGAAAATGGGAAAACATTGGATTTGGGGATTTGGGGTTTGTTAAAAATTAAAATACGAAGTGAATAATTAGTAGACAATTACCACATAGTCCACCACGTCGTACCACAACAAGGTGCCTCTGATCCCATTAGCGGACTAACTGGTAAATATGTGTATACCTACTTCACCCTCATATATTTTCTTCCCAAATCAACATCATTTCCCCCAAAATTTTAACCAGACTCCCCCCTTAAAATGGATTGTTTTTGGTGTTTTTCGATCAAAAAACTTCCTATTTCACTTTATAATAGTTCTGAAAGACGGTTTTAGTTTTGTTAAGGCTTCTGCAATTTCGTTAATTTTCTTAATCTTTTGTCGAACTTTTTTACTGATTTCCAAATCAGGATGACTGTTTTATATATAATTTCTTTCTCATTGGAGACATCACATTCCCAAGAATTCGGTGATACCCATTCTCTTTCATTTCTGGCACAAGAAACTAGTTATCGAATGTCTGGCTTTAAAGACAACTTGACTCAAAGATAGGCTAATTTCCTGGGCTGCCCGGCAAAACCTGTGTTGCATGAAAACGAGAAGTTTTCTAGAACAGACAGCCAACTGCTTATCATAATATCAGATTTAGCCAGGGCTAAAAGCGTCGCTCCAGTTACCATCAACTCTCTCGTAAGCGACCACCATTGGTGAACGACAAAGTGGTCGCTTACGGGAGGTGGTCGTCTATGGGAAAAATCGAGGAAAAAAACTCAAACTGAACTGTAATGTAATTACATAAAGTTAAAATATAGATTTAGTCAGGGCTAAAAGCGAAGCTCTCGACAATATCTAAAAGTTGTTCAAACAAATATAAAATCGTGTAATGCTAAGCGGCGAAGGCAACGCCGGAGAACGGTGAAAAACAATAGGCCTAATTAGCAAAAAAGCAACTTTGCACGTGCAGCACACGTACATTTCTTTTCCGTAGGACATTTCCTCCAAAAAAACTAAGAACTAGGTGTTCTCGTTCACTTTTTTTCACTACCGCTCATTTTCACCTTGCATTGGTGGCCGCTAGCATTTCTCATTTCGCCAACTAAAAAATGCCTCCTTTGCTTCTTTTTATCTCTCGCCCTAGATCTCTGTCGCCCTTTTTCTCGTTGAGCTTCGCTTGCCTGCCGCGTACTTTCTCTTTTTCTCTGTCTTTCTCTTGCTCTATATTCCAAATTTGTGGACATGACAATTAATCTAAGCTTAATACTTTAGACAACACGGATACAGAAACAATTTCCGCTTTCCGTTTTCTTCCTTATTGACTCTTTTAGTTGTCTCTGCTTTACAAGACGCGGGTGGCTATGCGATTTCCCGCCAAAATAACCTCCAGTTGCATTTGGGTTGCCATAACTGTTGATTGAGGTATTTTCCATTCGTATGGCCGTGGCGCGGACGGACGACGGTCGGTCGGTGTACGGTCACGTGATTACCAAATTTTCTGGAATGGGTAGATTTACTTACCCATAGTGCTCCGCTGGAGAGCGCTTCGCGAGCGAGAGAGCTCCGCTATTATCTTACAAGCAAAAATGAAGCAAAATGGGAACTGGTAATAATGTTTAACTCGAAAAGCGCTTGGAACTGATAAACCTTTGTACGTAACATTATGCATGAATGTGACAATCCACTTTTTTACCTACAGATCGTATTACAGATATATTTTCTGTAAGTCAGCTGCTATAATCTGTCAGCTAACTTGGTCAGCACTATTCAAAGATAAACTTTTGTGACATTCGAGCAACGGTTTTGTTACAATCATAGGTAATCATGCCGCCGAGTGGTCGCTTACTGGAAACAGAAAACAAAAGAATATGCCAAATTTCTGGCCCAAAAAGTGGTCGCGGTCGTTTAAGAAATTTACGTAGTGGTCGCTTACGAGAAAGTTTTTGAAACAGTGTTTGACTGAGAAACAAAACGGTTATTTGTTAAGTGGTCGCTTACGACAAGTGGTCGTTATGAGAGAGTTGACTGTATTTCATTTATAATTTAACTCAAACAATAAACTTGGAATCCACAAATAAGTTAACTTTAGGGGAGATCCATATGACTTTTAAGGACGGGGCTGAATGATTTTACACAAAAAATAATTTGCAAACAGTGCAAGAATGAAACAACATCTATTGGTAAAATCTTACACCCAATAAATAGCATCGCCTTGGACCACAGTAGATTAGGCGTGGAAAACAAATTCTTCCCAAGCAAAATGACCTATTTGCCCACCTACACCACCTTTATTTTATAAGATTAATTGGACAGTCCCGAAAATAATTTTATACTATAAAGGCCGTTAAGACACGATAGTCCTCGGTGGCAGCCAATTTACACGCAGTATAACTGATCGGTATTATGTGTCTGTCTAAAGGAAAGGCTAAATGAAAACTGAATCAGGCAGATTATTTTTGTGTGGCTCGGCTACAAGTTTACTTTATAAATCTGGTGCTGGTAGAGCGTAAACCAGCCTTTTTACATCACCTCCGAGGTAAACAAAACTATCAGGCGTTGTTTCTTTATCGCTCAGACCTTGGAGAGAATTTATGTCATTTTTTGCCCTATTTTACTTATAATTCTGTAGTTTTAACAGAACAATCTTACAAGACAAATTACACTCATTCAATACAGGGTGTCCCAAAAGTTCGTTCCTCTACTTCATAAGTCCGTATTTCAGTACGATTGGGCTTGGTAAGCAAATCATTTCAACAACAGTTCTTTCAATTTAGCTCACTATTTTCATAGTTTTGTGCTATCTTTTGACTCGAATATTTGATCTGTGTACTTCCGCTCCAAAGGTGCGCGTGCGCGAGTGTATGTTCCAGTCACATATTTTTTGAATTTCATAGCCCGAATTGCTCGAACCCCTTCCTTTTTTTTGTAAATATCACGAAAGATAAACCCCCTTAACGCAAAAACGTTCAGCTGCGTGAGAGCATAAGCCTGTATACTTCGATTTACTGGCTTATCTGTTGTAGAAATTGCTAAAAACTGGAAAAATCCCAATGTTGGGTGGTAGAATGATCATGGAGAAATGAAAGTTTTGAAGGCAAGAAACTAAGGGGAAGACAAAAGCCCTGAATAAAGTAGCTAAAATAGTTTTAAAGAAGGCTAGATACAAAATAAGAGACTCGACAAGAAAACTCAGTCTCACATAGTTAGCAAGCCAAATAAAAGGGTCATGAAAAGCTGTTTAAAATGTTTAAAAGAGGCCCCTGAGATGGCAAAAAAACCTCTGCTTAGTCTGCCAATTAACGCCCAGCTCGTTTCAAATTTGTCAAGAAGTACAAAAGCCTTACTGTGGAAGGGAGCCAGGATTATTATCTTTTTTGGATGAATGCCCAAAATATATTGTTTTCAGCTGCCTAAACTAAACAAATGTTGTTTGGGGGTTGAACTGGATCCTGCGCACTAGGTGATAAAAAGGCTCAAATTGGATCATTTGTGGGTCTACACGCTGTATCCCACTTCATGCCGCAACGGCTACAGAATGTGATAAAAAAGCAAAAAGGGCATGCCCAGTTACTGAAATTCTGAATACATGTACTTGATAGAGAAATAAACATCCTCTAGAAATTTCATGTAAAAATAAAGTTCTCTGATCAAAAGTTATAATGCATGAGATTAGAGGAACGAACTTTTGGGACACCCTGTATTCAAGACGATCGAAGCACGCGCTTCCCTTCCGCAACAAGTTATAAAAATGACAACAACATAAAACGTTTGTATAGGGAGAATTCACCATTAGACGGGGTGTTCAGTCAGGTCATTCTGCTCTTATGCAATTATACAGGGTATTAAATAATCGGCTTTGAGCGAAAACTTTCAAAAAACATTTTTTGTATATAATTTCCAAAATCACCCGTCCACTTAGCCACTTCTGAATTTTGCCAAGCTGAGTCCAAACTTCCAGTGCGAGCTGTTGGGTGTTTGAATGAACAATAGTAGGAAGAGGTCTCAGAATCATTTTCGTTTGCACTTAACTTCTACACTCCATATTTATATGATACACGCGGGATTTTAAGTACTCCTGGATGTGATGTTCATGTACGACTGAAAACAACAACCAGAAAAGCGATGAGAAAGAGATCTTGACAAACAATCAAGACAAGAAAATAATACAATTCAATGAAACATTTAAAGGGACAGTGTTCCGAATGTGCGCACGCGCAAGCGTCATCAGTTTTTTCTTCAAAAGACAATAGAACTGTCATATTGACTCGACAAGATTTCCTTCCGCACCTCACCGCCGACGGAGATTTGTTGTTTACATTCTCAAGTAATATTTTAGACTTTCGAAGAAGTTTTTCGTCTTATTTATACGCTTGTCAAGCCAATAAACACGCCAGCCAAGAATAACAAACGAATCTTGATAGCAGCTGCATTTGATTTTATAGATCCTGTGCAAAAAGACGGCTAAAACATAATAAAGTGACAAAAAAACTCTGCCAGCTTCGTCGGCTGCTATCAGTAAACAAGTCTCCAGATGCAGCATAGCCACTTTTCTTTGTACAGTGCCCTTTATTAAAATAATTGCAAAAAGATTAGATTAAAGATTCTATTAAAATAGTCAAAGGCGGCAACCCATCCTTTTTTTTACACTGCGCACAATGTTTTACTTACCCCTCTCCCTTTTCAATTTTATTTCCCTCTTCAATTTTTTTATTCCCTCCTCCACAATTTTATTATTTTCCCTCCTCAATGTTTTTATTCCCCCCTCCACAATTATATTATTTTCCTCCTCCACATCCACTTCCTCATTTAGGGCCTGTTCGCACTAGGACGAAAATTCGGTTTGGTGTTTACAAAAAAATTGAAAATTTTGTAAATGCGAATTTTTGGTTTTTGTGGGCGCGTTCGCACTTGAGACTTGCAAATTTTTTGTAAAACCACAAATGTCAATCAATCGAAATAGATACCGAGATTTCGTGACAGTATGTTCTTTTTATGTCGTTTCCGGTCAAGGACTGATCGCAAAGCAAAATGCTCCCGCAAAATGTTTTAATCGCCCTTCTTTGCTGTTTTCTTGCCATGCAAAACGTGATTGTGGCTAGTCAACAATTACTTCTGGTTTTGCTAGGAAGGATTCGGCTTTTACGGATCATGGAAACTTTATTGGCGACATCGCTATCTGTGACAGATCCTTTTGGAGATGATGAAGCACTGGTGTTTGCACTTGCTCCAGCCGAGGCAGTGGAAGCGTTGGGTGAAGGCACTGCACTCTCCTTTACATTGTTAAATGTTACAAAATCACGACATCCGAGAACCTCGTCAATCTCATCGTAGAAAGGAGACTTTTTAAGATTACCACCGCTTTGTTTACGATTCCAGTCTTTCTTTTCCTTGTATTTGTCAATGAGATATTTTATCTTTCGCATACACTTATCCACTGTGCGGTTTCCCTCGAATTTCGCATTCAAATCATCAACAATTTTGGCCCACACTTTACGGGCATTTTTACTTTCCAATTGGTCGTGGTTCTCTTTCCACAAATTGACCAAGTACTTCTCTTCGGTGTATGGAAATGTCTCATATTTAGTGGTTTTTTTCCTCTTACCAGAAGTTGTTGCGCCTTCACTGCTTTCTTCGAAACTCTTCTGCATCGAAGCGCCGGGACTTTCGACTTGCGGTTGACTTTGCTGAAGGTCTTGAAGGTAGAAGTACTGTGGCTGTGTCTGTGGCTGTGGCTCGTCGCAGTAGAATTGCGATCCGTAATAGTTAACATTGTAATATTGCTGATGTTCGGGAAAGAAAGAATTTTGATTTTCTCCTCGTGGATCCATCTCGAAATGGCGGTAAATGGCGGTTTTGGCGGTAAACGGGGTCACGCACATATCATTTTGCTTGGTATCAATTACGAGATATGATGACCCGTTGAAGGGTATCTGTCAAGGAACAATACATTTGCACGCCGGACAAAAAATTGTAGGCCTCCAAAGCTAGTCGACGGCGTGTTTGAAGTTTGGTGGCACTTGCGAAAATTTTGGTGGGTCACGAAAATCGTTCGCACTACAAATGGTTTCGCGTTGACAGATTTTTTTGCAAAACAAACAAAATTTCGCGTAGTGCGAACAGGCCCTTATTCTATATATTTTTCTATCCACAAATACATCGACCTCCTATCGACCCCACATCGACCGTACATCGACCCCTCATCGACCCCTTATCGACTCCACATCGACCACACATTGACCCTACACTCAACTTTTTTTAACACAGCTTCGTGAATAGTGAAACTATATACCACCACCGCCACCACATTTCTATTGTTTCCCGGCCCCTCCTCCTCCACCTTCTCCTCATTTTTATTGTTTAATCAATGCCCTAAACAAGAGAGTTTTGCCTTTTTCCCCCGGAAAGTTATTTTATAAAAGTAATAGAAAACTTTTTTCCTGTGTTTGCATATCCTGATATAAACACTCGAGGGGTTGGGAGCATTCTCGACAGTTATGCAAACCCTCGACTTCGTCTCGGGTTTGCATAACTGTCTCGAATTCTCGCAACCCCTCGAGTGTTTATATCAGGCTATGCAAACATGGAAAACGTTTTCTATTGCTTAAATCCGAGTTTTAGCGCTAAATAAGACGACATAAACTAAATTGAAATAAAGACTTTTCAACTCCACTTTCTGTATGTGTTTTGTCTATATATCCGAGTTTTAGCGATAAATGAGATATAGTAAGCTGTTTCTCGCGTTACTAGGTGATCGCTTCTCTTATTCCTATTTTCCCTTTCATAGACGTTTAAACCGGGCTCAAGTTACTTCACGGACAAGTCGAGGCAAGCCTATTGCGTTCTTTCAAGAATCGACTATCCACTTAATTAGATGTGGAGGAAGACACTTATTACGTATGGAGGAATCCACTTTTTGCAAGGAATCCTGCATATGTAATGAAGGGAATCCACTGTTTGAGCGGGAATCCAAAGGGAATCCACTAATGAGGCTTAATTTTGCTGAAGCATTACTACTAACTAATTTTTGCGACTAGGTGTTATGAAGCAAGAGTGTAGCGTGATTGTTATTATTAGATGGCGTGATTTTACTCCTTTTAAACTTTGTTCAGTTTCCTTCGTCAGTCAGATTTTACTGATTGCGGGGTTAAACATTCGAAGTATTCAATTAAATTAATAACATAACTGAGCGAAAGAGAACTTCAATGAGGGACAATCAGGGTGTAATAGAAATAGAGATTTTCAAACAGTATTACGGTATACGTACATTATGTAAAACCAATTCATTGTATACCGCTTTGTTTCTGAATTGAAGAGGCAAGTTGTAATTGAACAGAGACGGTTTCTTAGTACTGTATTTTTGTGTTGTAAATTTTAGACAGAGTATATTTAATACTCTGAGGTAAATTTTTGGGGGAAAAATGTTTTCGTTAATTTTTGAGGGCGAAATTATTTTTGCGGATCGCTGGAAAAATCGTAAAAATTAGAACCCGCAAAAATTTCGTGCCATACGATATCTCTAGTTTATCTGAACTTTTTTTGTTTTGTTGACAGCTTGTCTCTATACTTGAGGAAAGCAATAACAAAATCGTCCCGTTCGTAGGAGAAAAGCTTCAGCGAATCTGAAATTTTCTTTAATCGCGTGCAATACCATTGAGCTGTAGTTAGAGCGACGCACAGAGTTAAATTGTCTAAACTAAACCAAACTGGTTCGACATGGAACAGAGTTTCTAAGCCAAGAAAACGTTTTTTTTTTAAGTTTGTTATCAGTAGTATTTTTATACACTGCGAACCGACCGGATGAAAATGAACTCATTCAATTTTTTGAAGTATCATAGAAGGGACGTCTGTACACAGGCTAGCATGTGAATAAGATAAGAGTGTTCATTCCGGAGGTCATATATCGCGCCAGGAATGGGCTCCTGTTGCGCTTTACTCAACATAATGACCCATATGGGGAGGCTCCGCGCGAAAGTGGTACCTTTTTTAGGCTTCAGGTATACAAAAGAGTAGAGATTTCACTGGCTGAATTATATGAAAGGGTAGGAAAATGCGTTATTGCGGTCAGTAAAAAGGCCCAAAAGGACTACATACTTTGCATAGCAAGATCTTATATCTTCTTTTTATTGTAATTTATTTAAAACATTTCCGATCAATTGTTCATCCAAAACTGTACGTGAGGTCTTTTGTGCCTCAGAAAATTTCTTAAACCACTTGTACTTGTAGTTAGAAACCGGCAATAACACATGTACAGTTATATTCAAATAGAGGAGAATATCATATCTTTTCGTCTTCCTTGTTCTAATGAAAAAGTCCGCATAGTCGGTGATTCACTCTACGAATTGAAAGCGTGTTAACAGAGGAGCTGGTTATGGTTTAGAAATGCTTTGTGAATATCATTTTGAAGGGGGCAATTATTTGTGCAATTGGTTAAAAGAGAAGCTAGTTAAAGATCAATTTGATGTTCAATGTTGACACTACGGTTAAAAATAACCGAACGTCACTGTTCAGACAGTTGATTTCGAGACATTGGTGGAAACAAGTTACACTTGTGATTTTAACTTTGCTGTGCTTGATTCCCAGAATTTATTTTTTGTAAACAAAGTGACCGTTTAATACAGGTGAAAACAATAAAATCAGTACTTTGGGACCTTAGAAAGGGTGACCGCGTCCGCGAGGTCAAGTTTACAGTAAATAAGGGAAGCGATTTCTGGGACTTTGACATGTGACCGCTTAATAGAGGGTGACGGCTTAATACAGGGCCGCTTAATACAAGTTTGACTGTATATGTTGAAGATTCGGTATTTTTCTCAGCCGTAACTAAAGTTTTTTCATGGAAGACAATTATTCTGTTGTTTACTCCGCCGAAATTTTAGGCGAAACGCTTTTCACAGCTAAATTCGTGAGTGGCTAGGGCGTCGCTAAAATCCGGAACACGGAACATTCCGGAACATCCCAGAAAATCCCGGAACATAAAAAAAAATTTCATGAAAAAAATAAAATATAATAATAATAATAATAATAATGAAATAATTTTTGTAAAAATTATTAATAATAAAATAAATAAAGTAACATTAAAAACGAAAAATAAAGACATAAAGAAAAAGGACCCGGTATCGTCTCCGGGTCCGACTTCCTCGGCCTGTTTCAGACTCCAAACATGACACTGACACGACGGAACCAAATGCTCTGCGATTTTATAATTTATTTTGCAAGGTAAAACAAAACAAACAAACAAAAACGGGCGGCTCCTCTTCTTTCTATTCACCTTTGACACGGACACATAACAAACGGATACTGTAATATTCAGTGAATTTAGCTACAAAAGCTAACAAGTCGAACTATAAACAACCCTCCAGTTAGCGTTTCAGCGTTTCAACCAGGGGTCGACTTAATAAAACTTTTACAAGTGTAATTGACAAGTGTAGCTATTGTTTTCAGAGTCTAAAACGACGGCTACACTTGTAAAAGTTTTATTAAACAACCCCACGCAGAAAAAAAAGAGCGGACTGTAAACTAGCTTGAATTTCAGCCGTCTCTTCGAGTCGCAAACTCCGGAGAAGTCTGAAATATCAAGCTAACTGTTAACAGAATAGAAACTACTATGAATAACAGTAACAATCAAAGTTCTCAAAAACGCATTCTACATCTACATGTCTTGATGCTTTTCACAACTAATGCGAATTTTGTCCAATAAAATTCTAAGACATGAACCCCGATTCAGGAAGCAAAGCACTTAATATAATGTTGGCTTGACATGAACTAGTACTTACCGACATTTCAGACCATCGGCTTGAAAACCTCCCTCTTTGCATTGCCTCGCGACCCATTTTTTTTTTTTTTCAATTTAGTGGCAAGCCTTCAGTTAGGCCCGGTTCAGACGCCGAATTTTTCATCAGCCAAACCTGATTCGAATTAAGGCCGACCCAAATTGTTTAGACCGGCTGAATTGATTCAGACGTCGATCTTAATTATATTGTTTGACATTTTGGGATTACGTCTGTTCCAAACATACACAGGAACACAACTTCGTACTTGTGCAATATTTGAAATATTGCACAAGTAACTTTTACCTAAGCTAACTACGATAAACTTGGTTGTTTGTTTTCGCGACAGTTTTAGCGAACAAGAAATGCCTTTCAAAAACTCGTTAATAATTCTTAAAGAAAAAACACACAAAAGAAATTAATGTTTAATGAGTGCCTTGATATCTGATAAAGACACGGCTAATCTTTGCGTCCAATGTTTTAGACCAAAATAACCCCAAATCTAAATATTAGTGCTAGAATGAGCTGATCTATATCAGAAATTTTGAAGCCGTTAAAAAAATTCGCAGTCGTGTATTAACAAGTTTTAAAACTCTCGCCTTCGCCTCGAGTTTTTAAACCTGATAATACACTCCTGCCCGTTTTCTAATCGGCACTTAATCATTGACGATGAATTTCGAAGGCAGGAAAACCTTTCAGAGAAAATGAAAACCATTTAAACTATTTGTTCCAAAATAAGAGCAAAATCGAGGTAAAAGAATATTTGTTTTGCGTCCTACTTCGTAACGAGTTTTATCAGCACTGTTGAGGATATGTTTTTCAAATCAATGAGATGCGTTTTAATTTCAGCTCCTCACTTATTTTCCTGGAATACATCTTTGAATTCATGTTTAACACGGCTCAATGAGTTTTAAAACAGTTCCAAACGGCGTTTTCCAGCAGGAGTTGAACGAAGAAATTGCTCAATATACAAAATTTTTTACTTGTTTTCTCTCGTAAAAATAGTGGTAAGGAATCTACTGACACTACAGGTTTAGGACCCGATAAACTCCTACAGAACCTTTTCTCGGAAAAAACAACTTCGTCTTTTTTGCCTTTTTTGGGGGGGGAGGGGGGGGGGGGCAAGGGTGGAAGTTGTTGTTATTGTTGTTTTTGCTTTGCTATCTTTTTTTTTTCTTCCTCTCTTGGCTTCTTTTCCTTTATTCGTTTTTTTATTGAATGATTGATTGCGAACTACTTACACAACATGTACACTACCACGTCTATATCAATAAAGAACTACTACAAATACACAAAATACACTACCAACGTGTCTTATTAATGTAATACAAAAAATATTTAGGTATTACTGCTACTATAACCAATAATATAATTATAATAAGATGTATTTTAATTTCTCACTACCACGGCAGAATAACTGAAACTCTTCCCATTTACATTCCTGGCACCGGTTGTTCAAACGTTGGATAGCGCTATCCACCGGATAAATCACTATCCAGCGGATAAGTATTACAGAAATCAATTACGCTATTCGCTGGATAGAGATTTATCGGGTGGATAGCGCTCTCCAACGTTTGAACAACCAGGGCCTGGTCGGCAACTTTATTATTTGATTTCAAAAGTTTCTTTTCGAACTTGTGAACATAGCCGACTTTTATTTAAAACATAGGCACGTTTTACGTGCATGAGCTATTTTGAATGCCTCAGTGTAACAGTATCGGCAATCTACTGCCTTAATCCTAAATTAAGGCTCTGTTTTGTGCGAAATTGGGTATTGCTGTACATTAATGAAAAAGAGAACGCAGCGTATAGCTGATTCAATCTAATAAATTCACTTTTCTTTGTCTTTCCTTCAGACATCTGGTGCAAAATAAACTTGTTCAAGTACTATGAATATCAATTCACCAAACATTGCTTAGAGGGAAGACTCGAAGGTTTCAACGTTTCTTCATGGTTTCTTAAGATCGTCGAATACCGAATAGCTAAGATTTTCATCATTGTTGTAGATGGTTGCATCATCATTATTCACGAGGTTATCACTTGCGATTCTACTTTAATGAAGCAGTCTACTACTTTAATGAAGCAGTCTTGAACTCTGACCACTTCAAGTGGTCAGAGTTAAAGACTGCTTCATTAAAGTAGAATCGCAAGTGATAACCTCGTGAATAATGATGATGCAACCATCTGTTAGAATTAGTAATTCTAACAGTGGTACGAGTTTTTACTTCTTAAAAGAAAAGAGCCTTTGCTTAGCCACTAGCTACAAAACTAAAGATGCCTTCATACGTTCCAGTTACTATTATTACTGTGAAAAGCCAGCATGAGACGTAGAATCACACAGTTTGCACGTGAAAGTGTAGGACTTTGCCCCTTTCGTGGTTCGTACGTGAGGGAATTCGAGTTATCACACAGTAATCCAGTAAACAGAATAGCGCTTTCCACTAGACATTAAACCTGACCAGTACGAGAGTTTAGTATGGGAAAGTCACGTTCGCCAACAAATTTTCGTCGTCTTCAAAGATTTTTATCGTTAAAGGAAACAAAATCCAGCTTGGTTTCGATAATAAATATCCTGAACATAATCAACGCGTGCCAAGACAGCGTTAAACATGGAAAGAACTGTACAGATGAGTGGTTTCATTTCTTATGCGGCGTCATAATACTGTGGGTAAAATTATGTTAAAATGTGTGGAGAGCAGGGCTTCATAGCTGTGCATGAAGCGGTGCATTTGCTTAAATTTATAGGCAAAGGTTGCTCAATTTTTTTTTTCGAGTGCTTATGTTTCGTACTTAGTACTACAGGATATAAAGTACTAAAGTATTCGTCCCGGATTCATATCGTTTATCTGGCCGCATAACAATAGAGCAAACTTATACAATTTCCGGTTTGTGCTAATGTTGGTGTGCTTTTCACCTTAGATATTCTGTCACAGGCTTGCTTTTTTGCTTTTTGCGAAGCTACGTGGTTATGGCGTTGGTGAGGAGACAATTGATTTCTTGCACTCCTACTTGACTGGTCGAAAGCAAAGAGTGAAGGTTAACAGAGTTTTCTCAGATTGGTTACTGGTGTACTGTGGTATTCCTCAAGGCAGCCTCCTGGGGCCACCCCTGTTTAACATATTCATCAATGATTCAAATTTTTCTGCTCACTTAATCTCCTATGTGAGGCTCTACGCTGATGACACTATCGCCGGCTATGCATCCAATATCAACATTTCAGCTTTCATCCCGGTTTGCTTAAATCACTTGATACTGAATGGCAACAAAACCCAAGAAATGACTCTGGGTAGCTCCTCTCTAGAACCTGTTCTTCGTATTGGTGATTCTGTTATCGAAATAAATGGTTTCCACAAGATTTTTGGTGTCCATATCGACAATAAGCTGTCCTTTAAAGACCCCCCTTGTCTATGCCAAAAAGCTGGTACCTGCTGACATCTTACTAATGCTGTACAAGGCTTATATACTGCCGCACCTTGAATATGGTAGTCTACTACTATTAGGGATTTACAAAACTCTGAACAATAAACTTGAATCTGCTAACTATCATGTTTTAAAAGCCCTCTTAAATTTCGAAAATAATTAAGATCACGATTCTATATTGTTTATTGTAAACACGCAACCACTGGAACATAGACAGTACTATCAATCTCTAAACCTCCTTTTTAAATGTATAAAAGGAAATGCGCCTTTTTATATTTCTAATTTATTCGACCCCTGTCAATTGTTATAATTTAAGGAATAGGGAACACAACCTAGTCAACCATCCTATAATAATCGAAATGATCAAAATGCCTTTACTGTAAATTTTTCGAAGACCACAAAGTGCACTGGCCATAGGGGCTCGTGCACTTTTGTTGGTCTTTTAAAATTTACTCGTACTTATTTATTCCAAATTGCACTCGAAATCATGTGATTACCCATACTTCTATACTCCGCCGCTTAGAAAATGTCAGAAAAAACATTGGAGGCCATTCTCGTTACTAAATAATACTTCACGGTTATTCAATGTAAATTGAATAAGGAATAACTAACTTAATTTTAAGAAAGGATAGTTTTGGTAATCAATGAAATTTAAGCGAAGAAAAAACCTGATCAAGGGATGTCCTTTGTCCCTCAAGTCTAGACATTTAGATAAGACTAAACTTGATGTCGGTAGCCAGTTGTTTTGTCAGCTGTCAAAAACCCACTTACGTCCAGGATCGATCTTTTTAGCAAAAATTTACTAACAAGTTCTTTTCGCAATTTTAGCAAAAAAGATTTAAAGAAAACTGCTATCAGAAAAGTATAGCAGAAATAGCAAAAATATTATACACTTAGAAAGAGAAAAGGTCAAGAAGGGCTTCGACAAGTCCGCAAATTTCGCAAAAATAATATTTACTATTCTTTCGATTTTTGCGATATTTGTTCTTTGGTGTTTTTAGCTAGCAAGAAAAATCCTTGTCACTTTTGCGATTTTTGCGACATTTGCGGACTTTTCGGGGCCCTTCTTGGCTTCTTCTCTTTCTAAATCTTTAATTTTGTTACATTTGTTATTCTTGCAATTTTTGCGATATTTGTAAGTGATAATTTCACATAATTTTCTACTCAATCAATTCTTTTGCGTCAATTGCTAAAACAATTTGCTAGCAAACTTTTGTTAACAAGATCGATCCTGGACAGAAAAACGGACCCGCGACATCGATACCCGCATCCACGACCTCCAACCCGCGATCCGCGACACTCAAACTCTGTTATTTAGTTTCAGTCATTTAGAATTCAATTCCAGAAAAAGTCGCCAACATTTGACAAATTGAACGACATGAAAAACGATGAATTTTGAAACAGCGTGAATTGACTTTTTGAGAGACGTTTTCGCCACTGACGTCGTCTTCGTTGCCTATGCTCCGTCATACCGCACGCAAACACTTTCCATGAAGTATTCTATGTCTATTTAACGAAACGTTAAATAATAAAGACTATTTCCTAACCTTCGTCACTAGATGTTTGGCCGGTTTCTGCTTCAGTGGATACCTGAAAGACCACAGCATATGGATTAGTAAATTTATTAATTAATAATTAACTAAATAATAAATCAATATACCTACGTTGAGGAAAAAAGATTAGCTTTAAAGCAATAAAAGATATTGTTTCTTTTCTGAGATAGAGAGTGAAGTGAAGTGCGTCATTCATCAAACAATAGCCAACTAAACTTCATCAAGGTCGGAGTAAAAATAAAGAAATGAATTAATAAAATAGAAATTATTTTGTTTGCGAGCGAGCAGGATTCTACAAATCTTGCAATCGGATTGGTACCGGGAGCGGGCGGATTTTTCATTCTTTTGCCCGCTAACCCGGGCAAAATCGTTGTGGCGGCTTCATTCCCAAGTTTGTTTGTTGGTTGTGAATAAGAGAAAGCTGTGATTTTGTACGATTTTCCTCGACAAAAAAAATTGGTGATCACATTTGGTAGATGCGGGCAATGTACAATCGATGTGATTATATGTAGTTACCAATATACAATCACAACCTCCTTTTAAGGCAGCAGCGGCTAGCTGTTTTGATATGGATGCAGACCTAAGTAAATGGCAAAAGAGTTCACGGCTATTTGAAGACGAAATAGCCGAATCACTGACTAAAACTGAACGGAACAATGTAAGAATACCAAATTTAAAAAATATTGCTCGATGGATGTCATCTGCTTTTTGCGGAGTATATGTTACAGGTCAAATTTGATTTCAGTTGAAATTTTTTTACCTAGGTTGATTCTCAATTTCCTTTGTCTCCTACCCTAATTATTCATGAATTAGGGCTAAGAAACAAAGAAATTGAGAATCAACCTAGGTTAAAACAAATGTTTTCATATTCTGAGACTGTGTTGAGAAGCAGACAAATGCCTTAGGCCTAAGTGGACAGCACTCTCCTTGATCTGCGTAATTCTTCATATCGTACTAAGCCTCATTCAATAATTGTTAACTGCAATCGTTCGCGCGGTGTATCAACATACATAAGCTTACATTGCTCAGTGGAGGCAAAATGAAAATTTCCGGCAAATTTTTCTTGGGCCTCGAGCTATACTCCTCGGGCACACTTTTTTTTCTATAAAGACCTCTTGGTCGTTAGATAACAAAGTAAATAGATAAATAAATAAATATATAAATAATTTACTATACAGAAAAAGGCATAGTAGATAAATTTAAGAGACATTTTATAATAAATGTCAGTGCCGGATCAAGACCTCGAAATAAGGGGGGGGGGGGGGTCCCGCTCATCCAGACCCTTAGATAAGGGGGGGTGGGCGGTCTCCAAAAATTTTTTTTCGGACCTTCGGGCCTCAGTTTCGTTTAAAAATAAGAGGGCGGCGGGCCCCCCGTGCCCCTCCCCTGGATCCGCCACTCAATGTTAATCAAATCTACCAAACTTGCGACATAATTTTAAGAAAAAAAATTCTTTTTTTTCTACTTAGCCAATCACGAGGGTGAAGGGCTGCGTACATTTTCAGCTGCCGGGAGATCCTCCAATGCATCATAGAAGATGTCTGTAAACGAGAATGACCAAAGGAACTATGTGAAGACCCTTATTATTTATACATTTCAAATAAACAATGGCTTTAATAAAGTAAATTTGCAATTAATCACAAGAAGTGTTAAAGACAATCTGGTTGTTACCAGTGGACCAGTCTTTCTAATATATGAAACATAGTTAGCTCTCGATTACTCGAACCTCGCGCTAACTCGAACCAAAATTGATTTCCCCTGGATTTCCTTCACACTTTTACTGTAATTTTATTCTCGGCAACTCGAACCCTCGATAACTCGAGCCTCCCGCTTAACGGCTAACTAGAAGTAATTTTAGTTTCGCTTCAGATCATTTCACCTCGATATTTCGAACCATGTTTAAGCGTGCGACACGTCGAAAATAAAAACAGTGTACATTGAATTTTTTTCAAAAAGCCCGTGTATTCGTTGTCTTAACTTTTTTGCTCATCAAGCTTTGTTGGTTAATTCCTTTTTCAAAATATCAAAATATATCTTGCTGCCCATAAAGCAGAGTGTCCATGATACTTGCATTCCTTTGCCATCCCATTTGCTCATTCGCTTATTTCCGGTTATTTGTCTCGAACTCCTGATAACCCGAACTTTTTTCCATTTCCATAGAAGGCTCCAGTTGTCGGGAGTCGACTGTACGAAACTTAATTATAATCTGCCGAAATAAAACATACCGGAACACTTAATCCCTCAAAGACCCACTCATACAAAATTTCCCAGAGAAAGTTTTACATTAAGAATTCAATCGAAATATTCTTTTGAGTGACAGACTTTGAGGCCACACCCAGTAACGAAGACCTGTTTTTAGACAATATGGGTTGATTTTAAGACAAGTAGGGAGTTTACGATACCACGACGTAGACGGCGGAGAAGCCTATTTCTCTTTTGTAAACGGTCGATGCCACCCTTTCAGCTACGTACATGTTGGCCCAACAATGTTGGGAGTCGTTGTGTCCGTTAATGAACGTAGCTAAACGTTTGACCGGTTTCAAACTTTGCGCAACAACTCCCAACAACAATAATACGTTTTCAAACAGTCTTAGACTATTCAAAGCCCAAGTTGAATTTACGTTAAAAGTTATGTAAAGGGTCACCGGTTATTGATGTATCAGTTAAGAAAGACAATTTGCTGGTTTATGTATTTAAATTTTTTGTCATTTTAGCGGGTCGGTGTGAAAGGTTCGGGTTCGACTCGGGGTTGCGATCTTCTTTCTTTTTCATAGAAACTCTCTCAATAGCAGGTCAAATTTTTTCTAGTTGTCTTAAAAATGGCAGTGACCCTTTACGAAAGGGAAACTTGCGGCGGCGAAAACATAACTTAAGATGAAGTTACTTCATTTGCGTTTTTCTTTACTTCATCGCGATTTTTCAACTCGATCACTTTGTAGAATGCAGGCGAACTCTGCTTGAGTTGGAAGCCTAATTTTCAGAAAGAGAAATAAATTCTCGTCGTTAAATTAAGTTCTCCATAATACAAACGTGAAATTAGTTGGCCAATTTTAACATTGTTGGACCAACAATGTTGGGAGTTGTTGAGGCCGTGTTGTGCAAACAGATGCAACAACTCCCAACAATGTTGGGACCTGCAGTGCATCGTAAGAAGGATACAACCCTTAAAACTTGGAGACCATGTGTAATGCGCGTGCGTGGCCCCAACAATGTTAGAAGGGCTGTGCCAACTGATCCAGCATTGTTGCGCTACGCTTCGGTGATCACGGAACAAAAGAAATGTTGGGAGTTGTTCGCTCAAAAGTTTGACCGGATTCAAACTTTGCGCAACAACTCCCGACAACACGCAACAACATGCAACAGGGTGTGCAAACGGA
Source organism: Porites divaricata (assembly GCA_038088405.1). NCBI lineage: Eukaryota > Metazoa > Cnidaria > Anthozoa > Scleractinia > Poritidae > Porites > Porites divaricata. The sequence goes on from JBBMOI010000017.1 coordinate 8,077,774, forward strand.
CGCAACATATAACATCCAACAATGTTGGGAGTTGTTGGAAAAAAATGCTGCGTCCGTTTGCACGGGGCGTAACGGCTAAGAAATGAAATGTTCCCACGAATTCAACTCAAATCAGGATCTTCTCAAAATACAGAACTGTTGCTTTGAGAATCAACTATTATTACACTCAGGCAAAATATTGCGAAAGTAAATAATCTCAATCTGTCCCTTCTTGGGAAGGAGCTAGTACCTGCAAAAACCCGGCTTAAGACCTCGGTGTTATTTTCAACTCGACTTAGTCGTTATATCTGTTTAACCTTAAATCGATTTAAGACTTAGTCGTTATATCTATTTAAGCTTAAATCGATTTAAGACTTAGTCGTTAAATATATTTAAGCTTAAATCGATTCAAGACTTATTTTATTAGTTAAATATATTTAAGCTTAAATCGATTTAAGACTTAGTCGTAAAATCTGTTTCAGCTTAAATCGATTTAAGACTTAGTCGTTAAATCAGTTTAAGGTTAAATCGATTTAAGACTTATTCGTTACATCCATTTAGTTAAATCGATTGAAGATTTCGTTGAATTTGGCTAAATTTAGTTTTAATTTAAGGCTTCGTTTTTGCTATCTTTTGTTAAATCGCTTTAGTCAATGCCGATATTCAGTTAAATTGATCGATTTTAAGTCTATTTAATTGGCTGATTTAAGACCTAAAGTTGATTAAGTTTAATGGTATCAATATGATAATTAAGACTGAGTCTTAAATCCATTTTTAAATAGAACTATATTCATCGTCGCATTAAAACATTTTGAATAATTACGTCCCCTTGACATTGTGACTTCTAATTCTGACTCTGTTTTATTAGTCTCAAAGTACTTCTTTCTGAATACCCACTTTTACCACTCCGAAAAATACATATGGATTAAAACTACACACTGACTATTTAAAAATTCTAAAAGGTATTAAAGAATTATAAAATGGCACTTTTACACTCAGTGCACAATACAGATGAAAACCAAATGCTGAATCTCTTATAACTATTTGAAACTATTAAATGAATTAATACTTACAATAATAACCGAAAACTCAATTACTGCGCTTTTCACAAACATGCGAATTCTGAAGTTCAAAAGCCAACTGACGATTGCGCTTTTCGCTGCCGTCAATCATCTTAACGGACCTCTTAGGAAACAAAACTTTACTTTAACAGGTTCAAAAAGGTCATGGTTTGTGATTTGTGATTGGTGGATTTCGATCCGTTTCGTGTGTTTCTGTGTTTCAAGGTTCGTTGCTTGTGATCGTAAATTTCCCCGAAATTCCCCCTTGGGGAAGTGGTAATATAGTATGATTGTGTGTATGAGGCAAAGAAAATCCAGTTACAAATCGTTTGACAGGAGGTTACATAATCACGCCTGTTACCTTACCTTCGTCACCATGGTCGGCGGGCGCCTGAAAGACAACAACAATAAATAAATAAATAAATTTGCCCTTTCCCCGCCTCACCAGACAAGAAGGCCACCAAAATGAAAAGGCAGTCTTCTACTATTTTACTCTTTACTAGCTTTACAATCAATTGAAACCGTTTCTAAAATATTCCAAACATCACAATCTTCCTCCTCGTCTGGATGGAGAGAAGTCTTTACGTCACGTTGCCATGGTAGCAAAATTTCTGGATCTAAACAAACCGTGGTCCTGCAAAAAATGTCAGAAAAAGATATACGACTTTCCTGTGCATGATTCACTCCGGAAGAAAACGGTACCCCATACTTTTTTCCCATCGTTCGACAATGCAAATGGGCTTTGTCAAAAATGATTGCTGAGATCCATAATTTTGCTCCCATGGTAACGTAACGTCACACTTCTCCTCTCTATTGCCGCACAGGTACCACGACGACTACGGCGGCGAAAACGTCACTCAAAGAATAATGAATTCGTGTTCTTGAATTCCTGTGCAATTATCCCAAATTGCTTTCAGGCGAGCTCTCCGTGGAGTTGAAGAAAAATGTATATTCAAATTTAAAAGGAGAAAGAGAAATTCTTCATCGTTTGGGCAATTACATGTCGAAGTCGTGCAGTGACGGCAAAGAAATGTAGAAAAAAGTGTGCTGCATGTGCAGAGTTGTAGTTTTGCTAACCTAAACCTACTGCTTTTTTGACGATCTCGTTGCCGTCGCTGTTGTAACATCTTAAACTCCCTATTAACACCAAAACGCTCATCAAAAATATTCCGTTAAGCGTCCAGCTCTCAATTCTCTCCTCGCTTATTTTGATGAGACTTTACTTTATGTAGACGCGGTATAATTTTGCCGCCGAATAACTTCTCGTGGGATTAATAATTGAAAGCATCCAAGGACTTCAGGTTACAAATTCGAGAATACTATATGCAGGTTTATACGTGTAGCTTGGGACAACATAAACACTTGTACTTGTTCATCAAACAGCACTTTAAAGTCCGTAACGAACAGTCAAACAAAATGACATGAGTGATTAAAAACCGCATTAGCAGCCCTACCGTGGTTGGCATGAAAGCTTTCCTACAGATAGGGCAACTTGTTTTGATCCTAAAGGGAAAAAACAGCACTACCATCATATCAGACATCAGCGGTCTCTATTTTGCTGCACATTCAAAAGTATGTACAGAATGAAGCGCAAAACTTCACTGAGAAAGGTCTGTTACTGTCTCTAAACGAGTAAGAAGTACACTTCGTCTCTCAGTTCCTGGATACAGGGACGCTACTTCCAGTTGCAAAAACACTTAAGTGTCATTGTCTGAGAAAGTGTTACAGGGGCCAAACGTTGTGGTCAACCGATTTGGCTGAAACTTGGCACAGAAGTTGGGTGTGATGCGATATTTCAAAAGCCCCTTTGCCTAACTTCTCCAACTTTTAGTTTTGGAGTTATGGGGGGTGGGGGGGGGGGGGGTGGGTCTCATTTGTGTCCTTTGAGCGCCAAAAATCCAGCCTTCCAGGGGGCATTTTGAAAGGCGATAAGACCCCACTGGTCAATTGTGTTGTCAAATGAATTTGACCATTAACTCTACTATAATAGAGCTTTCAGTTCATGCATGCAACTTTGTCCTCAAGGTATTGCATAGAGAGGAGCCTGGGGCTAGAGTTTGACCAAAATTGATGACAAGATTACAATTCAAAATAGCCATTTTTCAAAATTTCAGTTTATTCACCTGCCTTCTTGCATAACTTCCATACCTATACCACTGCTTACCTTAGTCACCCAATTATCAAAATCAGTTGAGAAAAATTTGGCTTATTGTGGTTTATTTAATTTTTGTAACAAACACTTCATGTCCCTCTAAGGCGATGCAAAATGGACTTTTGAGCATAATACAGGCCATAAACAAGCCCTTATTCTGTATTTTGTAAGTGACAATGAATTTTCAGAGCCAAATCAGTTTCGTTGTTTTGAAATACATCGACTCTTACCTTAAAACTGATCTAGAACGGGCCTCTGATTAGCACAAAAAACACATGATTTAGCAAAGCAAAGGTGATTTTTTCCTTTGAAAACCTACTAACCATCACAGAACACAAATGATGATGTTCTGACCCAGAAATAACGATCTTTTTACAAGACGCTCAAAAGGTTCGTTAACATAGTAATCTTCTTCTGACATTGCAACAGCCTGAATACTTGTTGTAAATACCCATCAGCAAAGGAGCATGACCATACTTGCATGCATGTAGACAAACAAGCTTATGAGCTTCAGTGAGCAGTGTACAGGTGAACTGTGATTTTCCGAGTCCTTTAGAGCTGAAAAAATGAAACCATCCATCCACAGTTAGGAGAGATGGATAACAGAAAGCTTTTGTTGCTTTTTTAAGGAAAATAACCCAAACAAAGTCTTGCATTGAGATGATGCTTTGTTTGGGTTATTTTCTTTAAAAAAGCAAAATAAGCTTTTTGTTAAAGGACTTGGAAAATCACAGTTCACCTCGATACTACTCACTGAAGCTCGTATGTTTGTATAATCTATGTATGTATGCATGGTCATGCTCCTTGGTTGATGGGTACTTACAACAACTATTCAGCCTATTACAAGGTCAGACAAAGATTATATGTTGACGAACCTTTTGATAAGCTAACTTTATCTCGTAAAAATATAAAAAAATGGGCCTGACAAAATATGGAGACTTTCCATGCTTGGAGTAATGCTTAGAAATATGATGTGAAACTGAATATAAATCAAAGAAAAATTTAACCATCTTTTAGAAAGATCATTATATCTAGGTCAGAACATCATCATTTGTATTCTATGATGGTTACTAGATCTTCAAAGAAAAAATCACCCTTGTTTTGCTAAATCATGTGTTTGTTGTGTTAATCAGAGGCCCGTTTTAGATCAATTTTAAGGTAAGAATCGGTATATTTCTAAACAACGAAACTGATTTGGCTATAATGACAATTCATTTTCACTTACCAAATACAGAATAAGGGCTTCTAATGTCAATAATTTGGTTTGTTTATGGCCTGAATTATGCTCAAAATTCCATTTTACATCAACTTAGAGGGGCATGAAGTGTTTGTTCTAACAATTTAATAAACCACAATAAGCCAAATTTTTCTCAACTGAGTTTGATAATTGGGTGACTAAAGGCAAACAGTGGTATAGGTATGGAAATTCTCCAAGAAGGCAGGTGAATATACTGGAATTTTGAAAAATGGCTATTTTGAGTTGTAATGTTAACGTCAATTTTGGTCAAACTCTAGCCCCAGGCACCTCCCTATGCAATACCTTGAGGACAAAGTTACATGCATGAACTGAAAGCTCTATTATAGTAGAGTTAATGGTCAAATTTATTTGGCCACACAATTTACCAGTGGGGTCTTATCACACTTTCAAAATGCGCCCTGGAAGGCTGGATTTTTGGTGCTCAAAGGGCAAAAATAAGACCCCCCCCCCCCCCCACCTCCCCCCCGTAAGTCCAAAACTAAAAGTCAGAGAAGTTAGATTAAGTCTCAACAGTTCATAGGAAGTCATTGAAACAGTGTGGAGCCTGCAAACCCAAGGCAGTCCGCTCCCCGTAGTCCCTGCAGTGCCAGATGGGAATACGGTCCCTTGCGAGAGGGTGTTTTTACGATTCATACCAAGATTCAGATTCTCGTTTACACTTCTTACCATGCCCATGCCCCAATACAAGACGAGCAAAACCAATGTCCGCAACCCAGGTCACAAGGCTTTTGGACCAGGTCCTTGCATATACCGCACTGTCAGTTCAAAAAACATCTCATGTGGTAAATACAATCACGCTCAAAGATTAACAATAATTGTATGAAACACAAATAACAAAACAAGATGATTTTTCAACCTTGTCTCTCAGTTAATCTGTTTAAACTACAATGAAATACAGTATTAGACAAAAAGCCCTACGTCTTCATTTCTTTGCTGTATCTGACTCCTTGTAAATACCTAAAAATAAAAAAAAGGTGAGAATCTTGAAGCAACTGTACTTTGGATCAAAAGGGATTCTTAAGAAAATTAATCGAAGCTTATAATTAGAGAAAAATAGAATAACGCATTTACTCAAGAGAGTGCCGTGCAAATTACCTACACGTAGCCTTGATGTGGGGGGGGGGGGGGGGGGGGGACGGAGGGTATGGCTACATTTAGGCTAGCACTTTAGGATTGATGGAATAAAAGCAATACAGGGTGTCAAAAGTTCGTTCCGATTGTAAATTGTACTTTTCGTAAAGCATTTAATGCTTCTTTTGGCAAATGTAAACTGATTCAGGTACAAATTTTTTTAAATAACCATTCAAAGCAATTTCAAACTAAAATTTGAAGAAAATATGACATTTTGAAATTTTTGCTCCAAATGTGTCCGTACGCGAGTTTTTTTCCCGCCATATTTTTCCTGCCCATTTTGTAGGGTTTCTATTTTCGTATTTTTGCCATTTTCTTTTGTTTTCTCTACTCTTTTGCGAAAATGAAGGCGTACATTTTTTGTGCTACTGCACAGGCATCTATTTTACGGTATTCTGGCCATTTATTCAAAGAAATTGCCAAATTGTTGAAGACGTCTGAACAATGAGTGAACTGGTGGTCAAAAGTAAAGACGTTGGAAGACAAACCAAGGAAACTCCAAGGAGCAGATGGCCGTTGTTTTACAGCTTTTTACAAACTGTGTAAGAAATGTTATCGAAAAAGCTATGTAAGTGTATGCGTGATAATTAATTCAACAAGACTGAAAGGTAAAAAATAACTTCAACTTAACAATATCAATAATTGAAAGTTTCGAGCACAACAGTAGGGAGATATGTGACCAGCAAAGGTTGGAAAGCCTTGAAGAGAAAAAAGGCAGTGCACACTTCATGCAGACCATGGCATCAGAAGAACTGCAAACGTTATACCAAAGGACGACCGGCCGGCAAATTCACGTGATATGAACACTCTAGAGACCATCTAGATTATCATTGATGAGACAACATACAAAGATTCAGCCCCCAAAACACTGGACGAGCTAAGACAGCGATTATGCTTCGCCTGGAAAAGTTGAATATAGACACGCTTTGGGAGCTCGTACATTCTATGCCTCACTGCTTAGAAAATGTAAGAAAACATAAAAGACGATATTCTTATAGTTGCTAATATTTCAGTTAGTCAATGTTAAATGAATAATGAATAACATGCTTAGTTTTACAAGAGGTAAAAAATTTAAGCGAAGAAAAAATAGGAACGAACTTTTGAAATGCCTTGTAGGTGCGGTTACACACACCATGGTAAAAGGCATTTTCCACGTTAACAAAACCGTGGTAAATTTGAACATGGGTTTAGTTTACAGTAGTATCATGTGGTTACATGTGAATTAGGGCCTGTTTACATGGAGGTGGGGGACCCCAGGTAGGTGAGGTCACCCACTTAATTAGCTGGGGTAACCCCCCTGTTCATATAATCTCTCATTTTAATGTGATCACGTTTACAAATTAAGTGGGTTAACCCACCACATATGTCACCTCACCTACCTGGGGTCCCCCACCTTCATGTAAAGAGGCCCTTAATTCCCAAGGTAATTTAGCCGCTTTGTAGCTCCATTCATGCTATTGTGATAATAATCGCCGTCGATCATGACAGTATTCATGTTGATTTATAATTTAGCTGAAATTTCAAGTGGTAATTGTTAGTCCTGTTAATTTAGCGAAGGTACACAGCATTTTATTATTTTTTTTAATTTTGACTTTAGATTTCATTTTACAGTTCAGCTGCACCCCACCATTTGATCATGCCAGGAATAGAAAATATTCTTGGGAAATATTGTTCCTAAATCTTATAGCCTAACAAACCAGTTCAAAATTTTGCCTTAATAATTCCCTGTTACTTTCATCCTAACGCAAAATCTTCCTTTTACCGCCCAGTTGCCAGAGTGCCCAGGAGAGCTTGCTAGCAGGCTACACGTGATCCCTCTGTGGGTGACAAAGTGGAATACAATTTAAATTGAACGTCAGACTTACCAGAAGTTGAAGTTCGACTGGGATTCCACCTGTCACCATACACAGAGGGATTATGTGGCCTCCCTTGGATCCCACCCTGTGTTGCACCCTGACTGCAATGCTTAGGGATGGGACCTTAATCACTGAGTTCACACAGGTGGAATGCTATCTCACGTCTCATTCAACGTTTTTCTAGTACATTTTAACAACTAATTATTGTACCTTAATTTATACCTTAATGGGTGTTTCCAATGAGCCACTACATGCCACTTCACCCAGTGCAGAAGCGGCACAACTGTTCTTACTTTCCCTATGACTTTCCAAAGGGCGGCCTAGGGTGCAAAGACATTTTTTTTCTGAAGGAGATAAGTTCAATTCTGGCCTCTTAGTATCTACAACAACGACAACTTTATTCTTTGTACAAAAAATACAAAAGTTGGATAGTTTGCCCTGCAAATAGCTGGAAAGCTGCTCGTGGCAGGGAAAGAGAGGCACATGAATAACACAAAAAAAACAAAAAAATTAATCTTTAACTATTAGAAAGCCTTTTAGATTGCAACTAAAATTGAATAAATAAAACACAGGCATTAAGTGATCTAATTAACATAAAGCTTACTGACGTATAATGATAACACAGAAAAAGAAAAGCAGACATTAACACCTTTAATTTAGCAAGTGTGTCTATGCACCTACTTTTTTAATAATCATGGGGATTTGAATATAGTCATCCTCCTTTTCTATTAAGAAGTCAAATAGCAATTTGCAGAGAACTCTTTTGAAAGCTTTCTTTGGAAGATCCGTTATATATATATATGGTATCTTATTCCCCGGAACTACAGCTTTACTCCAAGACGAGAGAAAGAATTGTTTAGTATTTCTAGTCTAGAACTTTTAACATAGAACTTTCCAGAAGTAGACGATCATGTATTGTATGAGTGAATATTAGACGTTTGCTGAAATAAATTCAACATGTTTGCTGGGGCTTTATCATTATTGATATCGTACATTAAGGTTGATACTGACTCATAATAAAGACAAGTTATTAGAAGCACGTTAGCTTCGAGAAACAGAGGAACTGCCTGGTCATGCCAGTCTGCAAAGTACAGCAAACGAAGAGCTCTTTTCTGAAGAATTAGAATTTTATTAAGATAAGTTTTGCATGCCTGACATTGCTGACTATTGTCTCAAGATCTTTCAGATTTTTGTCCGCATAGACAATGTTAGTGTCGTTTGCAAAGAAGTAAAGCCTAAATTTATTCAAGCATCTGTGGATATCGTTGACATATAGCAAGAAAAGCAATGGTCCAAGAATTGATCCTTGAGGAACATCCAACGACAGCTTTATCTGATATATGATGGCCTAATTACGTTGTTTGCGTGCGATTTTTGAGATATGAGGAGAACCTGAATCATTAACTATTCCACGAAAGCCATAGTGATTGAGCTTATCAAAGCAACATGTCATAGTCAATGGTGTCAAAGGCTTTTTTAAGATCAGTGAATACTCCACAAGATAGCAATTGCTGATTCATGTTTGTCTGTATATCATAAACAATGTCCAGTATTGCGTGTTGGGTCGAATGCCCCTTTACGAAAGTCATATTGTGAGGAATACAAAAGTTCGTGTTTCTTTATGTAGTGCCTCGTCAATCTGTTGTAAATTATTTTCTCAAATACTTAAAATTTGAAAGTAAACAGATAGGTCTGTAGTTGTTTGCGTCCGTATCATCATCACTCTTTAAATACTGGCGTAATTTCATAATTTTAGTTTTTTTGAGCTTTGATGGATTATAAGTCCCTAATCTGATAGATGTATTTATAAGTATCTTTGTAAGAACAGGAGCTATGACAGTATTTGAACATTTGAGTAGTTTGGTAGGTGAGGAGTATCAATGATAAGATTTATCATTCGGTACAAGTAATATTTCTGACCGTAATTCTTCAGGTAAAACAGGTTGAAAAAGGAAGGATTAAGTTGGAGATTTGCACTTATCAACATTAGTCTAGATGATGGGATGCTTTTGGGGAATGAGCAGCTAATAGACCAATTCCGATATATTAAAATTCATACTTGGCTGCAAGGCTTGGGGGAATAAAACAAAAGAAATCATCTTAAGGCTCAATAATGAATAATACATTTCTTTTATTTTATTCCCCCAAGCCTCAGAGCCAAGTATGAATTTTAATATTTCGAAAATGGTCTATTATATAGCAAGTCTGTTTCCAACTGTTGGAAACTGTTCATCAATAATGTTAGGTATCTGCGAACCATCCTTAACAATTTTGTTGCGATTACTAAAATCCTTTAGTGCAGATATCACTTTTTAATTAGTATCTACTAATTTTTAGATAAACTAGAGGTTTTTGGGGTCCTCAGTCTCCCCTACTCCCTGAATAAAACAATCGACCATACAACAACCCTATATTACTTCATCACGTTAAGGCATTAGGGCAAAGAAACATGAAATTGGGGCAGCATGGTTGAATCTGGTACAGTAGCCAAATTTGATTGTGAAATCCTGATCCCCTTCCTGGGCTTGTCCAGAGAGAGCAGGGCTAGCTGTGCTCAAATAGAAAAAAAATGTGTAGTCAAAATTATTTTTTGAGCATTATTTTTTGCCTTTATAAGGTAACTAGGCACAGCAGGAGCACAGCCCAGCTGGGTGGAGCATTACACTGAAAAAGTTTAGTCCAATTACCTCACGTATCCCATAACTGCACTAGTAATATATTCACTTATCATAGCATCACTTATCACACAGGTCAGTAAAATGAATGTATTGACTATAATACCTTGCAAAGAGTAAAGCGTATGTCTCATGACGATGGAAAAACTTCTGCCATTAGAATCAGGACTGATAGACAGACCATAATACAGCCCTTGTCTTTCTGCATGAATCTCATGCCATGAGGGTGTACAGTCTTGGTATGTTACCCCTTCAGATAAGACAATATTTATTGTCTCCTACAAAAAGAAAAATAACAAGGAAATTTCCATATACATGTATAGTCGCTTTTTTTCCTTGCCAAGTCAGGTACAATATCAGTTTGTCAAAATTTGAGTTGCACATGCATGGAATGTACAATTAGGCAGAGGGAGGAAGGTTAAATCTTGAGTTGGGTTTAACTTTGTATACATTGGATTGCAATTGGGTGGAAGCGGTTCCTGCACTATACTACTTAATTTCTATCAAATCTTACGATCAGAAAAGCTTCCCCCAAAACTTTCCCCACCAAAATGAAGCCTTATTAATTAAGTAACATTATACCCAGTAAAATTAAAAAAAGAGGGGTGGAGAGAAACAAACTGCTTGTCACTTTTAAATCCACCTTGAAGTTTGGGTGTTTCTAAAACGAAGACCAAAGACCTAAGACCCCATGGACTAAAACGAATACCCCTTGGACTAAAATGAAGACCCCGTTTTGGTCCAACGGTTCTTCGTTTTAGTCCAAAGGGTCTTCTTTTTAGTCCATGGGGTCTTCGTTTTAGTCCAAGGGGTCTTCGTTTGTCCATGGAGTCTTAGGTCTTCGTTTTTGGGTCTTCGTTTTAGAAACACTCCTTGAAGTTTTGCTTTCTGTGTATGCCCGGTTCATCTTTGGAAAGTATTATCTTTAGTCTGGAATAGAAGGCTGTGAAGTGCAAGACTTTTAAAAAAGGGGTCCATTGAGGTCAACAAAAAATTTCCCGTACGGGTAGTATGGCGTTCCGTTGCGGACAAAATTATACCGATAGTAAAAACATGTTGAAAACATAATACTTAAGTCGAAACTTGTAAAATACATCGAATACAGTAAAAAATACGAGTCGACATTTGCAAAATATATGTTCACGAACGAAAAAAAAAACATGAGTCGAAATTTTGAAATTTGAGTCGAAAAAAAAAATTCGAGTCGAGTTAAAAAAAAAAAGCGAGTTGAGAAAGAGAGAACGCTGACCAGTTGTGTTGTCAATCGATGTTTCCACTTCACCGATACGAGTCTTTGTTCCAAAGTAGTGGTTTGTTGGCTACCAAATATTGCAGATTTTTTCTTCTCCCTTGGTAGAGTGCAGGGATGCAGAAAGGGCAAACCAACTGTGGGGAGAATTTTCTGGTTGTTTTCAGCGTCCGCAGTATGCCACAACTATCCGCAGGGTAAGGAAATAATGATCTGTCTTGTTTTGCTAGACATTAAAATTAATACACTATAAAAACATCATTTACAAGGATTCTTAGGGAGAATAATTATTAATCCATTGTTGAGTTTTTCTTTTTGATGTGACTTTGTATCCATCACGTAACATGGGAAATTTGCGTATTGTTTATTTAAAAAGGACCACAATTTTCCAGAAATTGTTCCAGCTGAATACAGAACTGCAGGAGAAACTAGCAGCACTGAATCACCACATGCACATCCCTACACAGGAACTACCAGGAGGTTTGTCCTTCAAGATCGCTTTCATGCATCAAAAAACCCCCATAAGTCTCCTTTATGCCTCTTCCATGATGTCAACCTCTGCCAGCAGGCAAACTGCATCACTACCAGCACCCAGGAGTCTGAAAACTCAACAAAAAATCAACGCAGATTAAGAAGTACCTGTGCCCAGAACTTTGGTCTGCACTTCCTTTACAATTACCTCATGGACTATTACCAAAACAAGGCCATCGTGAAAGCACAGTATGATTCCCTTAAAGCTTATTTAAAGCCTGGGCAATCAATTTCAAGAGACAAATTCCATAGATTTATAATAATAAGTAACAATTAAAGTCAGTTGCACATGACATTAGCTGTGACACTACAGACTTTTTACCTAGGTGAACTCTATTTGTTGACAGTCTACAAGTGTGACCAATTTTTCCCTTGGTAACTTACCTCGAGAAAATTTTCATAAATTTACATACAAAAAATTTCAACTGTGCTAACTGCTCCTAAGGAAAAATGTAGAGCCTAGGGTGTGTGTGTGTGTGGAAGGGGGGGGGGGGGGGGGAATCTCAGGATTTCAAATGACAAGGATGATCGAGTGGGACCAAAACTCAAAACTCCCAAAATACCTTGGGTTTCAAACAAAACCCAAAGTCCCTGGACCAAAATTTAACCCCCAAAAAATCCCATGCCAAATTTCTAAACAATAAAAATCTCCACAAAGTATCATATCCTTTTCCACAAAAAGAAACATGACTATTGAATAACCCAAAAAATCCATACTTATATCAAGCTAATGAAAAAAATACTTGCCAAACTTTTCCAATGCCCCCAAAAAATCAAACATAAAAAATTTCAAATCCCCAAATACACTTCAATCATCCCTGTCAATTGAAATTTGGAGAACCCCCCTGGAATGTAGGGCATGTAACTTCTTGAATATTGTGTATTTTCAATAGAGGATAATGAAACCGAGAGGTGCAACCCAGTGTAGCCTTTGGTGAATGAATTTAAAGCTATTTTTAGTGACAGAAGTTTGCTTCCTGATACAGCTGTAAACTTTGATTAGCTATGTTTTGATTCCCATGACCATGCAAATCAATTAACTAAACAAAACGTAAAAACGAGGAAGATACGCCAGACATAAATTCCACTTAGAGGTACAATGACTGTATATAATGTAGGTCAGAATTTAAGTTAGATTACAATTGTTTGAAGCTAGGTTATCTCTTAGCTTCCTTAATCCTCTAGCCCTAATTATTCATACAAAGATTCAAATTTGAGAGCTTATGGAATGCTTTTGCCCATTTCATGTAAGCTAAACCCTGTATCCCTTGAGCAATGCTCCAAGATGACCACTGAATTTAAAAAACCTATACCATAACTTTACGAGTCTTCAATATTTTACCTCAATAGCCCCACAGCCAAATTTTGAAACAGAAAAAAAAAAACACACCCAAACTCTAAATAAATCCATCATGCATTATATATAATTAGTATAATTACATCGATGACTACCGAAAATAGAGTGCTGCGATTGGCTAGGAGCTTCGCACTATCCCGCTATTATCACCGCGCGGTGATTATAGCATTGAAGGCTTGCAGTTTTCAAAATGGCAGCCAGATTTTTTGATGTTTCGGGGTAGGAAATTGATCAATAATTTTATTTTCTCGAATAATCATCAATGTAATTATACTAAAACAATTAGTCGCCGAAGGCGACGTGAGTATTGGCGAATAGTCACCTTGACTTCGTCTCGGTGACTATTCGCCGATATTCACGTCACCTTCGGCGACTAATTGTTAAATAATATTGAAAACCTAAATGCCCGAGGGGGAGGGGGAGGGGGGGGACTCCAGATTGTAAGTAAAAGGATGCTTGAAATCCAGAGTACCCCCCAGGCCTAAACACAACTTAATGCACTTATCACGGGGCAATCCCAGGGGGAGGTGTTTCCCCAGGGAACCAACAGGCTTTGCAAAACAATGTTTACAAATCCCCAAACAGCAAGCATATATTACTTCACAGAAAATTAACACTGCCCCTAATTGTACTACAATTTATACTTGCTATAATAGAGGGAATAAGAAGGGTTGCTAAAACTTAAGTGAATAAAAAACTTCATCTGTCTAGTGAGAAAAGGTAATGTTATTGTGTCTCACTTAAAATAACAAGTATAGGTATATTCTTAGCATACTCATTATATGTATGACTTCCATGCATGCATAATGCAAATTCTCTTGCTATAAATTTCATCTATTGTAGATAAAGTACATGCAGCTTGTACGATCAGAAATGAATTCATATTATAGAAGTGAGCAGCCGTATATTCGAACAAAAAAAGCAAATGAATTAAGCTTTTAAGCGAGCTTATTTACGCTAAGTAGACGTGAGTTGTTTTCATTCATTTATGTCTGGCGCGAAGGATAAATAAAATACCGAAAACTTTTTCGGCGCGTGAGTTGTTCTCGTTCATTTATGTCTGGCGCGAAGGATAAATAAAATACCGAAAGCATTTTGGGCGCGGAGGAAAGTTTGACACGCGAATATAGGGCAAGAACTCCCACGAAACATACCTTTCTTATTCTGCGGCTCTGATCTGCTTTCTTTGTAATCTCTGAATCTTTCTTCGGCGGTGGTTCTGATGTTTCGGGTCTGCCTTCTTTTTATTCTCTGAATCTTTCTTCTGTGGTTCTGTGGTTCTGTGGTTCTGTGGTTCTGATCTACCTTCTCTAAATCTGTAAACACTTGTTTCTTCATCTAAATACTATGCGACCCGCCATATTTAATCCTAATTGTTTTAAACAGCCAATCAGAGAACTCCTTGTAAAAAGCTGCGTATTACCTGGAGAAAAGAATTACAGCAAAACACTGGCTCGCGGCATCGACATCAAGCGGTCAAGGGAATCACTACAGTAGACACGGATGAACTTCCCTATTTCTAAACAACCGTACCGTAAGTCTCAGTATCTTGACGACAGAGTGCAAGTGTCCTTTTGTACTCGTCACGGCGCCAAAATAAGAATTCTGAACTGTCATATGAAACCAAGCTTGGTTCATATGAAGCTGAACTAAGCTGCCTTTCCAAGTCCTCGATAAGTCTACCAAGGGAGAAGAAAAAATCTGCAATATTTGGTAGCCAACAAACCACAACTTTGGATCGAAGCCTCGTATATAATACCCCTCGTATCGGTGAAGTGAAGACATCGATTGACAACACAACTGGTCAGCGTTCTCTCTTTCTCGACTCACGTTTTTTTTTTTCAACTCGACTCGCATTTTTTTTTTCGACTCAAATTTCGAAATTTCGACTCACGTTTTTTTTTCGTTCGTGAACATATATTTTGCAAATGTCGACTCGTATTTTTTACTGTATTCGATGTATTTTACAAGTTTCGACTTAAGTATTATGTTTTCAACATGTTTTTACTATCGGTATAATTTTGTCCGCAACGGAACGCCATAGGGTAGGGGTTAGTATTTTGCCGTTTTTAGCCGTGACACTTCTGAATGATGCATACATGAGTTAAAAATGATAAAACGGTCAAAGAGTACTGGAAACAAGTTTGAAAACTAAAAATATGGCGGCCGAAACGGGAAAAATTTTGTTCTGGCTTTCAAAGACGCTTTCTGTAAATTTTCTTCGTGCTGGCTACCCCTCACGGGCTCAGGTCAAATTCAAAGGAAAACAAAAAACCCAGTTTTTATCACAATCCTTGGTTTAAAAGACTGTGGTGGTTTTAAAGGCAGACAAGAGATGTCACGATATCAGGTGGTACCGTTCGCGATTTCTGCAAAGGTTGTAATCTTTCCGCAAAAGTCTACGCAGGTGAAAATCCATACAAAAATGGCGATTTTTTGCTTGGTTTTATCGCGAAAAACCCAGTGAAATCCGATAAGCTGGCATTAATCCAAGGTAAGATCTTGAATTTGGTGTTTCTTGATATAAATATTCCGGTGGTACCCATTAATTGAGATTTGGTTACGAGTAACTCTCAATCAGAGACAAAAAACTCCGAAACTCGCTTCAGTCTTATTACTCCGCCATATTTTAAAGACCAAACCGTGGCTCGAATGCGGCCCTAGCCTGTTAAATTCCCGGATGTGACCGGGCATTCTACGCGATGAAGATTTAGTACTTTATAGCCAGACAGTGACCAGAAAATGGCTCAACTCACTTAAGAAGCCTGTTTTTTTTTTGCCTCCTAATATTGCTTTAGAACACCCATTCACTTTTACCCAATTAATGAGTTTAGCCAAACAGACTTTTGAAGCGACCCCGTATGAAACCAACAGATCTGCAGCAGATCTGCAACAGATCTTTTTTACGAAAAACAGACTAGCTGCAGACTATTTTATCGTCTGCAAAGTCTGTTTTCAGTCTGTAGCAGACGCATTGCCTTCATCGTCTGCAAAGATGTTTTCTTGCAGACGAGAAACTGAAAAACAGATCTGCACATGATCTGTAAAGTCTGCAGAGTCTGCAAGCCATCTTTAGGGCGCGTGTTTATCAATTCGAAATTTAAAAAGACTCTCCACTGCAAGACTGTCCATCCGCTGCTTTGTCCATAAATTTAAACATAAGCTTCATCCAATTATTATGAAATGCGTCGGAAAATTACCTTACTTTCATTTTATTTTATTCAATCTCAAGACTTAATATGTAGCTTTTCAAAGTAACATTCATGAACTGCTGCCGGTTAATCCGAGTTCCATAAAGTACTTACCAGTTTTACACAGCAACATTCAACGAACACCATGTGCCTCATCTTTCATTACAGTTAAACTTTACTCAACATAAAATCTTACAGACGCTGAGTTTTACATTCATGTAAACAGATGTAAATTCAAAATAAATGTCAAAAATTTATTCTTTGGAGACCTTCCGTGACTGCTCATGATACGCGATCGGATAATTCCCTGGAGACATTCCAGACCACAAGTAATTGGTCCACACTTTGCTAGAAGATCCTATTACACATCTTCCTCGCGACCGTTTTTTTGGTTGAATGAAATATTCAATCACTTTCTCGCTAGCTAAGCAAGGTATTTGCGTCCAGTTTGGATTCAAAAAGTTAAAAGAAGGTTTTTAGCTGTTTATAGAGCGAAGATGAGAAAAGTATTTGTTACAAATCAACTGTGCCAGATGTTACTAAAACAGGGAACGGGGAACGGGGAACGGGGAACGGAAGTCTAATAACTAGTAATCAGGGGTATCCTCCATAAAAATCAAAAAAATGCCCGATCGAGAACCCGGTAAGATCAGTGAGAAGTGTCGAAACAACACTTAAGGTCGCTATTTTACTAATGAACTAATTATGCTCATGAGGTGCTTGAAATAATACGGAAGTAATAATTTCATGACATTTTTCACCTTTTTGCGTTTTACTGAACAACAAAATATGCTCCAACAGCAGTTGAAAGAAGCTACAGTCGGGACAAAACCTCTCAAAGCACAGCCATATTTGGAACTCAAGCGAATCTATACTGTGTCTAACTCACAAGCAATGAACAACTTTTGCTTGATGCGTTTCGTAGGGTTTTGGCTTAAATACATGCTGAAAGATAACGTAGATCGAAGCAGTCAGGTGTATTTCCTCGACAGTAATAGTGTGGCAGTACTAGTGGAGCTCCTTCCTAGCTGAATCGTTTTTTTCAGGCCCAAATTAAAACATGTTGGCGAGGATATAAAACTGTAAGTCTAATAATATTATGTGAAAGGTTTGAACCCAGGAGTCATTTCAAAAGTAGGTTGAGTTTGATTGTCCGGGTGAACGTAGTCCTGAATAGGACTGTTGTTGTTTACAGTGACTGACGTTTCGACAACCTGTGCGGTAGTCATCTTCAGAGTCAAAGTGAGTTGTATCACGTCAGTAGATGGTATTATATACTCTGGTGATTGATCTGATTACGAGTCTTCATAGCCAATAACACCGCGGCTTAACTGACAGACGACCAATAACATCTTGACTTTATTGACCAATCAGACTTTTCTAATAATATTATATTTACAAACCTATCATGAGAAGTAAGTGCAAATTGTATTATGTGAAAAGATAAGATGGATCAGGTTATTTAATACATCAAATGATCAATAAAAGGCAACTTTAAACATATTAACATGCAATGTGCCAGGAATATCAACCATACCTTGCTCTTAAAGATGACAGTTGTTTCAGAGCAAATGGCTATGCTGTGGTTTTATTTTATTATAACCATGGTTGAAATTTTGCTTCCCTTTGTTTGGGGGTACGGGAATATGAATTTTGTGATTATGAGAGGATAAAAGTGAACACAACTGAGCTGCAATATTAAGTGTTGCAAGTGTACATGGGGAAGTACTTTGGTTGGAGGGTACTTTCTAAAGGCTAGCTGTTAAAATATGCATGGGAAGTATACTTCCTCTGTTTAGCCCTCTGGATGCCTCTTTTTTTTTTTCTAGGGGGACTCCTTTAATGTTTTTGCAGAGGGGAGCTCCACTTCTCTTTAATGAACGTTATTTTTACTGTGGAGAAAAATATTTCAAGCTCAGTGTAAAACTGAATGTGTCAGTGACTTAAACCAGTTAATATTGTCAAGCTGCTTTATTAGCTTAATTCAGTAATATTGTAGTGCACCTACCATCAAGCATCACATCATCAATGTTGCAGAGGTTTGCAGCTTATTAGAAGGTGGTTGATAAGCCTTCAAGCAAGCTGTCTGTAGTTTTGGAAATAAAGAGTTCAAGGTCTCACACAAGTGAGGGGAGGCAAAAGATTGGAGTGTAAATATGTTTTTCAGTAAACACGTGCAACTGTATGTGTATAGTGGCCACATTACACTTACTCAATGTTTCATGTAAAATAACGCAACAGATCTTGCTACCCATTTTCCCTAATTTTATTTCCCCTCCAGGGGGCATAATTTCTTTTAACATATCGGGATTTTAAAAAAAGGGGATGGAAGCTTTTAAATGAATAAAAATTCATTTAATGAAGCACAGTATCAAAGAAATTAAAGAGAAGAATCAGACTACAGTAACAGTAACCCAGAGGGGAGGAGGGGGGGTTCTCACTGAAGTTTTATACGAAGAGGCTCCTGCCCCAAGGACCAACCCCTTACCCTTTGTATGTACCATTTTAGACAGAAAAGGTACCCCTTTTGTATACCCTGTAGTGACAAAATTAATTGTACCCCTTTCACGTACCTAATTTTGAACGCTGCATCCCTTTTTGACTGCTGTAAATACACCATCTTTACAATATGAATAAATCGCTAAAACAGGTTTTCTTGTCTCTCACATCCATAAAATGCATCTGTGACTGATCTCATTTTGATCCTTCAGCTGACTGAAGTGACAGATGTCCCTTTCATATACTTCAACTATAAAAAAAGACCCTTCCCTTTCATGTACCTGAAGCCTGAAAAAGGTAACCTTTTTGGGGGGAGCCTCTCTGTTTAGGCCATTATAGTACCCCCTCCTGCACTGAGAACAACACTTGATGCAGTGATATTGTATGGTATGAGTTGCACCAAACGTTTTGTGTCCATGAGGAGGTACTTTGATTATTTTAAGATAATTTTCATTTTTCTTCAAAAGAAAGAGAAGAGTTTAAGGGATCTCATTCTTAGCAGGGGGTGGGGGGTGGTTAATTGAGGATCTGCAGTGAGTGAGAATCTTGCATTTAATGCAATCCAATGGTGGGAAGGGTTGTCAGGGGTATTTTGCAGAAAGACAAATGGCCACTGTACGACTTTGAAGTTTACAGATTAGGGTGAGGAAAATGAGTGAATTCGGTTCCATTAGGGTCATTATACTGGTCTATACTGGGCGAACTGACCTGAAACAAATTGTTTCATCACAGAATAATAAAATGATATTATTTTATTTTCATAGATCAGTGAAGAACTTCAATATCGTGAATGCTTGCAGTGTAGTAGATCTAATAATATTAAAAGCAGAACCAGATTGTTAAAGTAGTCTTAGTAATTATGTGATGACATGGTCAATAACATTTTTCAAAGCAGACATCTCCATCAAAGGAAATAGGAGAAGTCTGCACACAAGCTACCTGGCTAGTTCGATGTATGTTATCTATCATGGAAAAGTAGTTCATTGCTTTGTGGGCTAGACTCAATATAGATTCGCTTGAGTTCCAAATAAGGCTGTGCATGTGCTTTGAGAGTTTTTGTCCCGTTTGGCTTCTTTCAACTGCTGTTGGAGCATATTTTGTTTCCTAAGGATAATTGTTTAGTAAAACGCAACGCAAAAAGGTGAAAAATGTCATTACCTCCGTATTCTTTCAAGCACCTCATGAGCATAATTAGATCAAGTAAAATAGCGACGTTATTTAAGTTTGTTTTGACGGTTCTCTTTCACCGATCATCGGCCATGAACGCTAGTTTCCATATCTCAAACCGCCCTTGGATACCTTGTGATGCCTACACAAATTAATTGCATTTATGTATACATATATGAGTGAGCTGAGTGAGCCCTGACTATAGTGATTAGGGTTAAGCACTAACAATGCTGATTAGGGTTAAGCACTTAGAATAGTGATTAGGGTTAACGGTTAGCTTTATTTAGGGTTAGGGTTTTCGCTACAGTAGTTAAATTACTCCAATGCCCTGCAGCGAGTCCGCAGTTGTCTAGTGGTTGGGGCATGGGATAACAAATTTAGTGCTCCAGGATCGACTTCCGCTCGTAACTTGAAAATTTTTTTTTCTTTAAAATTCAAGAAACTTGCACTTTGACGACACAAAGATTATTTGCCCCAGTTATGTATGTTCGTTTAGTCCATCATCTGGAACATTGCAAAAACTGAAGCACAAATGGATTGCTCCATTCACAAAGAAATGCAACTCATCGTGGATCATGGCCTGGAGGAAACTTGTTTGCCTCCTCTTTTTCATTCTGTACAGGGTGTCCCAAAAATTCGTTCCTCTACTTAATAAGTCTGTATTTCAGTACGATTGGACTTGGTAAGCAAATCATTTCAACAAAAGATGTGTCTTCCAATATAATTCACTATTTTCATACTTGTTGTGCCATCTTTTGACTCGAATACTCGATTTTTGAACATCCGGGCCAAAGGTGCGCGTGCGCGAGTATATTTTCCAGCCACATATTTTTTTTTATTACATAGACACAAGTGTTTTACTGGAAAATATACCACTCGTAAAATTCACAGAAACTACATCCGGGACCCGAGTGGTTTATTTTCCATAATCTCACACGTGAGTTTATTGATGACGTAATTTCGGTCATTTCCCTCTATTATTTTGTCGACGTCTTTTAGTCTATATAATAAAAAGAACATTACACGGCGGCTTGAAGATAAGAATTTTATTTTCTCGTGGCAAAAACAATATTTTACTCACTCGCTGCGCTCGTTCGTAAAATATTGTTTTGCCACTCGAAAATAAAATTCATATCTTCGCGCCACTGTGTAATATCCTCTATGTATTTCATAGCCTGAATTGTTCGAACTCTTCCCTTGTTTTTTGTGAATATCACGAAAGATAAACCCCCTTAACGCAAAAACGTTCAGCAGCATGAGAGTGTAAGCCTGTGTACTTAGATTTACTGGCTTATTTATTGTAGAAATTGCTAAAAAACTGGAAACATCCGAGAATGTTGGGTGGTAGAATGATCATTGAGAAATGAAGGTTTTTAAGGCAAGAAATGAAGGGGAAGACCAAAAGCCCTGAATAGAGCAGATAAAATAGTTTTAAAGAAGGCTAGATACAAAATAGGAGACTCGACAAGGAAGCTCAGTCTCACATAGTTAGCAAGCCAAAAAAAAGGGTCATGAAAAGCTGTTTAAAATGTTTAAAATTAGAGGCCCCTGAGATGGCAAAAAACCTCTGCTTAGTCTGCCAATTAACGCCCAGCTCGTCTCAAATTTGTAGAGAAGTACCAATGCTTCTCAATCAGAGAATGGAATATTCGCATGGCTATAAAATAGAACAACAAACATGTAAAGAAACACAACTTACACCAGGATCGAAGCTTCAGAGACTTTATTGGCCATTCTCAATGGGCCTATCAGGTCTGTGAGAGAACGCTATTTTCAATCCAACACTCTGTTGGACACTGGTATAAAACCTGTGAACATGCCCGAACAAACACCAATCAGTTACTCCAAATAGCAGCAACTGACAAGTTCCGTTATAGGAACGAAACCGGTCTTGCTTAAGAATCTCAGAGAAAAAAAACACCAAGTAAGAGAGAGAAAGATGAGCGGCACAGAGACATTCCAGTAAACGCACTTTAAACCCTGTCACTCACCCGGAGTCAAAAAAGGCTTCGTAAAAGGTGAAGGCCTGAGACTACTAAAAACTAACTCTTCAGAGGAGACTTTCGTAGAAAACATAAGACTATTCAAACTACGCCTTCAAGCGAGAGGCTACCCGTACAACCTTATAGACAAAACACTCTCGGAAGTATCTGACAGAAAGAAAGCTCTCAAGGATAATACCCGGAGGGGGGGGTACTCCCATATCTGAGCTATATAGGTTCGTGCCGCAGAATAGGGTATGGATTTTGAGGTTCTCGGTCCTTAAATAGGGTATCTTGTTTGACCCTTTTGTTTCGGTGTCCCTGGTGTGGTCCTTAGATAGGGTAGCTTAATTGTATTATCGAATACTGGAGTGTGAAAACACCCGCCAGTTATGATTGCATATTATTAAACTAGGCTTATTCTAGTATTTTATGCTTGATGCTATACATCCAATGTTACAGAGAAGAAATAACGTTTTCCTTTTCATGCTATTAATAATTTTGTTTTTCCCTTGAATAGGGTGTCATTTTTCGGCTTTTGGCCTTAAAAAGGGTATCAGTATTTGCTTTCTTAGTCCTTAAATAGGGTTAGGGTTCACGAACCTTCGCGGCACACCCCTATCCAAAATTCACGGGAGTACCCCCCGGGGGATAATACAAGAGTGCAAAAAGAAATATTGCCCTTTGTAACGCAATACAACCCATCTGTGCCTAACCTTAAACACACTCTAAAGGAAAAATGGCATCTTGTAGAATCACAACCTAAACTTAGACAAATGTTTAAAGAACCTCCAATTATTTCTTATAAGAGAGGCATTTCATTAAGAGATATACTGGTTAGAGCCAAACTGTAGTCAATCTCTTTAACACTTCGTGTTGATAAGTAATTACATTCATGCGGCACGCTTGCGGGATCTGTGAATGGCCTGTCACTATTTATTTACCATTGAAATAGGGAAACTGGCATTTCGGACAACTTCCTTGTCCTCGTTTGCTCATTTTCCCTCTAACGACCAGTTCCACATGCTGTTCTACGTGAGCTTCCCGCAGTTAATCTTACTTCGAAATCGAAATGGTAAAGTGCACAAAATCTCAAACTATAGAGCGAGTAGGTTTTCTTCCAGTTCCACGTGCCGTTCAACGTAAGCTTTCCACAATAGCTTCGAATAGTAAAGAAACAAATTCTCTAACGCAAAATCGAGCAAAGTTTTCCTTTCAAGCTTTCAGCTCTGGCTCGCTTGGGTTACTCCCACAGAAAGCAGAAATTAAACCAATGAAATGGTTGCAACCTTTGCAACGGAAGTAAACGTATCAACCAATCAGAAGTGGCGTTCTGAGAGCTGCGTGCCAACAGGAATTGCAGATCAATTCTGCAGACATTCTGCAGATAATCTGTCGATGATCTGTAGACTATCTGCAGATCTGCTGCAGATGTTTCACCAGATCTGCAGCAGACTAAAAACAGATCTGCTCGTTTCATACAGGGGTCACTGTGAAAAAAAAAGAAATCGTGGATTTTTACTTTTCCCCTCTCTTTTCAGGTATGTGCAAAAAGGTCATTTTTGGCCTCTCACCAAACAAAACTGCAGGCTACACAGGCTCATTTGAGATGAGAAGTTAAATCTTTAAGGTTTCTTACTCTTTCAGTAGATTCTAGGCACACTAGAACTTTGTAGAGAACTGCCTTTCCAGAGGAATGGCTACACCTGACAAGTTTCACTGATGAATAAATGTTTGTTTCATCACGAACCATAATCCATCCACTGGAAACTTCAGCAAACACGATGGCCCGATACTCCACCATAACATGAGAGCTGGAATAACCTGCAAAGAAATTAAAACAATTATTTAAATCAGAATAGTCAAACGTTTTATTCATTTACATTCGTGTGATGCGGATAAAAATACCCATTAACAAATTATGAAAATAAAGGGCAACCTACGCTAAAAAAAAATGTGTGATCACACGTGTGAACACACTTTGAAAGTGTGATAGAAGTGTGATTCATGGAATCACACTTTTAATCACACTTCACTTGTGTGATTTCTTAGAATTGATGCTTGAGAAGTGTGATTCGTGTAGAAAGAAGTGTGATAAAGAAGGGTGATTTCATAGGCAGTGGTGAAAAGAAATCACAATTTTATGCAAATCTCACTGGAATTCCCCATGAAACTAACAAAAACACTTTGAAATGAAAAATCAAATTGGTGCTATGCACTTTTGGATGGGTTCATTTTAGTACTTAAGTACTCATTTTATTTTTAGAGTAATCGTTCCATTATAATAAGTAATTGCATGTACAACGGTCAAAGAAAAGATCTGTCCAGAGTTGATTAAAATATATTTAAGTGGATTCAGTAATTGTACTGTTGCATTACAACATTAATTTTAATGTTTGCATGTATGTGCATATGTTTTTAGTATCCAAGTTGATAAAAATGAAGTGTAAACATCAGGCTTCGAACATGGTACTTTAATGTTCTGTTGTAGTTTTTCCTAAATGATGCAGTTCTTGGGAACTGAGCACAATTATAATAATATTACAATACAAATCATGTACACCTAATTAATTACTGTGAGAACATCATTATACAAAAAGGTATCAATTAGCCAGTAATAAAAGATCTTCACAGATCTAGAGGATATTACAGGTAAAAGATCTTTATAAAATAAACAAACAGATTAAAAAATAATTACTATTACTAAAAGGTTAATTTAACCAATGTAGTCCATGGTCCACATTTTATACCAAGTCCGTGTTTTATACCCAGTCTGCAGTCCATGGTCCACAGTCCATGTGTTGTACTGACTGTATATGTAGTGGCATCCACTCAAGGCTCTTTTGTTTGTTTACATTGTATATTCTTTGACCCATAGAAGCAAATCTGAAGATTTTTAAGACAACCTGAAAAAAATTAATACAGATTGGAAAACTTTGACCGACCGCCTGTCATTATTAAAGACACTGTACTTTAATAGAGAGGAGAAGTTTGACGTCATGTTACCATGGTAGCACTATTTCTGGATGACAAAAAAAACCAATGATGACAGTGAAGGCAAGGAGAATGGCAAAAAATATGTTTATATTAACAAACAACAACTTTGCATGTGCATCACGCTATTTTGTACATTTCTTTGCCGTCGTTGCACCACTATACATGAAACCGCTTTATGGAGTAGGTGAACACAACACAAAAATTGTCGCTTCCTTTTTCTAAACTTAGATAACAATAGATAAGGTGCCAAAGAAAATTTCGCCAAGATTTGCCAAATTGAATGAAACTGAATAAGATTCGGTAAAGTCTGAATTAGTGCGAATAGACTTTTAAGCAGGGTTCGTACGGGTCCTGGAAATCCTGGAAATTCCTGGAATTTTGTTGTCACATTTTCCAGGACTGGAAAGTCCCGGAAAAATACTGCTGGTCGTGGAAACTCCTGGAAATCTGTTAAACTCAATAAAGTAATAACGTTTTTCCTAAAACAAATGAGCAAAATTTTTTAGTGTTATTATAACGTATGCGTTTTTGGAGTCCTGGAAAAAACAATATGAAGTCTTGAAAAGTCCTGGAAAATTGTTTCTAAAAAAGGGTACGAACCCTGTTAAGAGACTTTATCGGTTTGTTGTCATCCAAAAATGTTGCTACCATGGCAATGTGACGTAACAACTTCTCCTTTCAATGCAGTGCAATCACGACGAGCTATTAAACTTGCATGCATTTGTGCATGCATTGAAGCTTAAATCAAAAAGAGCAAGAAAAATTGTGAAGTGTAATTAAAATGACCAAAAATACAGCTGTACGTACTCACCTTAACGTACTTTTTTTCTTCCATTTGGCATTGAGCTTCTGCTTCTGTATGACAACAGGTAGAACAGTGGTTAACAATAACGATAAATGGCATCTGGTGTGCGATTAATGAAGAGAGATTTTGTGGTGCATCACACATCACACGACACTGGACATGCGCAAACTATGATACCATGCGACCTGAATAAGCGACCTGATAGACATGACAGAACCATTCGGTTCTGCATTTGCAAATGGTTTTTTAAACTGTAGGCCTTTTTTTGTTTTTGTCCTACAACCTCTACCTGGCCACAACAAGTCATGTGATGATGTCGTTGTGCACACACTCCACGGCAAGGCAGTGAGCCCGTCTGAAGTTTCCGCTTTCATGCTGAAAACAATAGGCCACTTGCACTAAGTGGTCACATGACCAATGCTTCCTTTAAACAATGAGTTGGAACCTTGCTGATGCCAAAAATCAACAGAGCAATTTGAGAGGAAATGCATAATAAGGGAGTTATTTTATGGCTCTTTGATTTTTCAGCAAAGTAGTGTGATTTGTATGGGCGGCCATGTTGGAGGGCATATTCTTGCCCTCCAACATTGCGGCCAAAACTACTTTTTGCTTATATCTTGTTAAACGTTTGATAGTTACCCTAAGATGTGCTGTAAACGTTACCACATCATCTTGTCAACATTTTTCTTGAAGTTTAAGTGCAAAATTTGTGTTCAGAGAGAGGTAATTCATAATTTCAAAAATCACATTTTGGTCACGTGACCATTTACGAACTTATTCATTTTAAGAAAATGGTGCAGGTTTGAAAAACCAAATCACCATTATTTTGTTTAAGATATGACCCACTAATCGTTTTTCGAAGGCAAAATCATATAACTTTCATTTTCATAAAAACAATGTCACATGTCTCTTATTGCAAATGGCCTATTATCGTTGTCTGAGCTTATTGAACTGTTGTATTATTGAACTCGAGAAATAATGTTTGAACTACCTTTAATTATTATATTTCATTCAAAAAGCACAAAAAGTATGCACACAAAAAGATTACAAATTAGAATAGTAGAAATATACATTTTCTCATTGAATTTCGATTCTTTAATGAACTCAATAATTATACACGCAAAGAAAAAGCAGAGTGGTTGTCTTGAAAAGGTTCAGAGCAGCGACCATCTTGTCACTCGATCATTCGGTCCATGTTTCAGACAAACTGTTGTGTGGTTCGGCATGTTAGCAGCTCTCGCTAAAAGGCTGGTGGTAAGGGCTTAGTATAGTCGTAACAAGCCTCTTTGGTATTCCTAGCTTTACCAACAAACCAAAATCCAAGAACAGGCGGCAAATGGCAAGAAAAAGCCAACACAGTGTTGTAAACATTGCCGATGTAAGTTTAAATTAACCGGGTTCGCAACTCCACTTACGCTTAAGGCCGTTTTCGGCGCGAAAACAATTTTTTTACAATTTCTACACCCTCCAGATTTGTAGTGAATTGTTTTTTCTTTTCAAAATGTTGGTTGAAATTCTTATCTTTTCAACCATGACCTTATTTTTTCGATTTAAATGCCGCCTGTTTATTTCCTGCAAAACGGCAGACACTGTAAACAAACATGAGGGTTCCACGCAACTAAGGCACATTTATGCAAGTAAGTGGTGTGTTTTTAGCGAATGTTCAAATCACAAATATCTAATTTTCTAAAGCGTTCCCAATTACAAACATTAATCCCTGCCGTTGTCCAGTTTTAAAAAGAACTTTGTAGATGTAGTGAAGGTCCAAAGGACATACACATGGTAGTTTAATAATATATATCTTGCCACATAGCTACGCTGAAAATAAAGGAAGTGTTGGAAAAGCAAAAACAAATAAGTTATGATAACATCACAAGGTCATAAACTTTTAATCCGTCATTTTCTTTTCATTAATAAAGTTGAAATGAAAAAAATAAAATAAAATGAAAGAAGCAAGGTAAAGTTAAAAAAATAAAACTCAATAAAATCAAATGGAAGTAGAACGTCAATCAGGATTTTTAAAGTGATTTCTCTTAAGGAGTCTAGCTTACAGTCCCCTGGGCTTTT
Organism: Porites divaricata; assembly: GCA_038088405.1. Taxonomy (NCBI): domain Eukaryota; kingdom Metazoa; phylum Cnidaria; class Anthozoa; order Scleractinia; family Poritidae; genus Porites; species Porites divaricata. The sequence goes on from JBBMOI010000017.1 coordinate 8,105,731, forward strand.
GTATGTTTATAACTGGATTTCTAATTAAAAAATAATGACACCAGCACATTTGGAGCAAATACAAATTAACTGAACTCTGTTCTAGGCTATTAGACTAACACAATTTCTTGCTCTTATGTGAAAACTTGCTACAGTTCTTCTCAAAAATCTGTTTCAATTTTTTTCTTTTTTTATGATTCTCAAGAACATGGTTGCTTAAAAGGCAAACTTTTACCCTTTGGAATCTTCTTTATAAATGCAGGTTTTTGTGATGTTTCTCCTTTGTCCTATGTGTTACATAAATGTACAATATGCATTGTATTATCTAACCTATTCTAAGATGTAAAGGTAGTGAGGGCTATCCTTTGAAACAATATTATTGGCAAAGGAGAAAATCTCTTAGCTTGATTGAAGGCTAATGTTTTTAGCTGGGAACAAATTTAGAAGAAACACCATAACAGACTGTTAAAAACTCTTAGCACCCCTCCCCCATCTTTTTTTTTCAGTTACGTTAATTTGACAATGTTCAGAGATATGAAAATGCTCTCAGCCTAACTACAGGGGCTAGAAGCAGGAAAACATTGTGGTGGGCTGCACCGACCCACTGTACCTAAAAATGCTATTGCTATCCAGATGGGCTAGCAAGCTCCTACAAGTTTTACAGAAGTATGGGCTAATTAAGTAAAGAAATATTTTTTGGAGCCCTTCAGGGGTAATCATGGGCAGTAGAAAAATGGGTCTTGAAATGCTTCTGTGAAGTTCACTCCTAGGCAACTAGCATGAAAGAACTGTCCACATTTCTCACATCCAAGCCAGTCTTCATTATCATCCATCCTACATACTTTGCAGACAAATACATCTCTTCCACTGTAAAAAGAAGAGAAACAGAAGATGTATTTGTAGAAGATTTTGGAAATTGTATGAGCAGTCCTTAAAATACATGCTTTTAATGTCCATAGGAATGTCCATATTCTGTCCCCTCAGCAAATTCTAGTCTTTTTTCATAGTTTTCCTCTCAAATTGGGCTTTTAAGAAATCTCTCTTCCTAGGAAATTGCAATAACTGGCATGGTGGAGTACCTCAAAACGTCATCATAACAGCTGCCAAACAGGTTGGATAACAATTTGTTCCTCTCAATAACAACATTAAAGTTGGTAGTGAGTTTCTTGTCATCTAGGTTCCTTGCAAACTAAAGAAATGCAATCAATGAATATGTTAGCATAATGCAATAGATGGCATAGAGTAAGCTGCATGAAAGTATACTTGCCAACCGTTAATTGACAAAATAATCACATAACAACTGAAAATTACTGTGCAAACTGGTACACCACAGTTGAATCCATCCATCTGCTGAAAATGCGGAGGCTCAATGCATCTCCAATCCTTGCTTTGCCAACTTGTTTTGATGTCTGCAGCTTCACTAAAATGAATAAAACCAATCATTTGACAGTATAAGATTTGTACCTGTAACAACATAACGTCAGTGTCTACCGATTAGTTAATGTCCATGTGCTATGAGTGTTAGGTTTCTGCTAAAAAAATGCTGTCACCGTCTAGTAAGGATCCCAAGTTTTGTTGGGAAACTTTCCCTTGAACGGAAGCAGGAATGCATGATGAAACCTACTGGTGGGGAGCTATTCGCTGACAAATATGTCACAGGCTTCAGAACTTTTGAGGGTACGTGGGTTGGGAGGTTAATCTGTATAGCTAAACCTTCAAAAATATTTTTTCCAAAGTCACCCTTGGGTATTGAATGTTATGCTTTCAACCTAAGGCAGATGGGTATTGGCAAACATAAATGCTTGGCAGTCTAATGTTTTCTCTGAAATATTGAAAGGATGAATGATTCTCTGATCTGAGATTGCCTGGACCAGGCACCACCCACCTTATCTTACTGATGATGTTGTACAGACTAGGAGATGACACAGCTGTTATTTCCTTTGGTTTGCTGTATCCATGGAAAAGGTCAATGTAAAAACGAGTGGATTCCTTTCTGTCCAAAACCTGGGAATACGTTAATTTGAGTTGCAGCAGAGAGGTTAAAGCAGAAACTGACAAATTCAATGCAACTGTACTGTCTCATTTAACAAACGTAACAGTGCCTTAAAGGCAGTATTTTGACAAAAGGTGCAATCACGGTGGTGTACTTTAAAAATAGAAATTGTATACGGACAACACTGGATGTAACTTTCTTGTTTTTCAGGGTTTAATTCAAAATTCCTGACGAGCACACCCAGCCCTTTCATATGGGAGTCCCCCCAGGTGTTAGCAGCCTTACCAAGTGGAATGACCTAAACTTACCAACAACGTCCAGTGTACTCCCGAGATATTCATCAGTACGAGAATTTTCTCGGTACCCTTGAACTTCTGTCCCACCCATAATCGCCAGGTACTTGCCCCATTTTGCACCACAGGGCAAAGAGTGCTGTCTGCAGCAAAGAGTTGTTGTTGATGTCTAGTTAGCTGCCATAGGGTTGCGTCAATGATCTGACCACAAAAACGAGGGAGAAGCATGTCGCATATCTTATACTGAGATGGACAATATATATTTCTTGGCCAGAGTAGATCACATGAAAAAACGCTTACCGTATCAGTAAGCCATCCATTTGTGAAAGTGGGGATCGAGGCTTTGATTTTCTTTGTTTCCTTTTCAGAAAGTGTGCCAGGAGTGAGAGTGGTCAGCAGTTGGACACAGTAACTCTGAATGGTCCTACTTGAAGTACGCATTCTCCTAAAGGTGTGTGCTTTAGCAACGTCTTGATCCGTGTAACGGCATCGCATGATAGTAGCCGTGATTCTCCATGGGAAAGACTAAAAGATAACCTCTCCGATTAGTCATCGTGATGGTGACGGTTATTCAAAGAATTGAGCCCAACCTTATGGATAACTTCCAAACCTGTATACTTTACCATGCGGAGATGTTGGCATCGCTTTCCTGGCGTGTTGCAGTAGAAGTGTCATCATCTGGTTCCGAGTCCATGCCATCATCCAGGGGCATATTTACAACTGAGTCGACCTTGGAAGAGAACCGCAGGGAGAAGGTAGGTTAAGCAGCTACACAAGTCTTTCTAAAAACAAAGAAAATAAGCTTACCAGTTCCGATATGACAAGGTTGTCTTTGGGCCTATCAGGTTTCCCCACATCACCTTTTCACTGCATTCTGACATAAAACTCTAATCAAATGGGCAAAATCTCCCCCCCACTACCCCCTGGTTTTCACTGAAAACAAGGAAGCCACCCACCCATGGATAGGTCTAGCCCTGGGCTGTCTGCTGACCCCTAGCAAGATGCCAAGCCCCCTGGTTTTTTTCCGGCTACACTGGCGAAAACTTAGTGGGCACCTTTTAGCAAAATCACACAGATATATATATATATACGGATTATCCAAGTTGAAGATTATATATATACATATATATACATTTTGAGGGTATCTTAGACCCACCGACATTAAGTTGATAGGAAACGTTCAGAGTTTGAGTCTCCCCATGCATGATAGTTCAAAATATCATATATCATTAGTACCGTTCTCAGATGTGCTTGGAGATCCACTCTTGTTACCGCCTTCAGGATCCGTTCCCTTGACTGACGTCTTTGATCGCACAAAGCACGTGGAATTTAATGCTGTGAATTGTTCTATAAACTCTTCCTTTCATTCCTCGGTTCCCTCCAAAAAACCGTAGCTGTTCTCGCTGTCAATACGTAGATCTGACAGGTTTTCGTGCAGAAATTTTATTTCTTTCTCAACAAGCGTGCCATGCTCCTCTTGTAAGTCTGATTTGTCATCAGGAATGATTGTATGATTTGATAATTCGCCGGACATTTTATTACAAATCGACAAGACATGGATAAAAACATTTGTGAAAAACGTGTGAATTCTGACCACTGACTGAAAGCTGGTTTATTATTAATAATGAGAGCGACCGCTGACATGATAAAAACGATATCATGGAAGGGGGTCACAACCTGGATGTGGGAAGGTCGTGGCTAGATGGAATCCCTCAGAAGGAGGTGATCGAGGAGGACTAGAAACGAGAGTTGCTTCGGTAATCTTCAGCTCGTGAGACAAGATGGCGCATCTTGTGATCAACTTTTGTGGTCGGACCAGCAGAATGTACAAATAATGAACTTCGAATGGCATGGGAAATGTATATGAGACTGTTTCAAACTCCTCTCTTACTCAAAAATGAAGAATCTATTGACAATAAGAGCATTAAAGGGAGCAAACACCTCAGAATTGCTATGGAATCCCTCAGGAGGAGGTTGGCATCCCTCAGAAAGAGATGTTAATTTTTAACTTGTAAATGGAATCCCTCAGAGGGAGAGTGGTATCCCTCAGAAGGAGGTACACTTTATATTATGACTAACATGTAAAATAATGTAATCCCAAAAGGAGTTTGGCATCCCAAAAAGGGAGCTTACTTTTAACTTATGTATAACTTGTAATGGAATCCCTCAAGTAGGTTGGCATACTTTAGAAAGAGGTACACTCTATTTATTTATGTGCATACGTTGTAAATGGAATCCCTCATGAGGAGTTTGGCATCTCTCAGAAGGAGGTACACTTTATTTATGTATTAACTTTATAGAATTCTTCAAAAAGAGTTTGCCTTCTCTCAGAAAGAGGTATACTTTGTTTATGTATAACTTGTAAACAAAATCCCTCAAAAGGATTTTGGCATCCCTTAGAAGGAGTTTATTATATATCTGATAACTTGTCAATGAGATCCCCCATATTTTACTAGTCAGGGGAAAGCCGGTGCACCCCCATACCCTGGTAATCACTGGGTATTAGACCAGGCCTGCCTTCTAAAGGAAGCAAATTCATTGCAGAGCAGTCTCGAACATCAAACTCAACAACGCCTTCCATTTCTCACACAGCCAAAATTGTAATTAAAAGTAATTAACCTTGAGTTACAGATTTGGCATTCCAAAATTCTCCAATCGATTATGTTTACATGAACCCTCCAGCTTATATGCCCTCAGAGAACAATGTTCCAGTTATTTCCTGTCAGAAGCAAGATTATGTGCTTCAGATCCTGTACCATGCTTTCATTCAAGGTTATGTCAAAGGTGAATCCCTGTGTAAGCCTGCTAAAAATGGTCACCACTGGTAAATTAGTCAAAGTGGGTCATGTATCCCACTTGGCATTTTAAATTGGATCATTTCAAGAATGGTCAAGGGCAAACTATGATATTGAAACTTTGAACAACTTCATCTTTCCTATCCAGCCCATCTTCATGCTTTTCATGTTCAACTGCTATTCTGTTTCGCATAAGAAAATGAACTTAGCTTTTGATAATTGTTTCTTAAACCTAATAAATAGATAAAAAAACTAAGTTCAACAAACAAAGCTTAAATTGATCAGCAAAAGAACGTGTACGGAGTGTCAAAATGTACACTCCAGTATCTCTCTGTACAGTGTGATAGGCGTGACACAAAAGCTACTCACAAGAATGAATCTCAGATGACAGTCTTTTTGCATGCTTATTTCAGGCTAGTAAGCACACCTTTTTTTATTTTTAACATTGACTGCAGCTTTGGAAGTACTTGTATACATGAGATAACCTTTGTTGCATCAGTATGACTCCATGATAATTTGATTTTGCATCAGAACGGAATATTCCGTGTCAATGGTGCAAAAATGCAGCCTACATTAAAGACTGGTCCAGTACTGGACATCAAAAACCCCCCATACTGTGGCAAAAGTGACAGTCTAAAACGTTGAAATTTCCCACTTATGCCCTGCATTCCCTGGGTACGAGTGTGAGGGGCTTTCCACTCACACTTAAGTGCATGAGGATTTTTGCATCCCCCACTTAATCATAGTTTGTTAGAAAATTATGTCTCCCAAAATTTTTACATATCAAGCAAGTGACCCCCCCCCCCCCCCCACCTTATTGCTGTGGACTCTAGGAATATCATAGCTTAAGGTGGCTGAACACAGTTTCGCGGGCGGTCAGCGGTAACTCGCGTGATGGCGCGTGTTTTAAATTAGACAAACAAACATGGCGGCAAAAAAAGCAATGGTACATAGAACACAATTTCTCAAAATCTACTCATTAAAATTTTGATATTTGGCAAAATTTTTACTTTTATCATACTTTCAATAATAAGAACTTTAAAATGGAAGTTGAACAGACGAATTTTGTGACACATTTAATTATTACAGTACAATCATATCATTGATTATCTAAAAACTCGTCTGTTAAAATTTGGTCAAATAAGTTTCAAATGGTAATGATTGATTATAGTAAGCTGTCTGCAAGTTTATAGGAAAATCTAATGAACGAATTTTATGTAACCTGAGCAAAAGTGAAATTTTAAGGTTGTATTCAATCGCTCATGTTGCCATGGAAACTACGAAAATGTCACATTTTACCCATTAGTCAAAATCTTTCATCAGTATATTTTTCACTTGCCAAGTTTCAGCTTGTGAGCTGCGACCTTTCTCTTGCCATGACTGGCAAATGACAAAAACTTACTAACTGCCAAAACTGTGTTCAGCCACCTTAACATCAAACTTCACCACATACTTTATCCATGGTCGTATTGTTTACCATTTACAACTGTTACATAATTTCAATTATTACTACTTTGTACTACTTTCATAAGATTTATTAAACTGCCCCCCCCCCCCCTCATGTAATGATCCCTTATCCGAAAATGACCCCAAAACGCCCCCTTCCCTCCAAGTAATAAACAACCAGCAAGGAAAATACAAGTAAAAAATTAATGCTTATTTCCACCGAACTGAAGTGAATCATAATAATTTGTATTTCCACTGTTTATTGTCTGCATGGTTTTACTGCTGCATGTACTCTAAATCCTCTATTAAGCCCCCTAGGGGGGGCTCATTTGAGAGGGGGGCTTATTTAATTTAGCGAAACGCATCAATGGCAGCAAGGTTTCTCGAGGATGGTCTGCTTAAATTTTGTAACAATAAGAAAATGGTAACAATTCTCCGTAGAGAACTAGAGCATAAAGGTGGAAAAGTTAAGCACAAGGTTGGAGGTCATGGAACTGAAGACCAAAACAATATGAATTTCCAACCTGAATAAACCACAACTGATCAGTCCATGCTAATTGTTTGTGAAGAATGGAGGGGGAGGGGGGGGGGGGGCTTAATAGAGGATTTACAGTAGGTACATTTGTAGACTTCCTTTCAGGTTTGCATAACTGTCTCGAATTCTCCCAACCCCTCTCGTGTTTATATCAGGCTATGCAAAGATGGAAAACGTTTTCTATTGCTTAAATACATACAAGGCTGAGCTCCTTCAGGGGGACTCCATTCACAATTTAAGCACAAACACCTCCCTCTAAAGGATGTCAAACTCCTTTTGAGGCATTCCATGTACAAGTTAATACATAAATAAAGTTCTACCTCCTTGTGAGGGATGTCAAACTCCTTCTGAGGGATGCCACACTCCTTTTGAGGGATTACATTATTTTACATGTTAGTCATAAATATAGAGTGTACCTCCTTCTGAGGGATGCCAAACTTCTTTTGATGAATTCTATTTATTTACAAGTTACAGGGTTTGTATAGGTCATGGAAAACCTGGAAAGTCGTGGAATATAAGAATTTCATTTTCCAGGCCTGGAAAGTCATAGAATTTAACAGGAGTTCAGGCTTGTAATCTAAGTCATGGCAAATTAAAGTTTGCTTTGTTAGGGCGCTTTCCAAAAGTCGGAACTGGCCGGCCGGACCATGGCCGGACCAGACTTTTTGGCAATGAAATAGGCTTTTTCCAAGAGGTTTTGCTGGAGAACCATTTTCTTTGTACATAATATTTAGGTTTTGAATGATCTGGAAGGTTAGTTTTTATTAAAAATGAAATTCTTGTTACAGTGGGATTGGGCTGGCCAGGTCAATTCTAACAAATGGAAAGCGCCTTTAGTTTAGTTACTGCAGACAACAAATCAAGGGCAATGTAACAGAGAGGAGTAATTAAACAGCACAAAAAGCATGCATTCTGCTAGTCTGACCACGAAAGTTGATCACGAGATGCGCCATCTTGTCTCACGAGCCGAAGATTACCAAAGCAACTATCGTTTCTAGTCCTCCCCGATCACCTCCTTCTGGTCGTGGCTAGATGGAATCCCTCAGACGGAGGTGATCGGGGAGGACTAGAAACGAGAGTGCATCTTGCGATCAACTTTTGCGGTCAGACTAGCAGAATGTACAAATAAAGAACTTTGAACAGCATGGGAAATGTATGTGAGATTGTTTCAAACTCCTCTGTTACTCAAAAATGAGAAACCTATCAATAATTAGAGTAAAAGGAAGCAAAAACCTAAGAATTGCTATTACGGAATCCCTCATATGGAGGTTGGCATCCCCCAGAAGGAGGTGTTAATTTTTAACTTGTAATAACGGAATCCCTCAAAAGGAGTTTGGCATCCCTCAGAAGGAGGTACAGTGTAGTTATGTATAACTTGTAAATCAGGAAACCCTCAAAAGGAGTTTGACATCCCTCAGAAGGAGGTACACTTTATTTTTGACTAACACGTAAAATTATGTAATCCCTCAAAAGGAGTTTGGCATCCCACAGAAGGAGGTAGAACTTTATTTATGTATTAACTTGTAAATGGAATCCCTCAAAACGAGTTTGACATCCCTTAGGGGGAGGTGTTTCAACCTCATGTGCTTAACTTTTCCAACTTTACACTCTAATTCTCTGCAGAGAATTGTTACCATTTGCTTATTGTTAGAAAAAGCAGTATAATGCCCGGGAAACACAAGTCCATCCTCGAGAAACCTTGCTGACAGTGTCAATAAAATTTATTTATGGAGATGTCTGGGTTTTTACTCCTTTGTAGCACTTTAGACTATATGCACACTTTTTTAACCTTCATATACTGAAAAAATATAATCAGTATTTTTTCAACTAACTTGAATCAAAGTTCTCTTTAAAGACGGCTTTAAAGTTTTGATATTAAAATTGCACCCGTTCTCAATGAAAAGACTGAATGCAGACACTAAAGTTCATTTAGCTCGTGTTCAAGCTTTTTTTGTAAATTGGAAAGTGTTGCTGGAGAAAAAGTATTTTTGCTTTACCTTTCAGGGAAAAAAAAAAAAATAAAATAACTACCAGGTGTCTAAGCAATTTCAAAGGAGCCATAGTGTCTTATTTATCTGCTGCATTGAGCTGTGAACAAACGCCGTTCTTTCTGGTGACCCTGCTTTTTTCAGAAACATTGTTGTCCTTCGTGATCCGAAGTTGAATCCCGAAAACCGGCCAAATCGCGAGCATCGCAGGAAACGAATCCCATAGGAATAGGTGAAAAAGGATAATAAAAAGTCTAGGCCATTCTAAAAATATCCGATGTGCATTTGCAACTCATATTAAGCCGCAATTAACCTTCTTTCCACTGGAATAAACAAAGTATGGAGGTATTGCCGCCATTTTGAATTTGGCAATGTCACGTGGTCGCGCGACGACCAATCAGACATTTTTCGCCGGTGAACGCTCCCCATATGGGCGCGCGCTTGAGCCTGCGTTCTTGTCCGCAGATCAAAGCACATGCGCAGTCGTTTTTCAGCCCCGCTAGCCGCAGGCGCCACGTGCGTTGCAGGATACTTTTATGCCATAAAATCCGGACTTGTTAAAGTTGAGTTTCGTTTCATTTCCACGAAAAAAGTTTGTTTCTATGCAGAAGGCTCATTTCTCCGGCGGAGGCACATTTCTACGGCGGAGGTGTATGTCTTCGGCGGAGGCATATTTCTACGGTGGAGGCACATTTCTACGGTGGAGACGTATTTCTGCGGCGGAGGTGTATCTCTACGAAGAAAGTGTATTTCTATGAAAGAGATCAATTTAAAAGCAACCGGCTTATCACTCGTATGGAAAAGAGGAACCAATGCACGGCGTAGATGAGTTTTTATGTAGAAACTGCGTTATTATAAAATGTGAAGCAGTGGCACTTGTGGGCGACCGTACGTTCTAACCTTTGAACAACTGGTCCCCGCAGATTTTTGAGCACTACATGTTCAACAATATATCTGAGCTGTACTGTAGCAATGTTTACGATACCTTCAAAAAGCCAACCGGGGGGCGTTTGTCTTCTTGCGGCCATGATTATGTTTGGGTGAATTTTTCCCCTAAATACGGTCTGCAGAAACTGCTGACAGAACGAACCTGTGTTGGAAACGGCGGCACACAACAACATCAACTTCAAGCTGTGTCATACGCTCTGATTGGCCGAGAGGCGTGGTCGCATGATCATGTGAGTATGGCAAGCCAAATGTAGGAACATTCAATTCGTTTAATTTTATATGTAGTTTTGTATTTTCTATTCAATTATGCGTTTAATATTCTACTTGTATTCAACATTCAACGCGTTATTCAACATTCAACTTTCCATTCAACATTCAACTATTCATGCTATATTCAATTCTTCATTTACCCATTCAATTCTTCATTTACCCATTCAATTATCTATTCAACATTCAACTATTGCATAGTCCCTAGGCCTCATTATTATGTGCGGCCGATGCGTTTCGGGTCACATGGTCCGAGAAAGTTTTTGAGGCCTAGACAAACTCGGAGAAGTGAGACATTTTGTCTCACTTGGGGCGAAGCTTTTATGGGAAGCGGGTGAGCTGACAATAACTTTTTTGCGCTGATGAAAGATCCATGGAGAGTACAGAGGATAAAGAGCTAAACCGAGCATTATTATTCCATGCACGTTTTCATTGTTGAAAGTCCTTTGACCTTTCTTTTTCATTTATCTCATTAACCCATTCGCCCCTGAACCACCCGTAACCGCCCATGCAGATCCACGTTCTTTCTAACCCTCGTGACGTCATCAGTTTTAACGGTCAAGGCCAACTTGTCTCGGATACGTCACCAAAATCCATTGACTGAGAGGGCTTGGAAAGATGCCGTACAGGGACTAGGCAAATTCAACTATTCATTCAACATTCAACTCGTCATTCAACTCTTTTGAGCCCTCACTACTTCTGGTCAGTGACGAAGATCATTGCTTGTTAAAAACATGGCGGCAGCGGCTAGAATGCCGGCTACAGAAATAGAAACTTGGGAAGATGACACAAGGCTCCACTTCGATGTGGAGTCTGACCTTCCAAGGTTTCTTGACCCGGTTCTTCAAAGAACTGACCAGATTTCCCAGATGAAAGTGGATGAGGGAATTGTGGAGCAGCATATTGTTGTTGTCGATCAAACGGTGTGTTTGCTTCGTATTACTCCGAGACAGCAGTTCAAATATTAACACCCATGACAAAGAAACCTTAGACAATCTCTCATCAGCGTTCAGTGATGTCTTATCAGCCCTGCAGCGATGTTTAGCCAGAGCAGCCGTGTCTCCTACCACAGTGGCAAAGAATGTTTGTCCCAGGCTTAAAAGTGGTGAACCGGGTAAAGCGGCTTTCGACATATCTGCAGAACTACTTGAAGACCTTTTGGGTTTAGGATTTACTTACACTAGAATTGCACATATGTTGGGAGTATCTTGTTGGACTATAATATCAAGAAGGATCAAAGATTATGGTTTAGAAGATTTTAGGTCGTTTAGTAAACTGTCTGATGACGAGTTGGACGACATAGTGCGAGATTATATACGTGAACATGAAGCAACAAGTGGACAAGTGTATATGACGGGATATTTAAGATCTTTGGGATTGAGAGTGCAAAGAAGAAGAGTAAGAGAATGTTTAGCTCGACTGGACCCACAAAACAGGGCTTTGAGGTGGGGCATTCGTGTTTCACGAAGGGTATACCAGGTCCCATGGCCCAATTCATTATGGCACTTAGATGGGCACCATTCTTTAATTCGCTGGAAGCTCGTCGTTCATGGTTGTATAGATGGCTTTTCGAGGCGTATAGTATATTTAAAGTGTAATTCGAATAACCTGTCAGAGACAGTGCTTGACCTGTTTTTGGATTCCGTCAAAAGGGATGGTGACTATTGGCCATCAAGGATCAGAGTTGATAGGGGAGTTGAGAACGTCCTTGTTTGTGATGCAATGATGCAATATCGAGGAGACGGAAGAGCAAGTTTCATTGCTGGTCCATCAACACACAATCAGAGGATTGAACGCCTCTGGAGAGAGGTCTATAGATGTGTTTGTCATTTGTACTACTGCACTTTTTATGCAATGGAGTCATCGGGGATTGTTAATGTCGAGGATCCATTTCAGCTTTTCACTTTACACACTATTTTTATCCCTAGAGTAAACAATTTCCTGAGAGAATTTTCTGAAGCTTTCAACAATCATGCAGTGAGTACAGAGAGTAATTGGACCCCATATCAAATTTTGATGAATGGCATGATGCATGCCAATAGTCCCCTTGCTCATGGGGATGTGGATGGAGAGCCAGATGATATTCAGTTGTATGGATATGACCAAGAGGGCCCCTCTCCTTCGGAAAAAGCTAACATTGTTGTTGAACCAATTTCTTTAGATAATAGGCATTCAATAGAGTGCTATGTGTTGGATGTTGTTGACCCTCCAACACAGTCCACTCAACTGGGTATCGATCTTTATATTCAAGCCCTAGACCTGGTCAGGGATATCATGGAATGATAGTTAGATCTCCCTGGAACAGAAATTACTACCCAGAGGTGAGGAGGACAGGCTCCTATGTAAAGGATGCTTGTGGGAAAATTACAACTACATCTCTAAAAAAGACCAATGTGGGCATAGCTCGGGCTTTATTTGACCCCTAGAGGAGATCATACCCTATCACAGTTTGCCAACATTTCTATTTTTTATGAGTATTTCTTACAGAGAATCTTGACTTAAACATTTATGAGTGAAAATACTGGCTTTCTATCCTGAACACCTTAAGTTAAAAAAACACAAAAATCTGCAATTTCTATTCCTAAGCTTGATGATAAGCATCACTGTTACTTTTATATAAGATTTTTCCCCCTACCCCCACAGATATTACCACCTAGGGATATTACATTTAAGTTCTAACTCGAACCCTGTTTAACAGATCTGGCTAAATTGTTGAAGGCACATTCTTTGTTTGAAAACGGTGTATCTCTTTAGGAAAGCATTTTTAGGAATATGCTCATTTTTTGAAGAAGTAAAAGTTAGACAAGTCTGCAAAATAGCATGTTCAATTGTTTAAATTATTGTTAAATAGTATTATAGAACTTAAAGATAATGCTTGTTTAGAGTATCTGGGGTTTCCACTTTCACCAGCCAGCCCATTCCTATGGTCTGCACATCCTCAAAACCCAACTGTATAGCCACATGAGTATGAATGAAGTAAAAAGTATGGTACTTCCTAGAGTATGGACATTGTGGCTATAGTAAGGGTTTAACCATTTTTTTTACTCATCAAATTACTTTTGTTTGTAAGCTGATCAGAAATTTATTGCAGCTGTAAAGTCCAACATCCTGTTTAAATCTATAACATTAAAACCTGTAACCAACATTCCCGCTTGCAGTTTATGGCTTTTTCCTCACAATGTTCATTGGCTTTGTGTTTTGATGGAAACATTTTTAGACATAACAACAGATCACAAAAAACTCTTGTTGAGAATGCCTAAACCCCATAGGCAACCCAAACTTTAGTTTCTGTGCTGTTGACTGCAAGCAGTAATAATAAATTATACCGCCGGTATTTGTGTTTTATTGCTATATGCTGAATGTTTTGATCTAGAAAGTCAATCTATTTCAAGATGCTGTGCTTTCATATCATTTTACCTGTAATTCTTTGTATGCTAAACTAGAGACTCAGAACCTTTTTTCATGGAAGTTTATACAGTCAAACAGTGAATTGACCAGAAATCTTTCTGGAGTGTTATTGTGTTACATGAAAAAAAGCCTATCGGGCGTGAGAAAGTAAACCGCAATTAAGAACATTAATTACTTTGTGGTTTCCTGGCTAGTTCTCATGCCCTAGTCTTTGCTGTGATTGCTCGCAAGACAATAAACAACACTAAAATATTTAATGTGTTCACCATGTTTCCGGTTTTTCTTTAATTGCCCTATTTCTTTTATGTTCTAATATCATAATGATAATCTTTGGCACAGTAATCTGAAGATTGCCTCAAAATTCTTTTACTTTAGTCAGCTGACCCCAGTTGTTCGCTGTTTACTGTCCACTGGATAAAGCACTATTCAATGGATAGTAATGCAGTGGATAGCAATTTATCTGGTCGATAGGGGTATCCAATTTGTAACAATGTTGGCCAGGACAACAATATCACTGCTAAAAGCACACAACCTTGTGCTATGTACCATACTAAATTAGCTGCCTTTACACACTGGAAAATGTAACTCGTAAATAGATGATGTCACTTCCCACGCTTTTCTTTTTTCATTGCTGAACCTTTTAGTAATCGGCATACGAAGGTGATGAAGAGGTATCAAACACTCACAACATTTGCTCTTGGCAAATGTTTTGACAATTTTGTTATTCTTTCACTAGGGCTTTCTGTACAGTATTATGTTTTTAACAAAAGTGAAAAGACATCTCTTCTTGAAAACAAAGCAATACAGAACCAGGAACATTCCATTAAACTGAAAAAATCTACATGAACAATGAAGCAACATTCTCCTCAACTATAAATTCTTCCCCCAATCTGGAACCCACAACACTAAAGAAAGTAGCAATGTATAGTGCTCTGCAAAGACAACGCAGGAAAGAGATGGTTACCCGGATGCTAAAACTGACCAGAAACAGTGAAGGCTCATGAAAGATAAACTCATTCCCAGGGCCCTTTCCTCGAGTGATTAGTTGTAGAAACGAATAGTTGAATGTTGAATGATGAGTTGAATGAATAGTTGAATGTTGAATAGATAATTGAATGGGTAAATGAAGAAATGAATATTAAAATGGAAAGTTGAATATTGAATAACGCGTTGAATGTTGAATACAAGTTGAATATTATACGCATAGTTGAATACAAAATACAAAACTGCGTATAAAATTAAACAAATTGAATATTGCTACATTTGGCTTGCCATATGTGAGCAATTGTTGTGAGCTGAAGATATCACGCAAGCACAAATTTGAAAAAGGTTTTGTATTAAAGCTCGACAAGTTTACTTTATTTTACCAATTTCCTCGTCGGTTGAAACATGGAAAATCTTTAGGAACATCTGTGTCAATTTTTTGGGCTTGAGCTTACATTTTAAGCGAGATCAGAAACCCGTATTTTGGAAAGCATTTCTTTTGCAAAACAAAGACTCACATGATTACGCGTACAAGCTTTGTGTACAAGACTTCGCGACTAGTAAGAATTTCTCTTTTAATCAGTACCCTAAACAAGAGAGTTTTGCTTTTTTTCTAGGGAAAATTATAACTTTATGTGGGGAAAGTAGCTCATCAGCTTTTCAATCATTTTATTGTTATTAGATCTATCTGCAGCATTTGATACGATAGACCACGAGATATTGCTCTATCGGTTAGCTAGCCGTTTTGGTATTAGTGGTGTTGCCTTGTCTTGGTTTGGATCATATTTGAGCAACAGGTCGCAGTTTGTTAATGTAAGAGGTATGCAATCTGAGGCGCATTCTCTGCCTTGTGGCATTCCCCAAGGGTCTGTGCTCGGTCCAGTGCTTTATCTTCTTTATACGTCACCTCTGGGCGATATTGTAAGGCGTTACAA
Organism: Porites divaricata; assembly: GCA_038088405.1. NCBI lineage: Eukaryota > Metazoa > Cnidaria > Anthozoa > Scleractinia > Poritidae > Porites > Porites divaricata. The sequence continues at coordinate 8,121,302 of JBBMOI010000017.1, forward strand.
CATGGGCTTTCATTTCTATGCTGACGATACCCAGTTGTACCTGTCTTTCAATACCCTCAATGAGGAGGACAGGGTATGCACTGTTGCTCAGGTCAAGTCTTGTGTTAGAGATATTGACCACTGGATGGCTATAGCAATAGGCTTAAACTTAATAATGATAAGACAGAGTTGCTTGTTATTAGTTCGAAGTACCAGTTAAGTAGGCCTCCGTTAGATGGCATTTCAGTAGGCGGGTATCGCATTAGTCCTTCTGATTCAGCTAAAAATATAGGCGTGGTTTTTTGATCAGACTGCTTCCCTTGATGGGCATGTAAAGTCTGTGTGTAAGTCTGCTCTTTTTCATTTGCGAAACATTGCTAAAATTAGGGAATACTTAAATTTCAAAAGCACTAAATCACTAGTACATGCTTTTGTTACCTGCAGACTTGATAATTGTAATTCTCTGCTTATTGGTTCACCTAGTTTTCTGATTCAGAAGTTGCAGTGCATTCAGAACTGTGCAGCACGTCTGGTGACTGGGCAGCCTAAGTTTGCTCATGTAACTCCGATCCTGAAAGAGCTCCATTGGCTTCCCATTGAACAGAGAGTTGCATTTAAAGTTCTGCTACTAGCTTATAAAAGGTTTAAATAGCCTTGCACCAAAGTATATCAGCAATATGCTATAGTAAGGTATACCCCGTGCCGGGTTTTATGCTCTAGTGATAGGCATCTTTTAAATGTCCCTAAGACCAATAAAAAGACCTATGGCAACAGAGCTTTTTTTGCTGCTGCCCCACGACTGTGTAACAGCTTGCCCCTCGATTTAAAAATAAGTCCATCAGTTAGCATTTTTAAGTCGTGCCTTAAGACGCATTTATTTAAATTAGCTTTTAATTAGTTGATAAGTTATTTTAGTAGTTGTTAGTTTTGTAGTTAGTTTTTAAGTTGGTGTACAGCGGTATAGAGCTTTTGGATATACCGCTATATAAATAAAGTATCAGTATCAATGATCATCCGCCATCTTGGATTCTTCTGTCGATCCAAAACAGTGGTTTGTTGTTAGACCTTCTTGGTCTTTTTCTTCTTGTAATTATGCATCGTTTTGCTAAAATGGATAGTAAGTTAGTATATAACGCCTTTTGCAGCTGTTTGCCCGCTGTCATTTTTACTGAGTCAGCACTCGTCAACATCCGTCGAAAGGCCCCCTTATCTTCAGTCAGATTTCGTAAACGTATGACATCACGCTCACCTCGTGGTTCCTCCTGTGACTCGTGTAAACTTCGCTTCGATCGTCCACTCTGTTTTTCTGATGATCTGATGTTTGTTTCGAGGTCTTGTCTTGCTTTTTCGATCATCCCTCGATTGATTCAACCAAGATGCCACTGCATCTGTTTGGAGAGGATGTTTTAATGTTTCGCCTCGATCAAGCCTCTTAGCGTATCAACAAGGTCCTTTCAGCGGATGTTACTGAGTAACATCCCTTGAATGGCCGCAGATTGAATGGCATTCATGAAGAATTACACAAACAAGCAAATAAAACTCAAATGAACCACTGCCCCATTTAACAACTTTTTCAAATATTGGCGGGAATATAAAAAATAGAGATTAAGAACCATCCATGTGTATATTCATATCCATAATGAATGCTAATGCAGCAACAACAACAACAACTTTATTTGTAACCTGCTGTACCCTACATTGATTTACATGATACAAAAAAAATTGATAAAATATATAGACTATATAGAGAGAGTACAGGCTGCCCATAATAACCATTGAGGGCTAAAACGATAAAGCAGCCTCACTCATTAGGTTATTAACAAATGATTATATTTAAGGGTCAGGTACTGCACACCACACACAGCTACACAAAACATGGCTCATCCTCGGTGTAAGAACCTGTTGAACTCACGAGTGACGTGAAACAAAGGAAACAAAGAAGTCTGCACAATAGAACCTAGAAAAACAAAAGGTGTGAAACAAAGAAAAAGTTCACAGGTTCTTACACCGAGGTAAACCCCAAAACATTCACACAAAAACTTAAGCAGAAAGTGAAAGACAGCTAAAGAAAGCTAACAGTATTAGACAACGGAAAGCCATTCTTGCACTAAGTTGTATGTCTGATAATTTATATTCTGTTTCATCCGCTGAAGAAGCACAAAGCTAATCGAAGATTTTGAGGCTTGAAATACCGTAAAATTTTCCCTCTACAAGGACCACAGGGCAAGCAAAGGCTTTGGAGGCACAGGTGAGTAGGATCCAGACCAGTGGTGGACCCATACCTTCAGAAAAGGGGAGGGGGGAGGGAGGAGGGGCACCTGGTCATCCAGACCCTGAGATAAGGGGGGGGAGGGCAGTCTTCCAAAAAATTTTTTCAGCCCTTTGGGCGTGGCCTCAGTTTGGTCTAAAAATAAGAGGGGGGCCTGGGCTTCCCAGCTCCTCCCGTAGATCCGCCACTGTTATATACAAAGTGGGCCATTGACCATAGCCCTACTCCAATTTCCCAAAATTTCATTTGCTTAGTTCGTTGGAACTAGCAAATCTCTTTGAGATCTTGACAGTGTCCATAGAATCCGCAATCGACAGTTGACCGGGTATGCATAAGTAGGCAGTTGTTCAAACAAAGGCTAAAACAATCCTTCAAGGTACTTCTTGAGTCGTCAGAGGGTAGAAAACGTGCACCCTGGATGCTACAATGACCAATTTTGGGTTGAGAAACATGGCTGCAGTGGTGGTAGGGAAGGGGGTTGGAGGCAAGCCCCTCCCCCTGCTATTTACAGTAAAGGCAATTCCCTTTCAAGCAAACAGGCATGACTGTGCATGGCTGAGTTTGTCTGCATGATCAGCATATTTTGCATAGTATTGCCACAATTTGTAATAACAATGACTATAATATTTTACAGTGAAACCTCTATTAAGCAGACCCCCAATTAACCGGACACCCTCTCTTAAGCGGGCACTAAGCTGGGTCCCAAGACAGATGTCTGATATTTCCCTTTATAACAAACCCCTATTCAGCGGACACCTCTATTAAGTGCACGCGGACACTAAAATAAGTTGTATTTGGCTACTTTCTATTGTTAAAAACCTCTATTACGCAGACACCGGACTGAATTGACAATAGTAGTAATGGATTAAGTCCTTGAAATATGTACTGAAGTCAGTAAATGTTTTTGGATTTACAAACAAATTAAAGTTGGTAATGAAAGGTAATGAACTTGAACTCTGGATAGCTTCTTTAACAACTTGCAACTTTTTCATAGTACAGAGTAAACGTTTAATGTTGATCATTAACAAACATTGCACAATTTTTAAAACGTCTAATAAGTGGCCACTTGAGAAGGTCCCGAAGGTGCCCGCTTAATAGAGGTTTCACTGTAATTGATAAAATAATAATGTAATAGTAATGATTATAATTATTATAATTAACAGTTTTGCAGTTAGACAAAGAAATATTTTTAACTTTCAGTGTTCTGAACATCACTCATGTTCTCTTGGTATCAAACATCCACATAGATCGGTCAAATCAGACCTAAAATTCGTTGCAGAATAGTTGCCCACATGATAGATCATAGCTATAGCAAATACTCCTCTCTCTATGGCAGTGGCAGATCTAGGGGAGGTGCCCAGGGGGCCTGCCCCCCCCCCCCCCCTCCTCGCCTTATCTGAAGACCTGGATCCACCACTGTATGTGGCACTTTGGTTGAACAGATGCGTTTGACAAGCAGTATAATTCCGAGGTAATTTGGTCAACACTTTGATACTGAATACGAAAACAAATTTACATTTAGAGGGAGAAAGGAGGATCGAGAGCGCACCAAAAATTGACCCACCAGTCAAATTACATGGTCAATAATGCACAAGAAAACTGAAGGGAAGTTTAATGATGATCAAACAAGGAAAAACAATCTTACTGTTGAATAATTACTTTTCCATGTTTGTTTTTGCTTCATGAAATTAAATAGCATCTGCTCTACTTGATCGAATGACAGAGCATTTTCTTTTTTTTTAGAATGACATGCCTTTACTGTGAAAGAAGTTGAAGGAACAATTACAGCAGAAGAGGCTTTAAGGTACACTTGTAAACTAATATTCAAGCAAGACCTCAACGAAAACACGGAGTGAGATTATTTACAGAGAGGGAAGGGCTAATGCAGATGGGAAGATACCATTTCCAAATTCTTTGGACCCTCCCCTTTCAGTTTTTACAGGACATATTTTTGATGAAACAACAAGAAGCCAAGACAAAACTCTGAGGGATTACTTAAGTTGAATTAAACATATTGATTCCACCATTCATTCATTGATGATGTACTGTTAAAGAAACATATTTAAAAAATTCTTGAACAAACCCATTAACCTGATAGGCAACCTTTCCCAAGAAATAGCTTGCAAATATCATGTAGATGAAGACTTCATGGTGTCAATGGCTTTGAACCAAAATGCACAGTATAAGCACATTTTCATTTGCAACCTTAATTACAAAGCATAAAATAAGTAACCCTAAACAAATAAATAAATCTGACAAAATTTATGTAAACATGGCTTCAGTGAGGTCCTATGCTAAGTGTGTCCTTGATACCAAGATTTTGATCCTCCCCACCCAGGACAATGGGTGACTGTCTGTGCCTCCCACTGAGCTCTGCAATTATCAACAACAACAACAACAACAAAACTTTATTAATAAACAAATAAACTTAAAGAAGTATTGCTCGCAGCTAGCGCGGCTATTCAAGGCGGCACAATGCGTGCAAAATATAAAAATAGAGACTAAGGCTATTAACATTATCATTCTCAGCAGAGGCCCGATTCAGCTCAGTGGCTAGGGCAAATTAAGAACAAGATACTTGCCAGTCAAAGCCTCTAGTGAACACTGCTGCTTACTGAAGGGGTTGTGTCAAAACGGCCCCCTCCCTACCCCACTAATTTTGGCCCAAGGTCTGATCCACCCACCCACTGTTAGGGCAGTCTCTTGGCTATCCAGCTAAACTGACCAAGACAGCAAGCTCCCTAACATTCTGAACACTGGACTGGCCTGGTGCTGGGCTGTGCCCGGTGCCAGGCGAAAACCTAGTGACCAGTCATTTTAACGAAATCAGACAAAAATATTGTTAAATAATATTATTACAGCCTCATATTTTGCACATTCTCTTGACCTTAGAATTATGGTGAAATGACATAACAGTGGAATAATAAATAACAATATTGATCCTTCTCCTCAAGTGTGAAATATAAGTATGGCAATTTTTACACTGTACATGTATTCAATAAGGAAAGTGATAATGTATAATTGTCACCTACATAGCCTGGTGATCTGGGGCCATTCAAAGGATGTTATTCAGTAACATCCACTGAAAGGTCCTTTTCCCCGTGGAGTAAGAAGAGGCTTGAAACATCAAAACATTCTTTAAACGGAGGCAGTGGCATCTTCTTGTTTGAATTGATTGGAATCAATCAAGGAATGATCGAAAAAGTGGGACAAAATCTCTCACCAAAAATCAAACAAGTCAGATATGGACAATCGAAGTGCAGATGAATCACCTTATTAAACTTCAAGGCGAGTGTGACGTCATACGTTTACGAATCCTACCGAAGATAAAAGGGCCTTTCAACAGATGTTATTGACTGCTGACCTTTTTACTGTGAGTGAGATTTTAGTGATCCACATGTGCGGGTGAAGTGTTATCCACAACAGCTACTTCCGCTACGGTAACAACAAAGCCAGTCAAAAGAAGAAAATTCGCTGCATAGAGGGAATCCTGTCTTCAACCTTCAGCCAATCGTTGGGTAGCAAATTCGGGTGGCCTTCATCTTTTGCATCATATGCATATCCGTCACATTTGCATGCCCACTGGATATATTTGTTATTTGTTTTTAGGCTTAAAAACTTGAAGCCATCCATCCTGCTCGTGGTCCGCTGTGGTCATTTGAAGCCATCCGTCCTTGTGATGAATTCATCCTCGTGGTTATCAATGAGAGTTAAGCAAAAGGTGATTTTTCGCTTACAGTTTCTACATTAAATACGTGTGACGCACTTAAGTCAAGTGATTTTTGGGAACCAGCTTGTTCCAAATCGAGCTATGGCCAGCGTGCCGGAGACCCAAAAACGAAGACCCCCTCAAAATCACTTATAAATATCTAGAAAAGGGTATCTCGACCTTAGCTGTGTAAGAAGTAAGAAATAACAATATCCGCAATTATACAAAATTTTGACCAAGGTCTTCATTTTCTACATTAAATCCACCCGGTAAACGAAGACCCCCCTCAAAATCACATGGAAACGGTTGAAAACTGCTCTTAACAACTTCTAGACACTAAAGGAGTGTAAGAAACAACACAGCTCCTGACGGTGTTCAATTATACAAAACTTTGACCAGGGTCTTCGCTTTCTACATAATTCCACTGGTGTGTAGAAAACGAAGACCCCCTCAAAATCAGTTGGAAACGGCTGAAAACTGCTTTTAACGACTTCTAGACTCTAAAGGAGTGTAAGAAACAACACGGCTCATGACGATTTTCAATTATACAAAATTTTGACCAGGGTCTTCGTTTGAATTTTCTTCGGAATCATCCTTGTCTGCAAAGTGTTCGAAGTCTTCCGTGATCGCCATCATAATACCGGGTTCCATGACATTAAATAACCATGTCACTCCGAGATCTTAAAGTTGTCAAGGGGTTAATGCCCAGCCTTGTTTCTATCAGCGTCAACATTTTTATCTGAAAAATGAGTCTTAAGTCTCTGCTTGCAGTCACATCTTTATTAATGATGATAGAAATGTTTCTGAGATTTTACTGCAGCCAGTTTGTGCGTGATCCAGAAAACACATTTTGTGTGAATATTCTCTGTTCTATGAGCCAAGTATTTTGAAATATGAATTATATGAAATATAAATTATATTACAACTTCACTCAATAAACTTGTATTGAAATAACAAATTGTACCGAAAAAAAACCGGTAACCCATGTAATTACCTGTTGTCTTGCAAACTCTTAATGAAAATCACACACACTCCAGCCACTTATTTCAGTGTCCTTCGGAAAAGCCCAGCACAGAAGAGAAATACTTCCCCAATAAAATTCTAGACTCTTCACAGCTCTTGAGTTCTACTCTAAACATCACACAGGAGAGATGTGAGAAACTGCAATGAGTGTAAGCACAAGGGAGCGTTGTCCCAGGGAAAAGAAAGGTCTTACATCTTCTCCATATTGAACCTGCTTACTACAGACACTTTCTATGGTCTCCTAAGTGTCTGTCCTAAGTGTCTGTATTAATATAATGTGGTTTGACTGTACCACGAGTATATGAGTATTATAATGATGAATTCTACAAAGTAAAACTAAACTGAAACAGAACTGTGACACTCTCCATAGAAAAGTCAATATGTATTTAATTAGGAAAATATATACATTGTAAGATATGGATGTTGGATTTCTTCTGACATTTATAAATAACCACGCCCCCTAGAGATCTTAATGTTGTCATGGGTTCAATGCCCAGCCTTGTTTCTATAAACGTCAACATTTTTATCTCAAAAATACCAGTCTTCAAGTCTCTGCTCACAGTAACATCTTTATTACTGACGATAGAAACCTCAAGCAACCACAACAACAGCATCAACAAGAACGTTAACAAAACATGAACAAACAATGTTTATAACAATCACTCATTCATTTATCTACAGTGGAACCTCGATTTAACGAACTTCCATATAATGAACGATTTTCTTCAGCTCAGCAAAAATTACAGTGAAATGTATGGAACAGAACCTTGATTTAACCAATCTCCATTTAAGGTGATTCCTTAGTAAAGAAACCTAACATAGATTGTAGATGAAACTTGGTACACTGATGTAACAAGTCAAGAAGATGGTAAAAAAAGTAATAAAAAGTGGGGGTCACCATCCTTGTTTTGACATCACAATGCTGACAAATGCGGCTATTTAGGACCCTTTGACAAAACCACGCGCACAGCCCAAAACTAGACAAAAAGGGAGAGATTTTTTTGATGATGCATATGGTATCGCACAGAATTTGACTTAAATGTATTGTTTATCCACTTACGTATCAGAAAAATGCCTTATAATGCCCTTGTTTTTACTTTACAGTCCAAATTAAAGTCGAATTAAATTGGACACACGCCATTCGACCTGTGATATATAGCTCAATCGGTACAATTTAGTAAAATTGCCAAAAAGCTGAACATAGATTTGTGCCAATTTTTTCCTCATCAAAAGGAAGCACTGTCCTTATTAAAATCATGAAATAAAAAATGGAGGTCACCGTACTCATTTTTTCGATAGAGCTGCAGAAAGTGCGCACCAAATGCATTTTCTCCAATTTTTGAGAGAGGACTGGGGCGAGTTTCAGAATAGAATGTACGTGAAAGGGGGAAGAAATTATTTAAAAATCCGTTTTTACACAATTTACATCGAGACATCACTTTTAGGACACAACATGTGATAAAGAAAGCGTTTAAATGAAAATCAAAATGAGTAAGCACTGTTAGTTAAACATCCACTATCAAGGTCCTCCGCAAGGAAGTAGAACTCAGCAACATGCGTACTGTTTACGTTATGCGCATTCCCAACACATTGAGAAGAAACAATCGCAAGCAAAAATTCCAATAGCGTTTCTCTTCAGTCAACTTCATTTTAATAATGTTCCTTCACATGCCCTTTTTTTACGGCAGCCATCTTGTTATGCGCAGTAAGAGATGCGCAGTGCAAAACCAGAGAATCACCTTAACGAAATCCTCATTATAATTACAACTAACACAATCCAGAATCCTAATCGTAAGATATACCTCAATTAAATAACAAATAAATGCAACATATGATAAAGAGGAAAGCCAAACAGACCAACAAGGATAAAATTTATGCGCATAGTACGTTTTAAGCAGTTTTGTTGGCACAGCTGTTCTTGAGTTTCTAGTCCGTATTAGCTATATACAGCTTGGTATTACACCAGGTATAATTACATCCAGGAATACTGGGTTTTGTAAATTAATCATTAACTATACCTCTGTAAAATGACCATTTTGCTTGATTTCCGAAAATTTGTTAAATCAAAGTTTTCGATTTAACAAAAAAACAAATACAGTATTAATTCAAGTAAACGATGCCCGCGAATAAACACTGCACCTATTCAAAAGAATGAGGTGTTTACTCGAGGATAATAAGAAAAAGCCTGGTACAACTTGGTAATTTACACCATCCAGACATTACGATTCTATCTCGACTCAGCAAAATAAGGGAGACATTGGTGAACCTTTAAATTACATAATATTAATTTTACAAACACTTTACATTAACTGTTGTCATTGATTAAAAAAAAACGATTTCAAAATAAAAGGCTCCCTTGAATAAAAATAATGCCGTGTTGGAAACGCGGAGAGTTTCGTTCTCACTGCTTCCGGTCGGAGGGATATATTTTAATAATAATAATAAAACATTTATAATTCGCAAATTCCATAAAATGTTCAAATGCGCATTACAAGATTAAAAACGAAAGAGAAAGGCTAAAAAGTAAAACTTACAATTAAGAGTAAACTTACAATGATTTAAAAAGCTAAAATTACAATTAAAAGTAAACTCACAATAATAAAAACAACTATGATAACAATGCATGACGGAATAGGTGAGTTTTAATCTTGGCTTTAAAAATACTAACTGTGCTGGCGCTTCTTGTGTCAAATTGTAACGCATTCCACAGTTTCGGTGCAGCACACACTACAAATCTCTTTTTCATGAAAATCCCATGAAAATGTGTTGAAAAACCCATGAACCTTTATTCATGGCCATGAAAACAGCAATTTCAGATTTCATGGTGCTAACTAAAGTCATGAAATTTCCATGAAATTCTTTACCACTTATTTTCATGAACCATGAAAAGTTTACAAAGCCATGAAAATGGATTTTCATGGGTCATGAAAGTCACATATATTTTAGACCGATACATTTCATGACCCCTGAAAAAGCAGTTACAGCCTAGCATGTATTTCATGGATGATGAAAGTTCTAATGGCCCATGAAATTCCCATGAAGGCACATTTAAAAACCCATGAAAGTGTCCAACTTACACTAACACAAAAGTACACATAAATGCCTTGGAGAAATGTTGCACACATTTATTAATTTGTAATTGCTCTTGCCAGATTTGTTTAAACTTAGGTTAATAAAGTTCATGATATGATGACACATACTGATGCAAAAAAAATTGTGTGATTGAAACAGTAACTTGTTAGTCCAAAGAAATAGCTTCATAGACTTCTGTTAGTAAAAATGTTATTATACATTTTGACTCCTTAGTGTTAGGAAGGTAATGTTCTGGTTCTCTGAAGACTGAAGGTCTTGTTATTCATGCATGTATTCTCTGTCATCATATGAAAGTAAAAAAATTTGGGAACTGTCCATGTTGCCTCACTGGCTTAACGAACGACAAATAAAAATAGGGAAACTGACTTCAGTCCAGAAAAATTGCCTTTGGGCCTGTTCACTTCTTCTGCAGCTATTCCCGTGTTTTAATACTAGTAGTAGACTGCAGGTATTCAGTGCATGCAAACCACATGCATGGTAATTTGTTACTGCATTGAAGTTATTTTGCCTAAATGTCCATTCTCCAATTGATTTGCCTGATCACATACAACACTCTTTAGTAAACAAAACGCCTTGGATTCCATAGCTGTGATTTATCGTGGAAGATCGAAGGGCCTCTGCTCGAGTTATCTATTCACTGTCCATAATGCTGAAGTCTACATGTACCTCAGCGATCGCAAAGTTAGCTTCGTAAATTCTGACATATTTTGCGTGAATTTTTTTATCGGAGAAAAAAGCTTTTGACCCACAAGTGTAGTGAGCAACTGGGATATTCAAAGTGTCTTCTCGTACCTGAGTTAGTCCAAACAATGTCTACAACATGTCTTTCGTTGAAGCTTTGTAAGTAAGGCCATCGTTTCTTGCAAAAAAAACAATGCGAATTTTTTCGCTTGCTGCTGACACCTCAAAAGCTTTGGATTCTTTCCTTCAGCACTTAAAACCACCGCTTTTTAGGCTTACTAAACTCGATCACCGTTTTCAAAAAGGTAAACGCTTGTTTCCATATCTCGAAACTTCTCTGGAGAGAGGAGCCTGGGAAAGAAATCCGATCACGCATATCGACAGGAGTGCTCAGTGGAGCCGATATTCAAAAAAGCCGTTCCTCAGGCATCGTGATGCTGGCTGGGAAGCATGGCATCTTAGATAAAAAATTGGCTGGGAATTAGTTAAGAATAATAGCTTGCTGGCGATTTTTTCTACCCAAATTATTTTTGGCTGGGACTCGACACACAACGCCCACTTCCTGGCAAAAACTTCAAGCAGTTAACGCCCAGTACAACGTCGATCATATGACGTGCGGATGACATCTGAAACTGTTTAAATGAAAACTCTTCTACGCCCCTCTATTCAATATCTGACAACTGGCTGTCAATCAGTACAAAATCAACTGTTTCATTCACTTTGCGCACAGACCGGTACGTGCAGAGAGAGAGAGAGAGAGCGGCGGAAGTTTTGAGCTGGCTGTGCAAACTGGAATGCTTTAAAGTTATTTCTTCCTCGTTCGGAATCATGGTACCAATTTTCTCGGGATCACAGCCTAGTATTGTTTTGTAACGGTAAGTGCTTACTAATACTTGCTTACCAACTCACTTTTTGCTAGTGACCGACAAAATAAGTATAGTTGTCTCGCATTAGCGCAGTTGATTAAGGTTTTCTTATTGAAATACTCTAGTGTAGCTGATACATCGTACACCGGTTTTGTATTTGTATGTGTTGTGTGAGTGGTCTGAACGAATACTAGAATTAACCGGAGTGAACTACGCATCGGATAACGAAGAGTTTTCCGTCCGGTAAATGTTAGAAAATGCGGGCAAATTATGCCTTCTTTGTTAATTCGCACTGAGCTTACCACCATTCTGCGGCCGTGGTTTATAACCTTTATTGATAGGAATTTTTGATTTTTTCAGTGAAATATTTATCAAGTGTAGTGTTTCTTATTCACTAAAATTACATGTATTCCCATTCAGCTCAGACCTAGCGGAGCTTCAAATTAATCATATAGTGGAAAATTGGTCCAGCAAAGGGAGTTAAGGTAAGGGCGTGCAGTTAATTTAAAAATAAATTTTAGCTTTCTGTTCATTTTCATTGTGAAAACTGGGCTGTACAATCGAACTGCGTCCTGCCAACCAGTCGAGCTAGAAAGGGAGACTTTTTCTTATCAGTAGTGACAGCTGGTACTGACGAGGAACGGATACCATATTTTTTGACCCGTCTATATTCTAGTGCCCGCGATAGTGGTAACGTGTGCCAGGTCAATTGCTTGATAGTATATGACTTTGTAATTACTGGCAGTTACAAAATATTGACCGTTTTTATTTTATATCGATATAAATTTCGCCAGGTGATTTAGAGCTCATTAGAGGAGACAGGGACAAACGAAATAACGTTCTCGTCTCTCAGCTGCCAATATTTGAGTTACGAAGTCTCCCTGTGCAAAAACAAGGCTTTCCCTCCTAGTTGCTTGCATTTATATAGTAGTGCATTTTCATGTCAGCAACATTTTAAACTTTATCGTACTAGAAACTCGACGAGCAAAATTTCTCAGTGGTACTTTCGGTCGTTTACATCAAAGTGTTCCGCCAAAACCTTCAGTGACGCAAGATTGTTTATATACTTCATGTTGATAACCTGGGCCAGTGTTTTCCTACGGTCGAATTGACAAGCGTGGGTTCTGATTTCCAGGCGTTTTCATCGAGTGACGGCCTCTGCAATTCGAACTTAAACTGGCTTCCAGCTTTCGACCGCCCTTAAAAAAACGCCTGTAGTGTGGAGAGTGATCATTGCGTTATATAAAAGGTTCGTGTTTAAATGCTGTAAATCTACATTTCGAAATCATGAATTTTCCCTTCTTTTTCTTTACTCTTTGTCTTCTTTTCGATTTGAGCTTTATCGTATGACACACTTTCATTGTGTTGTCACTGCATGCGAGTTGCGGCACCTTTCAAACACCTCAAGTATTTTGGGGGTGTAGTTATACTTGTGTTTGATCATACTGGAAGAAATGAGGCGACAGTCAGAGATCACATTTTTGTGTTTGTGTTTCTGGAGGACTGAGTTTCAATCGGTCTAACGTTCTATAAAATTGTCGTGACACGGCAGACCGTTCTCTTCTTTCTACGCCGCACAAACGATGCGCCTGAACCGCGGGCTAGCTACATAGCTACAATGGATATCTATGAGAAATGCATATAAGCGGTGCTATAAAATTTGTATTTGTTCGGTCATCCTAGGAGAACTTGAGGGTTTTCCCAATTGCAAGGGCTTCAGTGTTATTTTCCCGAAAATGTCTGCAAGGTTGGAAATAACGGCCGGTCAACAGACAATGTCCGGACTAATTGTGGAGTTGACAGGGGCACCCAGAAGTGAATATTGCCTCGAATTCTCTATAACTTGAGGATGACGTACAATTTTCGAAGCTTATCTAATTAATTCCCTATGACTTTCGAAGTTTAATTTTTCACATTTCACGCCACAGGTTAGAGGCTATTTTTCGTGGAAAATAAAATTTTCGGGAAAATAATACTGAAGCCCTTGTAATTCGAAAACCCTCAAGTTCTCTTAGCATGACCGAACAGATACATATTTTATAGCGCCACCATGCTGTTCAGTTGTTTCACTTGTTATCAGTATGTTGCGAGTCGCTGTGTATTGCGGAACTTTAATGTGAAATCCTGTGTGAAAATGCAACTAGAAACGTTGTTTACAACTGGCGCATTGAAAGACAGCGAAGTTCACGCATTTCCAGTCATAAAATTAAAATATTTTCACTTTTATTCGTTAATTTTCTCTATGAATACAAATTTTCTCCCCTTTTATTAAATGTAATGGGTATTAACATGGATTACTGGCGGAGTTTTAGGATCAAGCTCTCACACCGTGATACGTGACCAGAAATCATCATATTTAAGGGCGCCGGACGAATTTTATGTGTCTGATAATTTAATTTTTTATTGTTGATAATGAGTGCTGTTGTGCTATAAGCTCCAAGCAAGGACTTTTTCGGTAACATATAATGCTACTGTAGTTTTGGTTCATGGGCCCCTGCTTTAATTAAGAGATATTTATCAGATAAATTTGACCGGCCAGAAACGATAGGTGACCAAGCTAAGATGAATTTCACCGGAAGACTCTCCGGAAATTATTTCGAGCAAATATATTTTTTTAATTTTTTTAAAACATACTAGTAAGCAGCACACAGCAACAGGTCTTGTCAACTTACTTTATTTTCTCCGACCGGTTTCGTCTGATCATACAGACTTCATCAGGGAGTTTGAACAAGATACATAAAGGAACTTATTTTATACCTATGCTATACACAGAGTACAAATCATGTTCCAACTAGGGTGTGAACAGCAAAAAGCACCTACAAATTTGCATACAGGATATAAGGAAAATCCTGCGAATGTGCAATGTTTAATTTTGGGGCTCACGGATTTAATTTTAAATCCGTGAGCCTTTATGACCGGAAATTAACGCCGATAAAACATTTTCTGATAAATGCCGCAGTCAATCTCGTTGCGCTTAGTGACAGATGCTTGCCAAATAATCTTCCTTATCCTTGGCATTAGCGGGAATTGATAAAAGAACATTCAAAGCACTTAATCTCCATTCTTTTCCTGGCAGTTTGAACTTTTTTTTAATGTGGTGGGCTTTTGTTATTGACATTCTCCTCGGATGTACTTTTAGTGGTTTGTCAGAATTAACTGGTAAATCACGGGCTGTATCGGCAAGCACCTTGTAAGGAGGTCTAGCTAATAGATTAGACTGCGCGCAGTCTCTCTTTTTTCACGAGTACTAACAAAAAAAGGTAATCTACCGGTAAATTGGCCTTATAAAAAGGGACAACCAAAAACTTTGACCGACTCATTACCACCTACAGTTATGACCACACCACTTGAGCTATTAACTTTATTTACTTTGACGATGCATTAGAGCAGCTGAAAACTAATTTCCATACAAATTTTCGCTTCAAAAGGGTTCTTGGTTTTGTGATAGAGGACGCTTGAATTTCTACGTTTTGGCGTGACGCGATATTTACATGACGGCCAAGACAGCTGTCATGTAGGTTAAAAAAAATGATTTATTTCAGGAAATTTTGCTATTTAAACAGTTCATGTATTAGAAAAATTATTACTTTAATGTTTATGAGTTTCTCGAGGAATAAATTCACGTTTTTTGTAGCAAAACTCGGTAACAGATGTTTCTGTTGGTTGCCGTCCGCCATGATGGAGCTCATCCAGGTGAGCACCAGCATGGCGTCTCCATACAAATCTCTACAAGTTTGGGTAAAACATTTCTTCAGATATCTCGTATACGAAATATTCCTCTGACCTGAATCTTGGCGAGGGTCTTTGTATATGTATCTCCTTTCATTTCCCGGATTCTGGACTTTATCTATTGAACGGTTTTGATTTTGATTTTATTCTATTTTGAATGGCGTGACACTGAAAACCAGCAATTCACTGGGATTTTTGTTCTATATCGAGCTATAACTGTCATGTAATCTACGTGGTGGTGTATTTGAATCACATGAACTGGGAAGCATTTGAAATGAAGATTTCGTTTTCGTATCCTTCTTAAATTCAAAAAGTGTCAAGAAAACTAATTATAGTTGTGTCTGCATGAAGGTAAAAGACATTTTAGTTAACACGGCAAAATGAAAATTGACCAAATTGAGTTGGCCTTGGTTACGGGCGGTAGTGCCTAACAGTTACATCCGGTTTCGGTTTTTGCCCTGTGGAGCGTTAATTGCCAACCTCGACCATTTGGGGTTTGGATTGTGTTAACAAGCAATATCAATTCCGGACCAGTTTTAAGGGTCAATGCCTCGTTTTTGCCACGTCTCTAAACAGGAATAATGAGTGGAACGGGTCCGATACAAGTGAAAATTCAAGAGAAAGTCAATGCCATACCAGGCGAACGCGTCCGTGCTGTTGGCATGTGTTTTTATAAGCCTGTCAGAGAACTTAACCCTGGGAGCACCTATAGATTATGCCGCAACGCTCAAAACCCACGAGATTCTTCGTGCATCGAGGTCAAGGATGGAACGCGTGTCAGAGCAACATTAAACAAAGATTTTGCTCATCTACTTGCTTCATTTTTGGACACAAATACGGTTGAGGAGCCAACGTAGTGCGTATCATTTCTATTTTCCCTTAACATTTTGAACGTTTCAACATTGCGATACAACAAGTCACCTGACAAGTGGTCTAAAATTCCTTTATTTTCTTTTCTAAGCTTAGTCTTGGAAGATGCGCGATGGAGCCGCGGAGATTCAGGGAGACCTGCCAAGTCACATAAAGTGACCATTTCAATCCGCGTGATTCCCACAAAGCTCCACGTTATTGAAGATGCTTTTCAATTATACGACTTGACAGTGGTGCGAGAATAGAAGAACACACTGATAACAGCTTTTTTTGTCTGAAATATGCCCGACGCGTTTGGAAAGAAGATTCAAACAAATAAGTAATTATTGTTTCTACTAAGACGCGCTTTTGTTAAATCTGCATTTTTTTTCAAATGTCTGAAATCTGTTAGAAAGGCCGAACTGTGACATTTTATTTGTTGCTGAATGTTTTCTTCTTTAAAACTGTTACTGTCAAAGAAACTCTATAAACATTAAAGCTTGTCTGGTTTCCCAGTAAGAATTAACTTATAGATAAATGAGCAGTAAAGAAATTCGACTTATTTACACATCAAAATAATGGAGAAGCTGATTTTTTTTAAAAGTGTGAGCGATCTCGGATTGTGACCACGACTAATAAGTAAGGATAGGTATCATATAGCTTGCTCGCAACATAGCAGCACCTTTTTAAATGACAAACCGAAACAAATTTTCTAATACGTGTTCTGTTTCAGGGACACAATATGATATATGATTAAAACCAGTTTTTGTGACAGCCTTCTCTTTCCCACGCGGAGCGAATGTAGTAGATGACAGGAGAGCTCATTTACAAACATAGGAATGCAAAAATTATACGCGTTGAAAACTTGTAAATAGGTTCATTATTAGAGATCTTTGATTTACTGAGGATAAAACCTTAAAATTTATTGTATTTTTGTGACATCACTTAAAAATCATTTATAACCGCGAACCTGTCTGCTGTGTCTTGAATGCGTTTGACGGCGTTACTTGCTGCCTACTGTATATGTAGCCTATTCCAGGCTCCGAGATAGTCGGGTCCGCTGAATTGAGAAAGCACGAACGCGAAAATGTAACGGGAGGAACCTTTTCGCATGCCTTTTTCTTTCACGTTTTTCCCCACTTTCTGAGAGCTTGGAACAGGCTATTAAAGCTACTTGCAATCATTTGTACCTATTGAAATCGCGAAAATAGAAACCCTCCAAATACTGTCTTGCCAAAATCGCGAAATTAAGCACCTATTAGGTACTCTTTTCCTTAAAAATTAGTAAAATTTAATTTTCAAACATACGTTTTGCTTGTTACAGTTTATTTAGACATTTTATGAGGTTACGCTGATCGTAAAATTATATGAAGTTGAGAACGTTTGGATCGCAAAATTTTAAAATTGTTGATTGATATCCTCAAAATAAAGCTCCGCGAAATACTGTTCGAAGAGCCACGTATTTCTAGTGTGAACATTTTTTCAACTACCAAGGGTGCTTACCATTTGACAGAAAAATCCGATTGGGGTGTGAAAAGCATAATGGTAAGCGATTTACCAATTTACCGCAGAAATGCCACATCCCTTACGGTTTGAATCCAAAAAAGGGGCGAACTTGTGTAGCGTGAGTCTGGAACCGAGAAATTGGTAAATGGTAAGCAACATTCCGTTTGGTTCGTACCAACTGGAATGAAAGGACTACCTCAAAACGTACTGCTCAATTTTCGGTTGGATATTCCGAAAAGTGACCTTACCATTTACCTTCCATCCGGAATTTCCGAAATTTTCTGTCAAATGGTAAGCACCCCACGAAAATTCTAAGGTGCCGTCCAGGCGGTGTGCGTCACAACCCACCAAGGTTCATGGGTAAAACGGTTTATGTGCCTCATTTCAATCGTGACACGGTCGACTTCGCTTCTCGTGAGAGAGATGGATCAAAACCCGGGATCAAAATTCTGCTTCCTTTTCTGAAAAACATTACGGAGGAGAGCGATTTGGAGAATTTTCAAGATCTCATACTGGCCTTAGATGCTTGCTATTGGCTTCATATGGTAATTTCCATAAGTTTATCCAATATCGCGATTCGGAGACGATCGAAGGTGCGATTTTAGCCGATTTTAGGCGGCGATTTCCTGCTTCTCAGAAGATTTTAGTACTGTTTAGTGCTGTGCTTATATGTATATTTCTATCTCAGAAGAGTGAAAGAGATCTGTAGTTCATTCCTGGATTTGCTTAAATAAAATATTCGCCCATTTGAAAGTAACGTTTGATGGGCTTTATTAACCGGACAAGGAGGGGGAGCGCGAACAAAACTTTTTCTCACCTTGCTCTTTGTTAGCTTAGCTAACAAAGAGCAAGGTGAGAAATCTTGCATCGCCTCTCATAACAATTTTATTTTCATCGACAATTTTATATTATTTTGCAAACAGTGACTGTTTGTAATCCTTATGAGCAAATAAATCTTCTATAGGCAAGGGAAAAACAGACCAAAAGTAGCGCCCGAACAGCTACAGCACAATGGGAATTTCACCGAAGCTACTGCCGCAGAAATAGACCACAATCTTGTCTGTACGTTCATTAAAGTGAGGGCAGTGTATCGATTTTGTTATAAACCTAACCTCACAGTTTTAAAATCCTGTATGATGATGTCTAGATCTTTGATAATGGTCTTGTGTTTTGGTAGAGATTTATTCCTTCGCGTTAGTTTACATGAAGATTTGCATACACATCGCACACACTGCATACAAATTATTTTAAAGACACGCTTTCAGTTTCCCCACTGGGTTATGAAAAATGTTTTTTTTTCCAAAGGTTATCACAATATTCAAACTTATTTACCTGTACTGGTTTAAAATGAAACAAACTCTTGCTGGATTTTGCGTTAATCGCTTCACGTCGGCTCTCACTTTACCAAGTTTCTCAGCCCGTTTCCCTGGAATTGTGCTATTTTGCTGAGAGAATGTCTTCATTCCAAGGCAGTTTCAACACCTCATAACGGGGAAACTAAAAAGGGTAGGCCCGGATAGACCCCAAAATTTGCAAAGAAGAAAGGTTGAAGTAACAAGTTCACCGAAATAATCCGATAAAACCGCTAACAGTAACCAGCAATGAATCCAAGAAGAGCGGCGAAAATAACACTCAAATCATCATGGCGGCTGGCACATGACCGAGCAATTCAAACTTGTCACAAACGCTCAAGAAAGCAAAATATTTAAAACTAACGCAACTGTAAACAAGATAAAATGTTCCAACAACTTTCCACGGCGGTATAGTATCGAAATTACCTACACAAACTTGGAATAAAGCGAACATTTCACCACGTATGCCTCTGAAAACAGCTCTTTCCAAGCGCGAAAATCACTCTAAAAATGACGCATTCTGATTGGTCGAATCTCGTGACGTACACCGCTTGGGTGCCGTCGATAATATTTGGAGGTCCACAATTTTTTTGTCAGGCGTAAAAATCCTTTGTCCCTTTCCGTTTGTACGAAACATTTCGCGGGTCTCAGAAGTCTTTTTATTTTTTTGAAAAGGACGATGTTTTTTCGATACTTTTGTTCCTTATTGGCTATATTTATATCTTTCTAAAAATAGTACTTCGATAATAAAAAAAGGAGGGAGGACCATGTCGTGACACATCTCGACAACGAACCGAATGTCCATCAGAAACCACATGCCAGCTTAATTAACAGTCTCGATCTGTGGCGACCTCTAATGTGCACGTCCTTTTTCCAAAACGTGATACAAGTCGGCTACAGGTAAAGTTCTAAACTTCTACTGGTATAAGTACCCGTGCAATTAGGCACCAACAGGGTACTAGAAAAAATATTAACACACATAGAGGTCGTAAATATCCTGTAATGTTAACCAACAAAAGGAAGATGAAATATTGTTGAAGGACTTAAAAATTTTGACTACATTTCATTGATCTTAATCAAACATTTCTTTCCATTGTGTAAAACTAATTATCAAAAAAGGAACAATTATGAATTAGCTGTCCCCAAAATTGTGGCGTCGCAGAGACGAATATCTGAAGCAAGTGAAGCAGCTCTCCCTCTAAAAAAATAGTTTTAAGTATTAAGAAGTGATACGGATCAGATATCCTTTTACAGTTCCATGGCAAAGCGCCACAAAGGAAGCAAGAAAAGAAGTGAGAAATCTGTTGTCGATCTGTTTACTTCTCTATAAGGGAAAAAATAGAAGAAAAGAACGTTGATCAGCTACATGCATACAAGGCCATTAAACAAGTAATTAGCCTTTACATACCATTAACGCGTTAACGTTTCAGGGAAATATAACTTTGCATAGCCAACAAAACAGTTGTTTCAGTGTTACTTTTTGCGGGAAAAGTTACATTTTGAAGACTGGTAATTGACAAGGCTCTGAGAAGAACCCACTACAGATCGATCTAGAGGTCATTCTTGAAAGACAAAGTCCTACGAAGCTTATTTACATCGGCGATGATTTCACTATTCCTTCAAAGCATCCTTTCCACCGAAAAGAAGATTTCTGAAAACTAGCACATTGTACGTGTGAGTACTACAGGACAGTTAATTCATTTACCGAACTGCTTGAAAAAACCTGTGAGATGTTTATAACTGTAAGGATCTTGCATACCCATTGGCGGTATGTTGTGGTGATTACTTCGTGACTACCATTAAGAACTGGCAAAACATTCTCATTGATTGACATGTGGCGATTGTCTTTGTGACTTCTATAAAGATCTTGCAATACATCGGCGATTGTCTTTGTGACGTCTGCTTAGAACTTGCAAAACATAGGCGAATTATATTGGTTGTGTCAGTTCTGTTTAGAACTTGCAAAGCATTCTCGTTGGTTGACTAGTGTGGTGATGTCTTTGTGACTTCTATAAAGATCTTGCAATACATCGGCGATTGTCTTTGTGACGTCTGCTTAGAACTTGCAAAACATCGGCGAATTATATTGGTTGTGAGTTCTGTTGAGAACTTGCAAAGCATTCTCGTTGGTTGACTAGTGTGGTGATGTCTTTGTGACTTCTATAAAGATCTTGCAATACATCGGCGATTGTCTTTGTGACTTCTGTTAAGATCTTGCAATACATCGGCGATTGTCTTTGTGACGTCTGCTTAGAACTTGCAAAACATCGGCGAATTATATTGGTTGTGAGTTCTGTTGAGAACTTGCAAAGCATTCTCGTTGGTTGACTAGTGTGGTGATGTCTTTGTGACTTCTATAAAGATCTTGCAATACATCGGCGATTGTCTTTGTGACTTCTGTTAAGATCTTGCAATACATCGGCGATTGTCTTTGTGACGTCTGCTTAGAACTTGCAAAACATCGGCGAATTATATTGGTTGTGAGTTCTGTTGAGAACTTGCAAAGCATTCTCGTTGGTTGACTAGTGTGGTGATGTCTTTGTGACTTCTATAAAGATCTTGCAATACATCGGCGATTGTCTTTGTGACGTCTTTTAAGATCTTGCAATACATCGGCGATTGTCTTTGTGACGTCTGCTTAGAACTTGCAAAACATCGGCGAATTATGTTGGTTGTGGGTTCTGTTGAGAACTTGCAAAGGACTCTCGTTGGTTGACTACTGTGGTGATGTCTTTGTGACTTCTATAAAGATCTTGCAATACATCGGCGATTGTCTTTGTGACTTCTGTTAAGATCTTGCAATACATCGGCGATTGTCTGTGACGTCTGCTTAGAACTTGCAAAACATCGGCGAATTATATTGGTTGTGGGTTCTGTTGACAACTTGCAAAGCATTCTCGTTGGTTGACTAGTGTGGTGATGTCTTTGTGACTTCTATAAAGATCTTGCAATACATCGGCGATTGTCTTTGTGACTTCTGTTAAGATCTTGCAATACATCGGCGATTGTCTTTGTGACGTCTGCTTAGAACTTGCAAAACATCGGCGAATTATGTTGGTTGTGAGTTCTGTTGAGAACTTGCAAAGGATCCTAATTGGTTGACTTGTGTGGTGATGTCTTTGTGACTTCTATAAAGATCTTGCAATACATCGGCGATCGCCTTTGTGCCTCCAAACGCTTATGGTTTGAGTATCTCCTCAGTGAACTTACGTTTAACAATTGGAAGGTAATGCAAAAAAACATGACTACTTTGTTTGTTTTCCGTTATTGACAGGTCCAACTTTGGCTTAACCACTTGAAACCGTGAATGCTTGAAGACAACTTGTTTTGACGTTAAATCAGCCCTGGGGAGTTTTTCATACTGGGGAGTTGTGTAAGGTAAGAAATACCTATAAAGCATTTCTTGTCGGTTAGCCGATTAAATGCAGTTACATTTTTTGGAAAGATATTATTCAATTACCATTGAGGAATACTACCGTAATTGCTCGAATTAACGCCCACGTCTAATACGTATCCCCTTAAAAACAACCTCCTACCTTGCAGCCAGAAAATACTATATAAGCGCTCCTGTTTTCATGATCGAGCGTCCCCTCTTCATCCTCAGGCAAGGAAGAAGAAAATCACTGAATATATCGTGTAATCAGAATAGAAAGAACTGAATACCATAACTTGGGTATCTTAGGAATAACAAGAGATTAAAAGGAACTCAAAAAAATGTTGGGATAGTGTTGATTGTTTATGCACTGCAAATAATGGCAATGTTCTTTTTAAGCACAAATTGATGAGACAAAATTAGCGTCTTAACTTATTCCGATAATTGCCTGCCTTCGAATCTTAGGACGCCATTTCGAGCATTTACGTTACGCCAATGGAGCTGCTACCTTTCCTGTATACCCTTTTTGCTGAACTATGGAATTGCACATAGTAATTCTGTAAAAGCTCTGCATAGAAAGTATCATCTGTCCAGTTGTTAGGGGGCGCGTTCTAGTGGTAATTATTTAACTGCTTTTAAATGTGTTTATAATGACTAGTCGCTTACGCTGCGCCTTGTTCAGATTTATAAATTCCCGCTATCATAACAAAGTCATGGAGATTAATGTTACAACCGAATGATAAGGAACGAAATTCCATATTCTAGAAGTCAAAGATTCAATCTAAAATTCTTTAAAGATTAAACTGGTTCGCTTTTCGTAATGCTTTAGTTGTAAATGAACTCCTGAAGGACGCCATTTGTTTTTATGTCACGACGCACTTGTTGCTCTCATTTAAATTAATATTTTGTCATGCTGTGGTTCAACTTTAGCGGATATTAGAGGACACTACTATGGAACAGGAAATCCTTTCCTGGTTAGAAACAACATACGAGAGGGGACAAGAAACTGATTTCGTTCGCAGAGAGACTTTATGGAATGAATTCGTCAATGTTGGCAGAGTCGATAGCAAGTGCAGGGAAGCTTTCTTTGCTCGTCTTGGGCGATACATCAGTCAAAGCTCATTAAAGGGAATCACAGTAATGCGTAGCAAGGGCAAAAAAAATGGTTATAGGGGCTTGCGAAAGAAACAGAGACAGAGCGGTTTACAGCCGGAGTCTGAGTGTGAACGGCTACCATCTACCTTTTGTGAAAAAGAGACAGAGGAAGAAA
>JBBMOI010000017.1:8150000-8242500 GCA_038088405.1 Porites divaricata
CGTTCCGATCGAGTATGACCAAGAAGGAGTGCAGGTTGCCCAAACCGAATCCCAACGTTATCATTCTGGGAAGTGACGACAGTGACGTCATAAACACTGACAACGACGATCAAAGCGACATTCAGAGGTCTATACTCAGGGATCTTTGCCG
This sequence comes from Porites divaricata, assembly GCA_038088405.1. NCBI lineage: Eukaryota > Metazoa > Cnidaria > Anthozoa > Scleractinia > Poritidae > Porites > Porites divaricata. Next base: position 8,150,152 of record JBBMOI010000017.1, read on the forward strand.
TAGAGATGATAACTTTGCGACCCCGCGCCGGTACTTGGCGGAAGCGCAGCTCCCTTTGGTAGATCAGAATATTCAAGTGTTTACCATCGAACATGTAAGTTCTGAATTGGAAGATCACCCATGTGATCCTTTAACAGTCGACCGCATTCCTCCCATATCTGTTGTGACAGAGTCTATGAAAGAACTTGTCAAGACGAAGAACAAAGAGGGGAACGAGGAATTTAATTTCATCGTCCAGTACGCTTCCTACGGTTCTTTCACACAGGAAGGAGTAAGGATACTAGGCAGATTCGACACACTGAGAAGAGTAAAAAGAGAGGTACAAGAGGAAGCAAGGTGGCTAGATGGAGCGTGCAGACGTTTGTCAGCAAAAGAGAAGGAGACAGTCAAAGAAGCACTTCTTGACAGGTGGAACTTAAAGGGCCAATTACTCGTTCAGTACAAAGGCTTTAATGTAACGTCGCAGGAATTGTCTGTTTTGTGCTGTGAACTCTACTTAACGGATGAAATTATCAACGTGCTCACAATCAAGTACTGTGATGCGGCCAATGCGCGTCTTGAAAGAGACGTTTTCGCTATGCTTCCAACCGACATTTCCAAGCATTTTAGAGAAAGTGCGGTCTTCAATCTTTCTGCTAATATCGACATGAGCACAGTGGAGATGATCTTTCTTCCCATGCTTTTACATGGAAATGACTGGGGGCTTCTTGTTTTTAATGTTCGTGATTGCACCGTGGAATACGATGACGGCTTCCACTACCCGATTACCTCATCCGTTCAACAACTGTCTGGCAGGACGTTGAAAGCCATTTTCGAAACAACTGGTCTTCAACGCTTCCAGCCACCAATCTGGAACAAAGTACAAAGGCTCAGAGTGCCGATGCCTGATCAACCCAGTGGCTCAGGAAGTTGCGGAGTGGGAGTGGTGTTTTGCGTAAGAGACCTCTGTAAAGGTTTTCATACGCACTTCACTTGGACATTCAAGGAGACTCCAATGCTGCGAGCAAGACTAATGAGTGATTTATTAACTGAGTAATCGAACAATGCTTGAAGTCTTTTTCAGACGAAAAGACTGACCTTTATGCTATTGCAAGGATTGGTCGATAAACGGTATTTTTTTAAGGTTCTTGATCAATCCCTTGGATCTTACAGCACACAACCGAGCCGCCTGGACAAAATTGACCAGTCAGTTTTCAGGAAAGTAACAGTACATTCCAAGAAAGTTAGGTGTTGATCTTAATCGAAATAAACAATATAGACCAAAATCAACCAATTACAACCTGAAAGGTCCCTTAGAGTGAACGACGGAGGCCAAAAACGGAAACGTTAGTTATATTTTTGACTTGAGGTCGCGATAGTCTTTGCAAAGTGCGGCAATGGTAGTGAAGAACGTGCTTTTAGACGACATAATAAGAGCTAGTGTCAATCTCCTGGGTGTTATATGTAAAGTTTCGAATCGACCAAGCGTTCGCTTTTATCATTTAACTAAATTTCGTGCTTTGAGTAACTTATGTTTTATGAGCTGCTGATTGGCCCACAACCAACTTTCTTGTCATTGGGCAAATCTGTCTTAGTGGCCCTGGTTACAGTATAGTCGTATCGTAACACCAATTGGTAGGTCATTATCATTTTATATCAGTATTTCTCGAACTTTTAAACCAGTTTCTAACTGAAAAATTGACACTTGAGTGTACTGGGAAGAGAGAAAATCAGCAATTTATGATATATTACACAAATCGTCTAAAAAAAAAAACAGTGGATAACAGTGGACTATTAGCTTAATATTCCAATATGAGTTTAAATTTAATTACGAGGAAATAGTAAAATGCTAGCATTTGTTTATGTTATGGAGAGCTAATGTAAATAGAAGCTTCTGGAGTTTTCCAGTCACGCAATGTTTACACTAGAACTTTCTATTGTCACGCAGAAGAACTGTCTGGAACATTTTGCTGAATGATGTAATTCATGATGTAATGTTACAAGAATAGTAATCTTGAAAGCTCTTAGAACTATCTAGAACATGCACTGACTGTATATAAGGACTTAGCGAGCTTTTAGTTGTTGTTACGGCAGAGATTGATAAGAGAAGCTATGCTGGGAGAGCTATAGTAGTTTGCTGAGGAGTATTTTGAAGTTGTCATTCCAAGTGGCTCCAGGACTTTTGGTGATAGCAGTGTCTACTGTGAGTTTGTGTCAGTGGTGACTGAAGGTTGATAATAGGCTCTAAGTAGTTTATAGTAAGGTTATATTGTTATAGTCGCTCCCAAGTTGTAGTTAACAGTCGAAGTATAGTTTATTAAATTAGTTGATTTTAAGGAGTGTTTCCTTGGTATCTTTCTGTCGGTTGAATTATACCGTAACATTTATATGATGTGAAAAACATTTTTTAAATAGGAATCTGTTTCTTTGCCAATTTCCATTGAGCATGAAACATTTCTACAAGATCCCATGACATAGTAACTTGTAAGAACTCGAAAAAATTCCAGAATAGTCGAAAAGCAAGTAAATAATGTGTACATAAGGATACAGATGAAAGGAATGTATATTTCGGCTGTTTTTTATCAAGATGAAATCTCAATTTCGGTGACAGTCATGATAGGGATCATGTGATTATAAAAATTAACGAAAAATATATCGAAAATCTGGCTGTTTAAAAAAATTGTTCACTTGTTAATACTTTTAGTAACGTAAATTTGTCAATGAACATGATAGTGTTAGTTGTGATAGATGATAGTTATATTTAAATTTAAATATTTTTTACGTTCATGTCCAGCTATATTTGTCTCCCTCACGCATGGACATGGACGCATATGATAAATCATAGGTTAGATTTAATAGTATTCAGATTGTATGCCACATAAAGGGATGGTACGAGGCAAGTTGTTCTGAAGATCAAGGGGAGGAAATGGACGCTCTCTTCCCATCGGATAGTACATCAAAGTTGGCAGGTTTCAGGCGCAATGTGGATGATACTGGAGAGTCTGATCTTAGATAACAAGTGTTGGCGAAGAGACCATAAATTACACAACGAGAGGTGAGCGATAAAATCTTTAATTCACTTCCTTAATTCTTAAACAGATAGTCAGCGTAGCTGGGATTGGGATTATCGGATCGTATTGGCGAGATCATGTACTATCCTGAAGCATTTTCCTCTAATTAAATCTTTTTCACATAATTTTTCTAGGGGCAATTTTATACAAACGAACGGTACAAATAAGCAAATTAACGCAAACGAGAAAACTTAAGGTAGGATGGGACCTATAGAAAGGAGACCGTTGTGTAATTTATGGTGAATTATAAAAAAATTTTTGCGGAGAGGAGATAAATTATATTTGCATTTTGACGGTATAAGTTAGACTTTGTTCAGATGACGGCCCTCAATGGCTTTACAGTGATATTAAAAGGGAGAACGTTGAAATAGCTGATTAAATCTTGTTACATTTAAGTAAAAATCACTTTTCTTCTTTTTCTACTTGCTGGCTGGCAAAGTATGTTCATCCTACATTGCTGGTAGAAAGCAATGACAAATAAAATATTCCTGGCTGGGGTTATGGTCCTCAATGAATTTGCTTGCTGGCAAAAGGGATCCTTTGGACTTTGTCTTGCTGGCTCTGAGGAGCGGCTATTTTTTTCCCACGAAAGTTAATTATTAACCATAAACCGCTTTAAAGGTGCCAGTTTGTTGTTCAGAAACGATATTAGGTTTATTTACTTTAGTACCAAATATCATTTGGTATTAATGTGTCGTGGGTCTGATGATAGATCATGAGCCCCTAACTATATCACACATCCATATAACACAACCATTTTCAATTTTCCAACCCTCCCCAAATTGGTGTCTGGCATCTTGCCTCCTGCTTTACCAAATTTGTTGCACATTTCTAAGAAGTAAGGAAAAATTTCAGCAACTAGATTTGAGTGGCTTTGCAATCTCTCTAACATTGCAGAACACTCTACTTCCTTAGCATATATCCTTGTAGTCACTTTGTTAGTGTACCAGAATTGCAACTGGTGAAAAAACTGTACAATGCATATTACACCTCTTACATGCTATTTACATGTGCAGGGATTTTAACCTTTTTTTTGGCATTTATAACGCTCCCAGAATGAATCATTGACAAAAATATTGTCTGGGATGTTTTCACAGCAGCGATGGAACCATTCCAAGCAATGGTCACATTGAGCCATCTGCATAACTGGATCAGAGTCATCAGCTTTCTGCCACGGCATCCTACATGAGCAGTAGAGAATAATCGGCACATCCTTGGTCTTGCATCTGTCATGTTTAGTCGTGGTTAATGCATGGAAATGGTGACATGTGCCCTTTGGTGGAGATTACTAATGGGGATAATAATACTAATAATGACAATAAATGAATGAAAATAGATCTGTCTCTAAGAAATACAAAACGTAACCTTCTCAACCAACTCTTTCCTTTTCTGTTTCCAAGCTTCCTTTCTATCTTTTCCATTTCGACAGTCAAAAATCTTCTGCCCAAGTACAAAATATGGCGTGCCATCAAATTGTATACTTTGATCCTCCCACATAACTTTGTGTGAAGAAGCTAATGGGTCTGGTTGAATAACCTCTAGTAAGTAAAATTTCACTCTTATATACCAAAACTATGTTGTATTTTCCTGATTACTTTTGAAAATCTCTTATTTAAAGACAATTGTGCCACTGATAATGTATTACTGTGAAGTGAATTAAAGATTTCTATATTGATTTGTGAACCAGTTTTCAAAGGAAGCAGGGGGCTTCAGCTGTAAGCCCAAGGGGTACTCCCCGTGATGGCATATATGAGGATGTACCCAAAAGGGGTACCTTTTCAGGCTTCAAATAAAAGGGTGACCAGGTTTTCACAAGCCAGAGTATATGAAAGGGTAACAAAATATGTTGTATGATTTTGAATAAAAAGGATCAGGGTGAAGGATATTGAGATCTTCATGCCAAGGATAAGTTGAGTAGGTATGAGCAAGGGGTACATTTTTCATGTAGCAAAAGGTGTATAAGGGACTTTGTAGTAATTACCTGGAAGAGGGGATGGGACACCAGATGGGTGCAAACTGAAAAACCACAACCTTGCACAGAGAGAAGTTCCCTGCACAACAGGTGTTACTGGGGGACTCGGGCGAGTTTTGAACGTTTTGAAAGGATTGTGAACTTTTTTGTGGCAACACCCCCTCCCACCAGTCGTTGAGAAGGTAGAGACGACTGACTGTTTCTCAACCTGTAAAAGCCGGTCGCCGTTAGTGCGGGAAATACTGGTTTGCGAGCAGAGGCGGAGAGGTCACAAGAGGGTACCCAAAAACAATCACAATTTTCAATATCCCTGGAATTTAGTTTAGCGGCAAAATGCGACGCGCAGTTTCATTTAAAAAAATTCAGCCAGTTAAAAAGTGATATACGGGCCTGTTAAAATAAGAAGTTTACTCTCAGACAAGTTTCAGACACGCTCTCAGCGAGGAATTTGATGCCACCGAACTTCGCTGAGCGCGTGCTTCTTTGGAAACGATAGATCTTCGCGCTCTCGAGTTCGGACCCGATTAATTACGAAAACGTCTACTACGAGTGAGCGAGTGACTCATTTGCATATCCCTGTCCCTGCAATAACTCGTGGTACGCTCGCGCGTACCCACGAGTTAAAAATGAAGTTCCGTTGGATCAGTTCAAATTCACGCGGACTTTCCAGCAACAGTTCATGATCATATATTTTGCACCCAAATCGACGTTATTTTAAAGGCGGATTATTGATTTGTTTTGTTGCCCACGTGCAGTGTGCTTCCAATCAAGTTGGAGAACGATAAGTCAGCTGGATTGTGGATGGTAGTAAAGGCATGTTCCTGCTGATTGTGTTCTCGTTGTTACTTGGGTCATCTGATGGTAACTTTCGACACTAAGGTATGAATTGAAGCTGGAGATTTTAGATAAATCTTGTCGATGTGAGCAGGAAACTTGAAGAAGTGATGTAATGAAATACCATTTATTGGCCCCTTTTTGTTTACTGCAGACATAATTGTAGTCTCTGTTGAAAATGGTCGATGGAATCTAACAAATTGAATACTGATTATATTCTGGCAAATACCGACTTGTCAGCGTTGTGAAGAATTTAAATGTATGTTTAAAGACGAATTTACTAAATATCTTCAAACGCCATGTCCACTACAAGTGCAAGCATTCTAGTTTTCAGTTCATTTTTTTCCAATAAAGAACTGAAGTGAACGAGCGGTTTTTCACACAGCCATAATGCTACATGTAGGACTTTGGTAACCTCTCTTCATAGTGAGCACTGAGGAGACAATAACTTTTAACTTTTTGAGGAAAAGTAAGAAATAAGCGTCAAACATATATATATATACCTCAACAGAAGAAACGAATTAGCAAGTTCATGCCCCCACAGAAACCGATATGTACGTGGAAACTTTAGAGTAACGTAGCTTAAAACCCTCTTATATGTCATCCCTCTTTTATAATGTTTTTGTTACCTAGCAACCCTTGAACAATTTCATATAACCTGAATGTAACGCATCTACCATAGCAACCATTTAAATTTTGGCATTTAACTGCCAGCCTTCCAATTCCAACAGTTCAGTCGTCAAAATTGCCTGATGAGTGTGGTCCTTGCACCATACGAAACAGTTCTGTAGCAATAAAACGATGATTACTCGTGAAACCTGAACTTCTGTGAAGTTATAGCTGATGCTCCTCAATCAATACGTTCTACTCAAAAAACGAATATATATAACAGGAAGCTTGTGTTACGATTTTTCCGTAGTAAAGTGTCCTATAATCCGCTCCTATCTAAGAATTGTCGAGCACTCTACGATAATCCGCAATGGAAAAATTCAACATTGGATACTCCACAAAGAATATTCCCCTCCCATCGCAGAACGACTTCTTGCAGCGCCTAATTGAAAAAACCGAGCACTTTCTACGAAGAATGCGCTGGAAAGAGTACTTCTTTCTCAACCCTGATGTATCCACCTCCTCCAAAGACACATATGGCTTCAAGTCTACCAAGAACCCTCCCCCGGTCGACGAGCTAAAGCAATTTGAAGACGACATGCTTAAGATGGTACAATCGACGAAATTTAAACAAGTTAACAACCCTTTTCTCACCAAGCTCAAAAACGACACCGAACACATTAAAAAAGAAACCAAGGTACTCATCGCCGCTGATAAAACAACGAACTTTTACAAACTGGAACCGTCAAAGTACAACGACCTGCTAGAACAAAACATCACTAAGTCCTACAAAAAGGCCCATCCTAGCACCGTACGAGACATCCATACAGAAAAAAAAAATCGCAACGAAGTTGGGTATCGATGACAGAGTAGACTCTACTGCTAACAAGGACGCATTTATAACACTGAAGGACCACAAACCAAACTTCGCTAACAAACCGGCCTGCAGACTAATCAACCCCACTAAATCCGAGATAGGCAAAATCAGCAAAGTAACCCTCGACAGAATCAACAGCAAAATCACGAGAGCATCCAAATTCAACCAATGGAAAAACTCCACCTCTGTGATCGAGTGGGTTAAAGCTATTGAAAACAAACAGCACCACAGCTTTATTTGCTTCGACATCGTGGAATTCTACCCCTCCATCAGCCAAGACCTTCTCAACAAAGCACTTGACTTTGCCTCAGCCTACGAAACGTCACAAACGACGAACGTAACATCATCATACATGCTAAGAACTCAATCCTAATACACAAGCAACAAGCATGGCAAAAGAAGGGCGACACAGCATTTGACGTTACTATGGGCAGCTACGATGGAGCTGAGACATGTGAGCTAGTAGGAAGTTTCCTGCTTTCACAATTACAAAACCTTGACGTCAACATAGGGCTCTACAGAGACGACGGTCTAGCCATTTCTAATGCCTCACCGAGAGATACAGAAAACATCAAGAAAGAAATATGCCGTGTCTTTAACCAAAATGGGCTACGTTTCTTCGAAGATATTAGCATGTATTTGCTATCGTAAATTCGAAGTCAAATAAAGTTTATTGTCATTGTCATTTTATATACGTATCACAATAGAAGCCAATAAACAGGTCATTAACTTCCTAGACGTCACCTTTAACCTCAACAACAACACCTACCAACCCTTCACAAAGCCTAACACCACGCTACTGTACGTCCACCGTGAGAGCAACCACCCACCGATCACCACAAAAAACATACCCGCCGGCATCAACAGACGGCTGTCATCCCTTTCATCGGACAAAGCATCTTTCTACCTAGCCACCCCCCCATACCAAAAAGCACTCGACGAAAGCGGATACCGCTACACTCTACACTACGAACCTTCTACATCTGCTAAACGGAGGAACAGGCAACGCAACAACATCCTCTGGTACAACCCTCCATTCAGCAAAAACGTCAGCACCGACATCGGTCACAGATTCCTCACCCTAGTAGACAAACACTTCCCTAAAGAGAACAAACTCAGAAAAATTTTTAGCCGCAATACCATCAAGATCAGCTACAGTTGCATGAATAACACTAAACAAATTATCGACAACCACAACAAACGTATCCTCAATTCACCCGAACACAGAGATATATCCACAGATAGCTCTGTTGTCAACAAATCATGCAACTGCCGACAAAAGAACACATGCCCTCTTAACGGAAACTGCCTTCAATCATCAGTTATCTACCAAGCAACCGTCAAACGTAACGACATTAACACTTCTGAAACATACATCGGACTCACAGAAAACACCTTCAAAACTAGATACAGAAAGCACACTGCGTCATTTCGTCACACAAAACACAGGAACTCTACGGAACTCAGCAAACATGTCTGGTCCCTGAAAGTCAACAACATTGACTATTCTATTTCATGGCGTATCATTTCATCTAGCTCATCCTACAACAGTTCATGTAAAAGATGTAACCTTTGCCTCAAAGAGAAATTCTTAATTATCTGTCGTCCCGATCTATCATCACTTAACAAACGTAACGAGCTTGTATCCTCTTGTCGCCACAGAAACAAAGCGTTGCTACGTAACAACTAAACTTTTAATTTAAATTTTCCCCAACGATGTAATGTAAAAGCATATAGCCGATGGTTTCGAATATTCTTATCATTAAATCCCCTGAAGAGTGAGCGATCACGAAACAGGCTTGTCGGGATGAAAGTGTAGTTTTTTTCCTATTTCCTATATTTATATATATATATGACATACATATACAATATCTTCTCTGCACCATTAGTTAAGAAGGATGGAACAACCTATTCTTTGAACTCAAAAATGAACATATTTTAAGCCAACAAAATTTATAACATACAAGGAGAAATATAAGGCCTAGTTATTATAAGTATAATCATAACTATAACAAAATTGTCAAATCTGATTGGCTATCAACTGCCCAGATTTCAGCCTTAATTGGACAGTTTAATAGGACAGTGCGCGTCGTGCCTAAGTAATTGGACAGTACGCGCCATCATGCGCGCACTTAAATGGCTTTTTTTTTCACTGCTACAACCAGTTGCAAAAATGTTGAGACACTCCCATGAAAAACAACCTTTCTTGCTTCAAATCGCAGCTAGTCACAGGTCTGTGAGATAAAATACTGACCTCCCTCCTCCCTCTCATTCAAAGTTGTTCCTCCAAGTTTTAAGCATGGTCTTGTATTGCTAGCAACTTTGACAAGGGGTGAAGGGGGGGTCACAAGCCCAAGATCATGGACAGGCCGTTTAAGCCAAAATACAGTACAGTGTCTCGAGTACTTTTGCAACTGGTTGTCTCTTTTATGTTTTACTTCAAAAAGTGATTTCCACATCTCAACTTCCCAAAGCGAAAACGATAGTGAGATAAATAAATAGAATGACACTTTCTGTTGCTTTCCCAGCTGACACATCATTGTCATTGATAGGAAGACTGCATAAAAAAGCACTTAAGAATGTAGTGTCTTTTAAATTTTGCCTCAATTTTGTTGTAACGTATGTGCTATTGTCTACCGTGACATGGGTTAAAATTCCGGCATTGTGATTAAGCTCTGAGAAGTGTGAATGCACAATCACAGCATAATTTTCCTTTTCTTGGTATTTAGAGATATTATAGTTGCAAATAAAGCTGCCAAACCCCCATTTTAATCCCTGTATCTGTAATGCAATGACATTTGATATGCAGTGGCGTTATGTAATCAGTATACCGCGTGACTTACTTTTAAACACCGCTGTAAAAGAAAAACTGTTCAGTTTTTTTCATCGACCACAGTGAAAATAAGATAGTTATCAAAGTCCGTTAGAGCTAGAGAGCAGAAAAATTTGTGTGCTATGTTAGTTTCTATTTTCTGACGGTCTACCATCAATCACGGTCTACCATTGTGCAACAGTAAGAAATATGATATATCATTATATTTATCTGAGATGATGGTAGACCGTTGATGCACGTAAATTCCTGACGATGCTATTCTGGAAAATTACTATTCTTGGGGACAGTGACTTCTTTTTGCAAAGAAATACATTTTGTTACCAAGTATAGAATACAAAGCCACGTTGTATGCGAGCTCTCGCGACTATGTTACTGAAATATGCGCGTGAATTTTCACGTTATCTGACCACTAGCCATATTCGGGCCTCAAAATCGAAACAAAGTTGTAAGACAGCCAAAATGTAAACATAAATACAAACAACTTGTGTTAAGTAAAGTCCACAACAGCTACTTTTTAGCGTAACTTTTCTTTCCTGTAAATGGCAGGCGATAAAAGAGAGACCATTTCCACGTTCTTATCAGATACAACAACAAAAGCTATCTCCTTGATCTAGCGGGGCATCTTAAGTCACTTTCCTTTCATAAATAAACGTCTTTTACCAGAGTTTGAAGAAAATATATTATTTTTCGCATCTTTATAGCGTGTTAGGACAAAAAACCCTTTTCGTTGCAGCTTACTCAAGACGGTGTGGCATCTTTTGCCACGCACTTCCTTTAAAAGCCCAATTTCGTGCAAATCACCACATAAAGAAAAGTGGAAAAAAATACTGTTTTTGTCTCACCATTTTAAAACACACAAACCTAGGGAAATGAAATACTATTTGTTATAACCACCTCCTTAGGTGCAAAAAGTGCACCACGTTTCACCCTGTTTAATAATCGGGCACCGCAGCAGTAGAGGTATGAAGGACTCAGACAACCAGTTGCAAAAATGTTGAGACACTCTCATGAAAAAAAACAACCTTTATTGCTTCAAATCGCTGCTAGTCACAGGTCTGTGAGATAAAATACTGACCTCCCTCCTCCCTCTCATTCAAAGTTGTTCCTCCAAGTTTTGAGCATGGTCTTGTATTGCTAGCAACTTTGATAAGGGGTGGAAGAGGGGTCACAAGCACAAGATCATGGACAGGCCGTTTAAGCCAAAATACAGTACAGTGTCTCGAGTACTTTTGCAACTGGTTGTAGCAAAACAAAATTTCGAATTTCTTGTGTTTTGATTTTAAAAAATAGCCTATTATATTACAAATTTTGTTAAAGTTATGATTAATTGGTTACAGAACTTCGTAATTAAACAAATCGGACTCCCGCTACGGGGTCGTCCGATTTTGTTATAATCACTCGTATGATTACAGACCGAATTGGACTCCACTCAGTCCTGTTACCATTACTAATTACACTGATGATTATCGAAAATAGAGCGCTGTGATTGGCTAGGAGCTTCACTTTATCCCGCTATAATAACCGCGCGGTGATTATAACATTGAAGGCTAGCAGTTTTCAAAATGGCAGCCAGATTTTTTGATGTTTTGGAGACGGTTGATCAAAACTTATATTTTCTCGAATAATCATCAAATGAATGTAATTATTAAAAAGTGATAAGTGTGAAAATTATGAAACATTTAAACAAATGATTTATATTATATGATTTTAGCATGGCCGTGAATCAAAATATTAGTGAAAAAGAAGCTTAAGTCTATGTATGTTAAATTCATATGATTTTATGAGTTTTATGCTCTTGTAACCAAAGGACTGAAATGACTTACTGTGTCTATCACCTTAGTGTGTAGAATAAAATTATTATGAAAGCAGATTGATGCTCCAGTTGGTTTTGGTTGTAAATTGTATATCTAAATATACTCTTCTAAATAACTTAGGTAGAAAGCACATTGAGAAAGATTAAGGTAAGCATAGTTCTTGAAAGGATTGACTTTCAATGGGGTTTTAATGCCATTTTCATGGTACCATTTAGCCATTACTTTAACCCATGAAAATGTCAGAGGACCAGGCACAAAATACATTTCATGGGCCATAAAAATGCTGGGAAAAGGTCAGAAAAGCACTCTGAGAATATTCATGGCCCATTAAAAATTCCCCGTTAAGGGGATAATCATGACCCATGAATTTTCCATTTCATTAAATTGCCATGAATATGCATACCATGAAAAATCTGGATAAATTTCATGGCCTTTTCCTGAACACCATGAAAATCCCATAAAAAGTCAAATTCATGAATCATTAAAAAAGTCATGGCTTTTTCACGTGTTTTTCATTGCATTTCTTATAAACTAGACTGTTTCATGGGCCATTACCGGTGAATTTTTCAAAGTAATTTCATGGCTTTTTTAATGGTATTTTCATAGGTTGAACCCATGAAAATACCCTTAGTTTTGGCCATGAAAATCTGGTGAATAAGGCATGAAAATCTTGTGAATTTCCCCTGAATAGATTCACAAGATTTTTATGGGTTTTTGTTTAGTAGTGCAGGTAAAAGAACGATCACCCATAGTGTGTGTAGCTTAAGATTTTTTCATACCTACAAGAAAATAACAATAAAATTATTTTTCGTGAAATGTTTTTCTTTCCCTGTGGCAATTAAAATTTCAAACAAGAAGGGAGTTACATTATGGTCACTCACAAAAAATGTTCTGAGTGTTTGAATTATACTCTCTCCTGAGATAAATCTTTGTGCGATTCACTCAAAGTATCAGCGACATGGGACAGAATTAAATCCCAATTGAAATAGAGGAATCTCTTCATGATGCATTTCTTTGCGGTATGATAAAAGTGATTTGTCTCCTTCTTTGCCCCTTTTGCTTGCAACAAATCACCATCAACAGGATACAACCAGTGTTCTTTGTGGGCAGGCACCATGTTGAATGGGATGACTTGCTTGCATTGACAGAACTTGATTTCGCATGATTTGCACGTCCTGGCTTCTTGTGGCAGGAATATCAAAGCAAACTGATTAATTTTCATTGTGATGGATTTCAGTGAATTGTTACGTACCGGAATAACCAAGAGATGCCCGTGAAAAAGGCATAAGTAAAAAGAATTCCCGAGTACGATATAAGGCACGCAACAAAAGTGTGACAACTAGCAGTTACCTTTTTTAACTATTATTTATTTAATTATACACTGTTATAGTTACTAAGGTTAAAGATTAAGTTAAGCAGTTCGTAAAGCAGGCAGGCTTACTGTCTTTCATGGCCATACAGGAGCAACTGTCAACTCAACTGACTTGAGACATCAATGCTTGACTTTCTTGAATTTCACTGGATCCTTTCCACTCATTGGCTTTTCTGTGTTTACAAACTCGTCTGGGAAACTTCATCATGAACTCTTTTATCTTCTCTTTTCTGCTATCGTCTCTTCTTTTCTCTTGATATAGCAATGTCCAAGGTTATAGCTCCTCCATAAGTATAGCAGTTGATTATAACTTTCTCACAGTATAGCATCCATAGCTGATAAGCTCAATCACAACTAGCCACAAGGGAAAACCCTCGGGCACACAACAGCAAGACCTTGATACTTGGAAGCCTGCGTAGTTTTATACTTTTTCTTTAAACATCTAGAACGTTCCATTACTATTTATAGTGCATTACAACATCAACCATGAAAGAATACAAGAAAAGGAAATCATGGTGTCATTTGACGTAGAATCCTTATTTACGAACGTGCCGATCGAAGATGCCGTAAAGGCCACACTTCACAAACTAGAAAACGATCCCGGTCTTGCCGACCGCACAAACCTAACACCTGCACAAATTGCCGACCTTTTAAACTTTGTTTTACGATCCACGTATTTCCAGTACAATGGAGCAATTTACGAACAAAAGGACGGAGCCGCTGGGAGCCCTGTCTCCGCGGTTATAGCCAACATATTCAGGAAGATTTTGAGGAGCATGCGATAGCAAGTGCGATCTACAAACCTAAGATCTGGAAGCGATATGTAGATGACACTTTTACTATACTAGATCGAGACCAAGTCGACGGCTTTTTACAACATCTTAATAACCAACAGCCCACTATTCGTTTTACCATGGAAACCGAGAAAGATAACAGCATTCCCTTTCTCGATACGTCAGTTATAAGGGACTCAAACGGCCTTCTTACTACCAGTGTATACAGAAAGCCCACACACACTGATCAATACTTAGCCTATGACTCACACCATCCTCAGTCAGTGAAGCGTGGTATTGTTAAGTGTCTATATGACCGAGCCAAACACCTCATAACAAAACCATCAGTTATCTCTGAAGAAAAGAAACATTTATCATCGGTACTTGTTTCCAACGGTTATCCTTCTTCGTTCATACGAAAACTTGTTAAAACCACAAGACCAACAGCCAACAACGAACCCACGCAGGAATTTAAATCTACTGCGGTTTTACCCTATATTAAAGGTGTATCAGAGGTTCTTCGCCGCTGCCTACAACAACAAGGCGTTCGCACCGTCTTTAAATCTGACACAACTCTTCGGTCTTACTTAGTACGACCGAAAGACACCCTAAAACCAGGCAAACAAGAAGGTGTTGTATACAGAATTCCATGTGAATGCGGCAAAGTATATATAGGCGAAACAGGGAGAGCAATGCAAGACAGGATAAAAGAACATGACAGAGATATACGGCTTGCTCATACACAAACCTCCGCAGTTTCGGAGCACGCAAACGAAACGGGGCATCTTCCTTTATGGAATCAAGTCAAGTTTATCGATCGTGACCCTCACCGATACACACGTAGGGTCAAAGAGGCTATCCAAATAAGACTTCATTCTAATAACATCAATAGAGACAACGGAATCGAAATTCCTGAAGCATTGGATGCCTACGATCAGAAAGCATAACAGCCGTTCAACTACAAAGCGGACCCCTGAGGGAACATCATCTGCTAGTCGGAATAATGAGGATCGAAATACACCAATCACAGCGAACCAACGTGCATAAAATAGCTACACGTAAACGATCGACCTCATCGCCTGATGAAGACTAGCAGTATTGCGGTCGAAACGTCGCGATCAATATCTCAAAGCGATTCTATCGTGAGACAAACGAATAAACGTTCATTCCTATCTGACACCACGATGAACAATATTCACATCTTTAATGACAATATATCCTTTCTTTCCTGCTGTATTTTTGTTGACATCGTACTCTGCAAGGGCCGTGCGGCTTCCTTCCTCATCTGAAAGGATGCCAGCAACGTCTACTTCAAGGTCCTTAAATTCGAAGCGATCCTCGATCATGTTGTCACTTGGCCAGGAGACATCTTTCTGTTGAAATATAATTATCTTCCATGGACAGTTTTTGGATATTTCCAATGTACTTATTCCTCATTTGGGGTGACCAATCAAACCACACATCTGCTGGAACCTGTAAATATTTGCTGTTGTCGGCCAGGACGTACTTGTCGCTTACTCCAGCCACTGGGGACTGAAACTCTTCAACTTGATGATCATGTATTGCTTCAAACACATGCTGGGTCCCGGGGGGGGGGGGGGAGTACTCCCGCGAATTTTGGATAGGGGTGTGCCGCGAAGGTTCATGAACCCTAACCCTATTTAAGGACTAAGAAAGCAAATACTGATACCCTTTTTAAGGCCCAAAGCCGAAAAATGACACCCTATACAAGGGAAAAACAAAATTATTAATAGCATGAAATTATTTCTTCCCTGTAACATTGGATGTATAGCATCAAGCATAAAATACTAGAATAAGCCTAGTTTAATAATATGCAATCATAACCAGCGGGTGTTTTCACACCCCAGTATTATCAGACCAACCTCGATCCTTACATTGTCTACCATATGTCTCCTTATCATCTTTCTATTTTCATTCAGGTAAGACCAATACTTGGAGGTGTACTGATCATCTTTACCAAGGGTCAGTCGTTCTTGTTCATCTACTCCATTTTGTGCGGATCTCAAACGTTTACGCAGGTCCTTGCCGTCTACTGCATCAGTGATCCCTTCCTCTAATTCCCAGGAACTCCAAATGTCTTCACCAAAAAGTACTTCTGATCCTTTTCACTTTTTATGCCTAAATCCCTCAATTTATTCTTGCAATAATTTTGATCTCGAAGTGTTTGAAGCATCGGGACTCTGCGAATGCTTCAACTGTTCTTGAAAAAAAAATTTTGGAGGGCTGTTTCTCTGTCAGTAATAAAGCCTTTTGCATTTAGTCAGACTACTACATTTTCTGACGCACATAGAAAACGACGACCCTGGTCAAAGTTTTGTATAATATCGCCCAGGAGCTGTCTTGTTTCTTACACCCCTTTAGTGTCTAGAAGTCATTAAAAGCAGTTTCCAGCTGTTTCCAAGTGATTTTGAGGGGGGGTCTTCATTTTCTACACACTGGGGAAATTATGTAGAAAACGAAGACCCTGGTCAAAATTTTGTATAATTGAAAATCGTCAGGAGCCGTGTTGTTTCTTACACTCCTTAATAGTGTCTAGAAGTCGTTAAAAGCAGTTTCCAGCCATTTTCCAAGTGATTTTGAGGGGTTTTTTCGTTTTCTACACACTGGGGGGGGGGGGGGGGGGGATTATGTAGAAAACAAAGGCCTTGGTTGAAATTTCATATTATTGAAGATGTTGTTTCTTACACATCTAAGGTTGAGATACCCGTTTCTAGATATTTATCAGTGATTTTGAGAAGGGTCTTCGTTTCTTGGTCTTAGGTCTTACTGGTCTTCGTTTTCTACCCACCCCTACCCTGGGTACCAGAGGTTTTTTCTCGCATGCGTCGGGGAGCTTCGTTTCCGGTAGCCGCGCATGAAAAGCCTCTGGCACCCAGGGTAACCTACCCCAGCACGCCACTCATTTAGCTTCATTTGAAGTTCCAAGTGTTTAAACTTGAAATTGCATGGCCAGTGTGCCAGTAGGAGCATTGACGGCCACCAAGCCACCCATTTGAAGTTCGGAGTAACTCAAAATAGAAGTAGGCCAGTGTACCAGTCCAAGTCTTGAGAACCATCAGCAAAAACTCTTAGTAGATTTGCTTTTGACGTGAGCTGACTAGAATACCTAAAAGTCAGTTGAGGGTTGCTAAGTAGTGATTTGAGTACTAATGTATTATTAATAAATTGTGTTTTTATATCTACCAAAAAATCTGCTTTGGAGTCCAAATTCACCGTCAAACTAAAGTGCACTTGTACGTTGCATCTGTTCTACCATTTTAAATAACTTTGTGATGCTTTCTCTTTTGTTTGTGTCGCTATTCTTGCCCAATCATACAACCATTTGTAGTGCATATAATTTATTAGAGTGTTCGTGTGTACATGTACTATATCAAACTGTTATCGTCGCCTGCATTTGTAGATTTAGGGGAAGATATTTGTTGAGGAGAATACCCCATCCTTCTAATGATAGTTTCAATCCATTTGTAATTTCATACAAGGAAGCACACATGATGAATGAGAATATAAATATACTTGCGAAGCTGCCAAACTCTTAGAGGAAAGATCCTATTTAACTTGTGATATATGTAGTAGGTCAGAGGGGTCAATAGGCAGAGATCACTTCCGTAATTATTGTTTATTAATTAAGCCATGTTGGAAAATTTTCTTGTGCAGTAGACCGCTTAAATTCTTGAACTATGTTATGCTGTTTTTCATCTTCAGAACATTACACGTAATGCATTTTTTGACATTGTCTTTGAGTCATGTAATCAAAGGGAAAACCTTGGCACTGTTGAAAGTCTGCGACAGTCTGTGTGGTCATGGATCAAAGATCATTACGCATCATTTTCTGCAATGACTGCTGATGCTGTTTTTAGTGACATATTTACAATGAGGACTATGGATGTTTAAGTAATGACCTGAAATCATTGTTTCTTGTTCAGCAATGTTGATATCATAATGTTACTTCTACTTTTCTTTATAGAAAATGTCAAGCAAGCGAAATCTTTCTGATATTAGTATACCAAATGGGTGCTGATACTTCTATTTCAGAATTAATTTCTATTATCTTTTCACCTTAACACTTAACCTTGCCAAAAAATGAAAAATTTCATTGTACAAAAAGTATGTTAATATAACAAAATAATATTTATCGGCTGTTGCTGCTAAAAATAATAATTGCAGCAACAGAGATGAGCCAAATGCTCATCTAAAGCTATTGAGGGCATGCGCAATCACTAAAGCCTGGTTTCCATATGATCGTCCCGATCGCCCCAGTTGTTTCAAAATATTTCGAGACGATCCAGATGACTGGGGAGATTGGTAGTTTCCATATGATCGTCTCGATCGCCTCAAAGGCAAGAGACGTGTCTCTGGGTCAGACAATAGAATTTTTGCGCGTGTTTTGCAAACAAGCCACATAAATGGATGATTTTTATTCGTAAAGCGAACCTCGTACCTTGGTATCTGCTTTTTCTCTTGATTTTTCGGCATTGAGAAGCTAGAAGAGTTCCCCGAAGACATAGTATCTCTTCGAAAACTTGATGTCACGGACTTTCTCTAATTTCAAATAACCCAAATACACGCTGCGAACATTTGTGTATTATTTTTTCGGCTTCAGCGCCATCCGGGCCAAATTTATTCTTGATTACTGGAACGAAAGTGATGACTTCTGGGATAGCCTTCGATCGTCCCGATCGTCTCAGTCGTCTGAGAGCGTTTCCATATGATCGCTTCAAAATTTATATGATCGTCCGGATAGAACTCAACTCTATCCAAGCGATCGAGGTGGCCTCAGTCGTCCGGGTCGTTTGCGATCGTCTGGGTAGCGTTTCCATATGATCGTCCCAATCATCTGAACATTTTTTGAGACGACTGGGACGATCCGGACGATCCGGACGATCCGGACTATCATATGGAAACCAGGCTTAAAAGCAATCATACAACTACTTAAAACGGTATAAATTAAATGGTTTTTCTTGCTGCTAACCTTAAAATTAAGTGCACCTTCACATTACCCTGTTTATGATTTCTTTTTTCCTTTTCCAACAATTTCCCATAATTCATACAAGCAAACATCATTTTGTATGTTTATCATTCATAATCTTTACTTTTTGTGTGTGTCTTTTCAGATATTGAGTGTGGATACATCCACAATGTAAGTCCAGCAAAGAAATCAAAGTCAAACCATCACTGGTAGTAACGAATTCCAGTTCCAGACATTGTCAGACATAAAGAGTTAGTGGCATTTAACATTCCATCCCATTCAAATTTAAGGCACTTATAATGAGCAAATTAAAGTACTGGTGCCGCTAAAGAATTTGATTATAAAAGAAGACAGCAATTGCATTTTCAATCAGCAATCTGTGGTTCACCAGGCTTCATCTTCTGATGTTTGCTTTCAACATTGTGTCCAGCCAAAGCCTGAGAGCGCTTGCAGTAGAAGAAGCTTCAACTGTAACAGTTTCTGACATCAGTGAGCTCAAAGCAAATCAAAAGGTCACCATAACAGCAGTGGTTACAATTGGCACTGAAAAACCAGTTGAAATTGTTGTCAAATCAACACGAAAAACTTCACATATGAAAGAAGACTGTGCTGCCTAGAGGATTCAACAGGTAGCGTCATGCTCCAGATATATCTGGGACCCTCTGATTGTCAACATCAAAACTCGGGTCAGTCATACCTGTAAAGAAACCTAAGTGTTAAGACGGAATCCACCAGGAAATTGAGGGATCAGAATTACTCAATGTCCTGGTGGATTTATATTCCTTCTTAAAAATTTTCAAGGCAAAACCTTCTTGAGCACAGCACCGACCACAACTGTGTCACTAACAACCCTTACCCTGCAGTCTGTTAAAGGCCCACACATGCTGGAAAACCCTGAAAAGGAAGTAACTATGACTAATTTCAACATGGTCAGTAAACTTAACGTCTTTACTTCGTGCAAAGTGTGTAACAAGAAACTAAATGATATTGAAACAGCACACTTCAAACTCCAAGCTTCCGTTAGCTAGCCATTGTTCATGGTAAAGAACTATGGCTGCAAGTTTTCCATGACCAACTCCTTGCTCTTGTTGAAAACTCAAATGTTTCATTGACAAGTACAACAGATGACATTAAATTGACGGATAGGGACTGGGAAAACGCCGTATGGGGACCAGGCAACACTCTAACAGAATAATCAAGGTTATCTTGTGGAAAAAGCATAGGTGTATGGGCCAGGGGGTGAGGAGGGCCGGCGTAATAATCCAATTACATTACAGTGGTTGCCTAGCATGTGATGAGAAATTTACGTATTTCAGTTTTTTATTGTTGGGCACTATACTGCACTGCACTAGCTGGAATGGGCCATTTTCAGTCATGAATTGATTAAAATAAACTTTCGCATAACTTTGTAGCATCATCCCCACTCAAAGAACAGTGTATGGCACATAGCATTAGCAATGGTACAAAAATGAAGAGATGGCTGACTACTAAATTCTCAGTTTGATTTAGTATAGGTAATAGCATGATTTGTAGTGATATTTGGCATAAATATCACTTGTGGTATTTATGCCAAATATCACTACAAATCATGCTATTATTTGTTGATACTACTACCCGCAAAAGGTTTGTAATTTTCACTTGTAGGTGAGCATGGTCAGACCGGGGGTCAAAGCCTGGCCCAAAAGCCTCGGTCAGCGCGGCCATAGGCCGGGCTGGCCAAGCGATAAAAGTCCGGGGAAGCTGCGGCTAGCCTGGCCAATACCATAACAGAGCAAATGGCCTGGCTTGACCAGGCTAGCCGGGGAAGCCATTGCCAGCGCAGCCAATACCATAACAGGGCAAATAACCTGGCTTAAACAGGCGAGCCGGGGAAGATGTGGCCAGCCCGGCCAATACCACAACAGAGCAAATGGCCTGGCTTGACCATGCTAGCCGGGGAGGCAAGCCATAAGCTTGACACTTGAATATTTCTTAAGCACTTAAAGACTTTTCAACTTTTTTTAAAAAAAGAAAATGTACAAGTCCTTTATTTTTAACACTTATCAGTCTTCTCTGGTTTTTTCACCCTGTTCTTTTTGAGGAAATTTGATTAGGGCCGGTGAAATTTGATGGTAGCTCGTGTATGTTAAAGCCGGTCTACTTCGCTTTTGTTAAGACCATGGAATCATGCCCAACGCCTGTGGTGTTTTCGGTTGTACGAGAACAGCCGATCCCCAAAGAGGTATCGGGCTTCATAGAATTCCTTTCTTTGATGGTCCACGCGAGGAAAGCATTAAAAGACGACGGAAATGGGTGAAATTTGTCCAGCAGAGGAGAGCTAAATAAGAGCCAACCAAGCGTGCTCCTTACATTTTGAAAGGGAAGATTTTACTCGGATGTTTACCCTTCTTCCCGGGCAGAAAATCCCATCTAGTCCTCGCCTGAAGGAAGACGATCGAGCCTTGTGTCTTTCCCAGTATACAGGCAAACAGCCCTCAATTTGAAGGCTCTGCTTCACCTACCAAACCTCAGTCGACTCGAGCCAAAAGGTCAATCGCTAGAAAGGTGAGAAATTCATGTAGTACAATACTTATGGAAATACTTAAGCTTTATATATAATCTCAACCTTTTGCAAAATCGTTTAAGTTTGGCAGTTTATTTATAAGCTTTCTTGTTTTAGATCGTCAAAGAGATGCAGGCGTCAAGCAGCACGAAAACATCTTCTGTTGGCGAGGAAAATTCCGCGAAAGGTGAAGAGATTGGGGGAAGAGGAGCACGTGCAAGTCGAAAATCAAAGCTCCTCTGAACGTGCTACTGTTGCTGCAGAAGAAGAAGAGATCTCTGAGGTCAGGCAGGTAAAAACTGTCGAACTGCTCGAAGAAGAAGCATCGGCCGTGGAAGTTGAGAGCGAGATCGAGGATTGTAGTACCCTGCGAGCAGAGGCCCTTCGATCTTCCTAGATAAGTATCTGGGTTGTAGCAACTGTGGTGAACTACAAAATCACATACGGATGTTTAGCATTCTTCATTTGCAGGTAGTTTTGTGTCACCTAATGGTAAACTATAAGTATGACAATAATTTTGTTTGAGAAAACTTTCATAAACGTTCGCCAAAGTTCATCCTTTAAACAGATATTTTCATAAAAGGCCACTTGCACTGTCCTGTTCTTCCGTGCTATCTTGTTGTGTTAACTCGTGTGTGTTATTACATCAGTACCCTACCCACTAAGACATTTCCCCTTAAACATGGCAGTCAAGAGATCCAAAAGGGTTGTGACCGATGTCCCCCCAACCTCAACACCACAGTATAATAGAGATGAATTTCATTCATTGAAACTGGGGGATAAACAGGGCTAAAAGAAATGCAGAGAAGAAAGCATGAAAAAAATTGGATTTTCCAGCTTTCCGTTAGCTTGCTAGCTCAATTGGTTAGAGTGCTGCACTGGTATCAGAGAGATCAGGGTTGCAATCCCAGCAAGCCTGAATTTTTTCGGGCTTTCTTTTCACAACTGCATAAGTTGTTTTTTTGACTGTAATAATCTTTTTTATTACATGCTTATTGAAACTTATAAAATTGTATATCAAAAGACAAAAATAGTGGTAAAAGCTACAGTTCATAATGAATCCACTGTTTACATAAAAAATGATAAAGTGAAACAGAGTGTGAAACAGATGATCAACAATTTAATAACAATAATTTACAGGTGAATTTACAAGGGAAAAAGACTTAAAAGGTTACTTAATCATCTTCGTCGAGTTCGAATCCAGTGTAGGTTTCATCTGTGCCGACAGGAAATTGTTTTTGCCGTGTAAGCACGATGACGCAGGAAGAGGAATTCGCTTGTTTCCCAGAAAACCATAGACAAGCCTGGAAAACTCCCTGTAGGCAATGCTACGCACGTAACTGTAAATAAAGAAAGACAATAAGAAAGGTATTTAATTTCGGCTGGACGATGTACTAAAGAATTTTGCAAGCATCTAGTTCCGGGCAGTAGTAGCACTCGCTCAAATTCTGAAGGACAACACGGCTGCAGTTTCCACAAGAACACCTATAACAATCAAGGTAGCTAGAAACATACAAAAATACCACTTTTTGTAGCAACAGCTAACAACTCTCATCAGACATTACAGCAATCACGCCACCAAACAAGCCAAGTACTCGATTATTTACATGAGCTCTTTTACTTCGATCTTCACACGATCATACAACAAATTTGCCGACACTCACCAAGAATCCACTTGAACTGACCCTTCAAGTCTTCCCCGTAGTTCTTGCTCTAGCTTGTTTGTCTCATCAACTTCTTCGTACTTTTTTAGCCATTCTTCATCAGCCAAGGGTTCATCGGCATATGCAACGTCATTTTCCAGGCTTTCACACGCAACTTGCGACTCGCGATCACTCTGTTCATCTTCCACTTCGGCCAAATTTGCCTCGGAATCTTCTGAATTAAAACTTCTCTTAGAACTTGAATCACTTAAAGACATATTCCTTTGAATTTGGGTTGTTTTAGTATCCCGCTCGCTTAAAATAATTTCCCCTTTCTTGCTTCTCGGTCATTCACTCTTGAGTGCACGGCAGATGTCCTCCTTCGATGACGTCACAACAACATTCATACCCAGCTCTCGCAAAGACTCGGTAATAAGGAATTTTAATTTTTGCGCGTGTGTAAAAGTTATGGGATGGCGTTTTGCTTACCGTCGTGTTTCACTACGGTAAGTTTTGACAGCTTTTCTCGTCGTAGTCAAAGTTCTACAGTGTGTGACTTCATGGATAATAGAAAGACTGGATAGGAAACTGGCTGACCCGTGGGCTGATTTCTTATCGCCGATTGGTTGGTTCGTGCTCCAAGATGGCGTTGGATGGTTCCATCAGTGGAAATTTGTGACGAAACGAGGGCGAAAATGTGGCGCAAACCAGTCGAAATGTTGGGTTTGTTTGCCTGCATGTTGTTCTTTTTTGGAGTTTTTAGGGCTACTTTAATTTTTGGTGTCTGTTTTTCCCTTCGACTGTTGTCTTACGGCGATGGCGATCCTTCAAAGCCACACTTGAACCTTCGAGGTAAGCACTTCTTGTTGTTGTTTTGTATTATTTGTCCTTGTCTTTGAGAAAATTGCGTCCCAAAAATAGACCTTGCAGAGCCATATTTAGTACACTTGGCGACTGTTTTGGGACGCCTTTGTTATGAAGGTTCCTTCTTGTTTCTATTCGTAACCACGATTGACAGATGCTTTAAGGATGGAATTGTGGCGTAGGCATAGTTACAGACTGATTGCTGTTATTTTTCCGCCATAAATTTTGATTGAAAATGGCTGAAATTAACTACATTCGACCGAGCTGGCGCCGAGCAAGTGTACGCACACGGTGTGTACAGTTCCAGTCGGTAGACTAGTTTGTGTTGAGAACTGTTTCGCTCAAGTAATACTTAATATTACGCTGCTAATTATTCGTAAAGCAGTATGTTAATTTCGCTCATCCTTTGATGTTGAAATTAAACTACTAAATTACATATCAAGTGAACACAATCGCCTCACGTCGCTCCGCGCATCTTGTATTCGAAGGCACTGAAGAGACTCGAATAGTTTTTGTACTTTTGCCTTACATAAACTAATAATTGTAGCATGAATGTGAAACACCTACTGACATTTTTTGGCCTCCGTTTAGGCTCCTAAGTGTTGTTGTTATTTATCAAACAGTGTTTTAGTTTTCTTTTTGTTTGTCTTCATTGCAGGATTTACTGAACACACATAGTCAATGAAGACAGTAAAAATTGTTGTCAAGTACTCTTCTGAGAGGGCACAAATCAATCAATCTTTCTGTATTAAAGAGCAACAAAGTTGCTTTTGTCATGCACGAGAGCCAGAAGGTGGCATCTAAATTATTTATGATCAGAAGCTTTATTATCACTTCTGAAGTGTATATATTACTTCTTCTTGAGTGGGACAAATTAACTCTGTTTGATGGTCACTGCTTGTATTAGCTACAGAGTCATGTGTTTAATTTGGTTAGTGTTCTTCTCTAAAACGGTCTATATCTGAATCACATTGTTTTTCAAACCAAAGATGGACTTGATTGGCACTATTATTGTATTCGGTTTCTTAGAGATCCAAAGCAACAATGTACCTGTAGGTAATAAACCTTACCAAGATATATTCTAAATCAAATTAATAAAGCATATACCTGTACTCAGTGTTTGGGGTATGAATTCTATTTTCAACAACATGATAATGTGACCAGACAGTCATATTTTTTCAATCCCTAATCCACTTACCTTAGACTAAACAAACACCCTGGATGTTACTGTTTGTTTTGTTACAAGCAGCTTCTATTTTTCTTTGGGAACAATGTTTATGTTTATTTCAGAGTTGATTTACAGTATTCCCTATCCATATCATTAACACTTAACACAAAAGATAATATATTTCTAAGTTTTATTAAGGCTTATGGAAGACAAGTGTTTCCTCATGAAAAAGAAGTGAAGGCTATACTATTAACAAGGAGAGTTTGCTTCCCAGTTGTATTCTTACTAGTAGTTAACAATTAACCGTTTTACATAACATTTTTAAAAGCGTTGCAGTTCGCTTTTTCAAAGACGTGACTGAAAAGTACCTTGGTCATTGTACATTTATACCTGAAAATAACAAAACACTTACTTTACTATGAAAATTGATTAAAGGCGTTTCCACGGTGGTCCGCAAGCAAATTTCCTTTCTCGGCTGTGAGCTTTTTATCCCCGCTTGTTATATACATTTCTCAAAGACGGCTACTTGTCACTGGTCGTCCGTATGTAAAATTGAAGGGAAAATTAAACGCTTGCTTGAGCTGGGTACTTGAAACATCAAGCCTCGACAGTTTTACCGCTAATGAAATCATTTTGTCAAGGGTTGTTAACTTATAAAATTCAACACTCGCTGAGCTTGTTGATAAAAGAAGAAAAGAAATCGTCAAAACCGTGATAAAAAGAGTTAAAATCATTTCCGGTTTTCTTGTGGTTTGTAGAAAATTAGGCACTGCCTTTTTTATAGCTGTTTTGTAGCTGTATACATGTAAGATCATGTAAGTTTTCACATAGTTTTTATGTAGTTAGGCTTCCCGTTTGGTGCATAAAATTATCGGGCGCTGGAGTCATTCTTCGCTCTCACAAGTTTTTCTCCAAGGGCAAGTCCTCTTCATCCTTTACTTCAAAATATGGGCAATCCGTATAGTCGAAGACAGAAATATAAATAAAAAAAATAGGCGATGAAAAATAAGACGCGCAAAACATCGGATGTAAGAGGTTGAATGGCTCTCGATAATGTGACGTCACATTTTTCAAGATCTCAATAGACTTCCCTGGCCTGGAAGTCTTTAATCGATCAGTCACAACAAAGCTAATTGAATCTTGAGATTCCTTTCTGAAATTTAGGTCTAAAGCAGATAATGTCTGCTGTCTCTGTGCCGAGGCTAATGCACACAGCATGACAGTCTTAAGAGTTAATAACTTTAAACTTAGCTCGCGTAGAGGAGCTAAAGTCTTCAAATAGTCAGTCACTTGAGAAACATCCCATGTAGAAGAATACCTTGGAGTAGGTGGTCTGAGAATGTAAATGCCTTTGAGTAATCTCGCTATTAAAGGGTGTAAACCAAGAGAATCTCGATCATCATTCATGGAACAAAGCGTTGTAGATAGTGCAGAACGGTAAATGTTAATGGTACTGTATCCCTTGCCTTCATGATAACAATCAGTTAAGAACTCCACAACCTGGACGACAGAAGCTTGAAGTAAATCAATTTGCCGTTTATGACACCAGCCAGACCACTTGTCCCACACTCCCTTGTACTGTTTCTCAGTGCCCGCTGTCCAAGATGCACAGATGATGTCAATTGCTTGCTCTGAAAATCCTTTGTTGGACAGAGTTTTCCTGATAACATCCAAGCGGCCAAGTTCAGTTTGTGTCTCAGCGGGTGCTGTTCTTGGTTGTGAGGGAGACTCAGAAGGTCGTCTACACGAGGCAACAAGATTGGCTGAGCTGTCGACAACTGTAACAGAAGTGGATACCAACTCTGGGTAGGCCATACTGGTGCAATTAACAAAACCACGGCTTTGTCGTGGCGAATCTTGGCTAGTACTCGAGGTAGCAAACTAAAAGGGGGAAAGGCATAGCAATTCATATTAGCCCAGCTCAAAGAAAAGGCATCTATAGCCACTGCCCCGGGCTGTGGGTGCCAGGAGATAAACTTTGCAGTCTTGGCATTAAGCCTAGATGCAAAGAGGTCAATCTCGGGAATAAAGGTTTGAGAAATAAGTTCCTGAAAAACCTCACCATGTAAGGACCACTCCAAATTAGAGGAGATTTCCCTGGATAGGGTATCGGCCTGATTATTAATCTTCCCTGGGATGTGCTGAGCAGAAATGAAAATACCCCTCAACTTGCACCATTCCCACATACTTCTGGACAATGAATCTAATAGGGGGGATCGTACACCCCCCATATTATTAATATAGGCCACTGCAGTGGAGTTGTCAACTGCAAGTCTAACATGAATGGACCTTGAGTTAGAGACAAAACACTGGAGAGCATGAAATGATGCTAGAAGTTCCAGGTAATTAATATGATGTTTGGATTCACTTTGAGACCATCTGCCAGATGCAGACAGACTACCACTCACGGCCCCCCAGCCAATCAAACTTGCATCACTCTGGATGTAGGTGTCAATTTTCGGAACCTGAAAAAGTCTACCATTGCACTGGGTAATATTCTCAATGACCCATTGTAAATCAGAACGAGCTTGAGAGCTTAAAGAAAGGATCTTATCATAATCAAGGCTACCAGACAAAGTCTGAGTCTTGCATAACTCTAAAGAACGGTAATGCATCTCTAGATAATTCACCGCTGGGAGTGCAGAAACTAACAGCCCAGTTACTTTAGCAACATCCCTAACACTAGGTTGAGGCTTGGCTAAAAGGGCTTTACAGGCCGAGACTATTTTCTCTAACTTAACAGCCGGCAACTGCAGTCTCATTGCTATGGAATTAATTATGAAACCCAAATAAAGGATCTCATTGACAGGTACTAGCTGAGATTTCTCAACATTGACAGTAAAGCCCAACTC
The DNA here is from genome assembly GCA_038088405.1 of Porites divaricata. Taxonomy (NCBI): domain Eukaryota; kingdom Metazoa; phylum Cnidaria; class Anthozoa; order Scleractinia; family Poritidae; genus Porites; species Porites divaricata. The sequence continues at coordinate 8,178,342 of JBBMOI010000017.1, forward strand.
ACAAAGAGTTTGTTTTAAGACCTCAAGTTGCTGTAAACACTCATAATAAGAGCTTGCAATAAGTATGAGATCATCAATGAAAATAATAACCCTGAAGCCAAGAAATCTAAAATATGCTATAACAGGCTTAAAAATCTTGGTGAAAACCCTGGGTGCAAGGCTGTACCCAAAAGGTAAGCAAGTGAACTCATAACGCTTGAAATTCCAAAGAAAACGCAGGTATTTACGATGGGGCTGGAAAATAGGTACACTGAAATAAGCATCCTTAAGGTCAGTAGAGACCATGAAGTCCCCTGGGGAAATACAATTCAAGGCCATGCGGATATTCTCCATCTTAAAATGAATCTTTTCGACAAATTGATTTAAAGGCTTAAGGTTTATAACTGGCCGAAAGTCCCCAGTCTTCTTGGGAACCAAAAAGACTGTAGAAATGAATTCATTATCACAAGGAGACACTTCAGTCACAGCGCCCTTGGAAATTAACTTTTTAATCTCTGACTCAATCATAGCAGTTTCCCGTTCACTAAATTTAGGAAACTTTGGTAGATTTACTTGATGAGGGGTTGTCTCAAACTCAAGGTGATAACCTGAGACAGTTTGTAGGATCCATGGATCACTAGTAAACTCCCTCCATTTGGGTAAATTCCCAGATAAACTACCAGCCTGTAACAAAGGTACAGAGTGCATGTACATTTACCTTGTTTACACTTTTTCCTTCTGTGGTTTGGTGCTGGTCATTGGAGCTGATCGCCCTCCTACTTGTTGCCGGTCGTGAAAGTAACTTCCACGACCGCGGTAGCCTAAAAAAGTGGACTTTCTACCAGACCTTTGTGTGTAGCTACTGCTAGGTGCATCAGACCCTCTCTTGTAAGAGCTGACCATATTCTTGATTGAAGTCGGACGGCCAGACACCTTCCTTGATATCTTATTGACCTCTCCGATCTCCTTAATATGCTTGGGCAATTCATCCCCAAACAAACAAGTTGTAATGGCGTTAGACCTGTTACAAACAGACTGATAAGGCTTAGCGATATCGGGTTTAAGAAACTCTCTTCGTTTAAGAGACGTAAGAAACGAGGCATGCCCCAGAAAGGTAACAGCGTCTGCCAATAAAGGTAGCAGAACATTGGGATCCATTGAAGACTTGTCCTTACGAGCTTTAAGTGCAGAATCAAACAACTGTATTATAGGCTGAGATGCCTTGACAATACCTTTCTGGAGCTCTTGAAGACCGAGGTCCTTGGATTTAGACTCCTTAGACAAATCGTGCCACAGCTCTGAATTGACTTTAGGCACACACAAGTATTTACAATTACCAGGGGTCTTATACTTCTCATACAGATCCTTCAACTTGGAATCCATGGCTTTCTTAGAGCATGCATCATTGACACGTTGGGCAATGACCTCAGCTACCTCAGGCCCAAAACTTTCGGTTTCCTCGAACACCGAAGGGAGCTTAAACTCCTCCTCGTGAGGCTCATTAGTCGATGCGACTTCGTGTAAAACTACTGCGGCCGAGGGGTCAAAAACCCCTTCGGCGGTTTCTGAAGAGGACTTCGAATTTTGAGCCTCTGAACCAGAGTACTCAGTCGTGGCAGTCCTAGCTTTCCCGCTACAGAACTTCGCAGCAAGGACGTTGAGCTTTTCAAGAATACTGTCGATTCCGAGCTGTTCCTTCAACTCATCCAAATCAAATTCCACGTGGTCGGTGTCGTCGACCTCAACCGCGTCGTGAACTTCATTCGCAATCACCACATTGGGTTCCAAAGGAGCAGTGTTAGCGCTGGCTGGCGAAGACATCACCACGTGGGCAAGCGAAACTCTTGCTGTCGACTGTCGAGCGCCAAATAAGCGACGAAAGCTGAAAGAAAAGAGTAAAACGACGCAAAGAACAAATGTGAGTAAACGAACAAGGAACACCCCTTGAGAAAGCGAACCAAAACAAGGAACGCAAAACGGATAAATAAAAACGAACTCGCTGACCTTGTAAAGCACGAAAGGAAGAACTGGTCATTACGCCGCCTCCTGGGGTTTATATCACTGCTAATTTGCATAATCATCCCATAATGCGGAGCATATCGAAAGAGAACAATAGTTCACGAGGAGTTCCATATTAAAGGTCAAGGTCACGGTCCCTTGCTTTATGAGCGGCTGGTGAGGCTGGCAGGATCACAAAATTCAAGGGTTTTAAAGGAATACAGCGCAGCCTTTTTAAGGTATAAATTGGATTGTTGTGAATATCTTCGACCTCTGGATATGTTTGATTCTCTGTTGTTCATTCGCTTCGCTGAACTTTTTGACCTGGCCAAGGACCGAAAAAGGGGCGTCCTCATAGTTTACAATTATTAAAAGTAAACATCCACTTTCAACATTTTAACAAAAAAGAAGAAATTCACAGCCTCCTAGTGCCTAATTTGGTCCTAGTTCGACCCAGTGGTGTTGCTGAGAACAGTTTCAAGGTTTTGATAAATAAGCCAGGAACTGTCAGAGCCCTACCAGTCAGCTGTCACTAAGTAATCACATGCAAGGACGTGGTGTGTGTATTCATTCAGTCATCCCCAGCATTCGAGTGACGCGTCGCCACATAGCTTTGAGAAGTTTGTTGTTTGTCGGATTTTTCTTATCTACTACTCGAAATACTCGAAAAGATGTTATGGGAAAACACAAAAAGAAAGAAAAGACTGACAGAGAAAGGTACGTGTAATACTGTGTTGTGAAACTGTATACCAGTTTTTAGCTGACTGATAGATTTGAACGTGTCAAAGGCAAAACTGCATGAGGTCTTATTTACTAGATTTTTACATGAATTTCATTTCAGGAGTCCAAGAAGGAAAGTAAAGAAAAGTTCAAGGTTTGTGTTCCTTTATTTTTTTTTTGTGGATTTTGAAACCTTTTTTCGTTTGTGTCGATCTGAGGACTGTAAAGACTTGCTTCGCTCGCTTTTTTTTCGCTCGGGTAAGAACTATGGACTGTGCTGAATGTGGCGGCAAGCATCGACAAGCAAGTGATTGATTTTTTTTCTCAATGATCTTAATTGAATGTAATATGAAGTTTAAGTCGTCCGTGGCGAAAATATCGTATAGATCCGTAAACATGGGCGCTGTATAAGCTTAGTTGTAAAACGCTTAGAAGGAGCCAACACGTAAGAAACGTGCGAAGTCTATTTCAATCAACTAAGTCATCTCAGACACAATCGAACTCAAGGTTCAGACTGACTCAGACGGACTTTTCATGTTTTCTTGTTCTACAGTTGTGCTCCTGATTAGGCCTCGTTCACATTGAGGTCGCTTTTGAGAATTAGACGTTTAGCCCGTTAATCATATTTTTTCTACGAAATGGATCCTAGAGCCAGCTATGACATCTAGAACTTGCTAATTTTCATTGACCTCTTGGGCGAGGGGAGGGGGGGTGGTTTGCTCTCTCATGCTGTCCAACAAGGATGCTTGCAAAGCGCAAATCAATGAATTGACATGAACAACAAACAAGTTCAGCTCTATACAGCTTTGACTGAACGCGGGCAAATCAGCCCTTCAAATAAATCACATGCAAGGAAAAAACAACAACAACTAGAAGAAAAAGCAACGAAATAATCATAAAAAATGTCGAAAAAATGAACTCCTCGTTATAATTTCAGAATTATGAAAAAATGAGATTGTACTTGCCTTGTATTGACTTGATAAAACATTACAAATGTTGAGCTTTTGAGTCTTGATTGTTCATTTAATAGTATTTATCTAAAATTTAAATGTCAACATTGTGCTGAAGGCCAGCTTCAGGCACCCACACCTTTTAAATATTGACCCGTGATTTAAACATTTTGTTTGCGATATCACTAGCATGAGTGTAGACGTTATACACAACAGTACATGTACCTGAATGTTATCAATGCTCGGACGGAGATGGGAGTATGGGCAAAGGTGCGAAATAAGAATTTTTTTGGGTCAGATTCCCGACCCTTGGGACTGGGGTTAACAAAACTGCATTATGAAGCAAAATTTTTGGTCAAAATCCCCAGGGCGGGGACGAAGGAAGTGTTCAAATGCCACACCTATACCCACCTTCCTCTCCGTTTAAACATTGATACGTGCATTAACAGAGGGTCTGAATGCGGGTACCTCGATAACACCACTTTGTAAACACTTCATTTCTTGGCTTAACACTAACATTAAAAAATTCTATGAAGCACTAAGTTTTTTCCAGAAAGAAGTACAAACGGCTCCAAAAAGGCAAATTTTATTTTGGTTAGTATTTTCATGAGTTTTCGGCCATTTTACGAGAATCCCGGATTCAGTTTCAGAAGATTTCCGAAGGCTGCCGAAGATTCCCGGTGAAAACATTAACAGTATTTTCTTCGTAAACAGTAAACATTAAAAAATTGGCCAATTTAACAGCAAACACTTTGGAAAACACTAAAAATTATGGGAAAATAACACCAAACATTAAACCCCTTTCAGACCCTCTTAATACCGCACACGACCCACATTCTTGAAATTCTTTGGATACCACCATCTGATTGACGATCGTATCGAATTGCAGGTATAAGAGAAAAGAAAAATCTCGTTCGCTAAGCCCACCTACTAGGTAATTCATTATGTATAAGTATTTAACTGAATAAATTTAAGTTGGACAAGTCTTAAATTTGATTGCGTCTTACCAAGAGAGAAGAGCAGGCCCCGGTTGTTCAAACGTTGGATAGCGCTATCCACTGGATAAATCACTATCCAGTGGATAAGTATTAGGGAAACCAATTGCGTTATACACTGGATAGATTTTTATCCGGTGGATAGCGCTATCCAACTTTTAAACAACTGGGGCCAGGACGATAATGTTATCACGTGATTTCCTAGTCGACCCCCTCTACAGAAAAGACTTTTTCTCCCTAAAAGCACGATTTATCGTTTTGATAACTATACCTTACCCTTTTTAACTCGTGGGTACGCGCGAGCGTACCACGAGTTATTGCAGGGACAGGGATATGCAAATGAGTCACTCGCTCACTCGTAGGAGACGTTTTAGTAATTAATCGGGTCCGAAGTCGAGAGCACGAAGATCTATTGTTTCTAAAGAAGCACGCGCTCGCCGAAGTTCGGTGGCATCAAATTCCTCGCCGAGAGCGTGCATCGTGCGCTACAGCACGATCAGAGGATAGAGGTCTTACCAAATTTAAGATACGCAGGAATCTTTCAGATTAGTACGACTCACGAGCCTTTGACTCGTTCAGGTGTTAAACTTGACGAGAAGATGAGCATTTGCTCTTCTACTCCTTCAACTTCGACGCTGGCTTGATTTCATACCTTGTAGTATGAATGAATGTATAATAAATAAAGGCACTTCTTCTTCTTCTTCTTGTTCCTTATAAGGACTCCTTAAGATCACGGGGGGAAATGGATGTGATTTTGAGCATTAGCTTTAAAATAACAGTAGAAATCGAGATAAGAAAACATAAGCGTATGTTTTGCGTCCTATTTCGCGGAGGAGTTGTGTCGACTTTGTTTCGCATATGTTCTTTCATTGCCATGAAATGTGTTTACATTGTTTTTTACTGTCAGTAACCTGATTTCAATTAGCCTTAAATTTCATCCGATTGGTTCGAGTCGTTTTTTCAATCGGTTAAGTATGGCCACAGGGTCCAGAGGAGATGTGTTTGTCGTTAGAACATCAAAACCCATCGAAAACCTCTGAAAAATGGGTTATTTTGTTCGCGTTACAGTTTCGTTAGTCGTTTCGTTTTCGTTACACATTCTGTAGACCGCAAACCAAGAGACTGAGGGGTCGCAAGATCGGCTTGTGGTATAAAACACGGAAATTGTCCATTTTTTTACTCGGCACTTCGTGCAGCAAGAAAAGTATTGTGTTTCCAGAACAAGGATAGTATATTTATAATCTGAATTTCTATCATTTCCTAAAAGTTACTGTGGGAAAAGCAGAGGTGATAACTAATTGATTATTTTCTAAACAACGTACCCACGAGTTGACGATAGTCTTTCTTTGATTCTTGTTTATAGCAATTGAAAAGGAAGACATACCACTCGAAAAAAAACTATCGTTACACAACAAAAAAAGAATTCCCGTGCATTTGTCAGTCAATTATACGCACGAAAGACGAAAGCCGGAGGTCAAACTCCACCTGTGTTAACGGTAATGGACACTGCCTCAACCTTTTGTAGTTCATTATAATTATCCGGCCTTCTGAAGGTTTGAGCGCTTTTTTTTTCTTGAAGGCAACACCTCCAAGATGGCGATCTAGGTCACCACACGAACGTCAGCCGGAACGTTCTCCGAGGTAGGTATCGATGAGTGTACCGTCACATCTTTTCGACTGCATGCGACAAAGCCGTTTCAATATTAATTTTCTTTTGCAGTGTCCTGCTCCAACAATCGGAACGACCCTCTCTAAGTTGGCGATCGAGATCACCTGTAGCCTCATCACTCGGGTAAGAAGTAAACGTAGCGCTATAGATGAAGATGCCGAAGTTTACGTTGATACAGCAGCAGAACCGACAGAGGATGAAAGGGAAGTTTCGCTTGTGAGATTGCCTGGGGTGAGCCTATCAGGACGGCAAACTACACGCATTTTATTAGGGTGAACATTTACCCGCAAAAAAAGCTTTTAAAAAGATTTAAACGGTTCAGCAACGACTAGACCAAGGGTTGATTAGCGACTGGCAGTTTTGTTTTAAATGAAATGCTGTCTTAATGCTCCAAAAGAATTTGCAAACACGTTTCGACGGACATCCGTCATCTTGGAGTAACGATAAATATCGATTTCGCTTGAATTTATAGAGCAATAACCTATACAGTATAGCTAGCAATGATGTGTAAAACTATGATAGACTCGAACTTTGTTAGGCTGCTTTCGTGCAAATTGCAGCTCGATTTTCACGGGTAATGACTATACCTTGTCGCGATGCTTTATTATGAAGCAATCAAATATATTATGAACATGAACATTTAGGAATGATTTGCAAGCGTTCTTTGGTTTCTGTTAATTACTCGAACCTCGAGGAGCCCTGAAATTGGGAAGAAAATCCCTGCCTCAAAGACGCCAAATACATGATAATGGTTTCACATCTTCTCAGGTAAGCATAGTAGTAATCACTACACTTATATTATTATATCATAAACTCTTAAAGAAATGTAATACATTTAATCCCATAATTTGTAAATCGAAAAAGAAAACAAACTTGTTCTGCTTTTTAACGTTTTTCAAAACACACGATTCGAACACGAAAACGAAACGCGAAGAAAAGCATTAAAACACACAAAAAAAATTTGGAATCCAGCTTTTTTGGGAATCCGGAATCCAGTACTCGGAATCCGGAATCCACAGTGTGGAATCCAGAATCCAAGACTCTCCTGGATTCCCTTACATGGAGTGACATGGTACAGTTGCAGTAGACTCTTACCAAAATTGTTAATAAAAATAAATAATTTATAGTTGCTCTACTGCAAATATATATGCTGGAAAAGCAATAGCCTTGTGGTTGGTTTGTCAGTGGACTTCAATCCACTTTGAACATTCCAGGAATGAGCTAGCCCTGGCTGAGTTCACCATGCTGTGTTCTTGGACAAGACACTTGACTCTTACAATGCCTCACTCCAGTAATAATATTACATTTGGAGGTTTGGGTGGCACACATACATGTAAGAATAAAACCCTAGTATTTAACTGTGAGGATTATTTCCACTTTCATAGATTCTGTTTGTTTTATTTTTTAAAAGATTTTTTCTAGTCAGACACAGAAGGAATTTAGCAATATTACTGAAGACGAGAGCTACTTTCAGGCCGTACAGCACAGAAGTTACAGCTAACAGTAGCACTCTAGATGTATTTCAGTACAAAACCAACAACAATAAAGATGGCAGGTCTTACACTTGTGTCTACAACCATTCCCATGCACCTCAGAGTTTTACTTTTATCGTAGGCTCTTAACAATATCAATAATAACTAAAATGTTCTATTTTCTTTTAAGAATAAGAACTGAAGAACCAAAGTGACCTGCAAAACCCACTACCACACAGAAGTGGATGAAACATATCACTACAAATCATGTTATTATCCATACTAATTAGGTCCATGGGGTCTTTCATTGATGGATTTCAAGACATGGAAATAAGAGTAAGTGCAAAATTCAGTTTGATACATGTACATGTAGTTTTTGTAATAAGGGTTTAAAAGAATACTTGGTCAAAAACTTTATATTATTTGTTGCTTATTTTAAACAAAAACCTCAATGCATTTAAATCCGGAAGCTTTTGTTTTGGTCTGTTGTATCTGTCTAAATCTATTTGACCAGCCAGCCTCTCTCTAGTATTTTGGTAGTGTCTACTTGACTTCTTATGGCCAATTTTTTTGTATAAGTTGTTGAGAGGGAAATAGCAGGAGGAAATGGGGAGAATTTGGCATGAGTGGCTCTTTTGAAAAAATAGTGATATCTTCCCTGTGATATGAAAAAAATATATGTAGCTATCAAAAAAATATAGCTATCATTAAAATCAATACAGATCGTTTTCACGTGACGTCACAGAATTATTGTCCGCCATGTTGGTGCACATCTAGGTCATGTGTTTCAGCTAATTCTTCACTCCAAAGTTATAAATGGTCATAAATCCCTTCAGTTTTCGATCGAAAAAATGGCTTCCGACGATAAAAATTCCTTTCCCTCGTCTGATCCAGGCGATGTCAGCCAAATTCCATTATCTGACTATGCTAAAAAGCTGGATGTTAAAGTCAGAGAGCGCTATGTGAGGAAAATATCTTGTATTGGAATCGATCCTGCCTTGTTGGAGGGGAAACGCTTCGAGCCCGACTGCCTTCCGCCGGTTGAATCGACTGATTTGCTTTGTTATTTGGTTCTGGAGAGCAGCTTTTACACGCAAAAGCAATTTAAAGCCTTCCGCAGTCTCGAGGCCTACAATCAAATGGTGTCGGGTTTTGTTTGCAATGTGCAAGGCCATATGATCGCAAACAAGTTCGTGGTTTTGGCAAAAGTACGGCACTCTCAGCGTATGAACGATGCCTTGATCCAGATCTGGATTATTACCGAGAAGGATGGGACAATAAACTGCGCTCATTGTTTGGGTTGTAAGGCGGGACTTGCCGAATCCTGTTCGCACGTAGCTAGTGTGCTTTTTTACCTCGAGGCCTGGACAAAGCTCAATGGAAGGCTTTCATGTATGCAAATGAAGTGCTCCTGGATTCTTCCCAGCTTCGTAAACGAGGTGGAATACGCTCCGGTCCGCAATATTAATTTTAAATCCGCTAGGAAAATGAAAGTCGACCTAGATGAAATGATAGAGAATTTAACCGATGACCTCCAGCTTTCTGGGAACTCGAAGGTCTCCACTGAAAGCGCCGCTCCGAAACCGGAAATACCAGCGCCGACACAAACGGAAGTGGAAAATTTTTATTCTAACCTCAGCAAATGCCAAACAAAACCTGTTGTGCTGAGCTTGGTACCACCATATGCTGACAGTTACGTGCTATCTAGCCGAAACATCCCCACCGTAATGGATTTGTTCGACAAGAACAACTTGGAATTGCCCTACAATGAGCTGCTAAAAATTTGCCAGAGCACCAACATTGAAATAAGTGAGGAACAAATCGATCAGGTGCAAAAAGATACAATTGCACAGTCAAGTGGAGCAAACTTCTTTAAGCATAGGGCAGGGCGGATCGGTGCCTCGCAGAGTAAGGCTGCAGCTCATTCAGACCCAGCACTGCCGTCCCAGTCTTTGATACAAAGGATTTGTTACCCGGAACTGCGCAAGGTAAACACCAAGGCTGTGCGTCATGGGTGTCGGCATGAAGCCTCTGCAATTCGTGCTTTTGAAGAATGCATGAAAAAAACTCATGTGAACTTCAAGATTGTTAAGTGTGGTCTCTTTATTAATCAAGAGTATCCTTGGATGCATGCTACCCCAGATTTTTTATGCTCGTGTGACTGCTGTGGGGAAGGTTGTGGAGAAATTAAGTGTCCCCTCTGTTTAGAAAACTGTGATTTTGATGCATATGTTTTAAAGCCCTCCTCTTGTCTGGTAAAGAACAGTGCTGGTGAGTTTATACTGCTCACCACACATGAATACTACTACCAAGTTCAGCAACAGCTTTTTACAACAAAGCTGAACTACTGCTACTTTGTTGTCTGTGCCGTTTACTCAAATGAACTCAAGTTAGTGTCACAAAGAATTCTACCAGACAAAGCCCAAAGGAGCACAGTTGTACCTAAATTGCAGAAATTTTGGAGAATTTGTGTGTTTTCTGAGGTGCTTGCCCGATGGTACACGAGAAGGGAGAATCGCACTGAGGATGGGACTCCACTGGCTAATTCTGTGTGCTATTGCAGACAAGAAACCGAGGAGGATACTGTCAAGTGCTGTAATCCACATTGTCCTATTCAACAATTTCACTTATCATGTCTGGGCATCGATGCTATTCCCAAGACCTGGTACTGCCCGAAATGTAGGGCTTTACCAGAATTTAAGCGAGGAGGCTCTAAGCAACAATCAGCTAGCATTATCAGTGAAGCTATGAAGATGAACTCGATTTGTACATGCAAAGCTGTAGCCGAAAAAAAGGACAAGCTGGTTAAGTGCTCTAACACAAGCTGCACTAATGGCAAATTTTTCCATTTGTCTTGTCTAGGCAGGAAAAGGATGCCAAATAACAGTAAATCTTGGTTGTGTCCAGTATGTATGACAAGTAATGCACAAGAGGCCAAGAATGGTACTGCCAGTAAGCTACCAGTCACGCACGTTACCACCAAGCCAACAGTCACGCATGTCACAACAAACACCAAGCCAACAGTCACACATGTCACAACAAACACCAAGCCAACAGTTACACAAGTCACAACAAACACTAAACCAACAGTCACGCAAGTCACAACAAACACTAAACCAACAGTCAGTTCTGGCACTGAAGAAGTGACAATTGTGAAAACTGTCTTTAAGAACGCACCTCCTCGTGACAAGTATGGGCCAGAGGGAAAACTGGGCCAGTATGAATACAGCCTAATCTCTTCTCCAAATGGATGGTTGGACTGTGTTATTATACACGAGGCCCACATTTTACTGAACAAAATCAGCGCTGGCATACAAGGATTTCAGAGGCCTACTCTTGGCTCTGTCAGACAATTTGACATAATGACAGGACCATTTATTCAAATAGTCCATATTAATAATAATCACTGGGTGTGTTTTAGTAGCATAAACAGTCCCCCTGGTTATGTTGATATCTATGATAGCCTCACATCCCCAGTGACCCGAGAATTACTGGAATTGGCTTTTGATTTGACTGGGCCAACCTTTCAAGGAATTCGTTGTATTCCAGTACAACAACAACAAAATTCTTCTGACTGTGGTGTCTTTTCAATTGCTTTTGCAACAAGCTTAGTATATGGACAGGATCCAATGAATGTAACATATAATATTAGTCAGATGCGTCAACATTTACTGCACTGTCTAAAGGGAGGAATTATTACTCCTTTCCCTACCACTTGAACTTCTTTTACAGAGCATTACTAGGAGAGAAATAACATGTGGCATGGTTGGGGTATGGTCATGACAAAGCCTCACTTGTTCTACATCTGGCGCTCAAATACTTTTTGAAAGGGACTGATTAGTAAAACTCTTTGCACTCATACAAAATCTGCTCCGTCAAACTTGCCTACAAAAATGTCAAAATTATGTTAAGTACCATGGCATTCTTTTAGCAGAAAATATATTTATATTTTATCGAGAAGCTCCGTTGTCTTGCACTTATTTAGCAATGCAGGTTGTCATCCTCAAACAGTGCGTAACAACGCTGATCTTACAGCGAAATGATCTCAACCGGGTCCACCCAATGATTTTTTAGCCAAACACAAGACAAGCTCATAACAAAAGATCTGGAATTCGTTCATTAAATTTGCCCATTACTGTGATTGGTCAGGTGATAAACTTGTTTTTTAACTGGTTAAAAAAAAAACCAGTTGGCTGGTCCAGGTTGAGTTCCTTTCCCTGCAAACAAACTGCTAATTTAATCCAAAGGTACAATACCATTGCACAAGTTTGTCAAAGCAGCACAAACTGTAATAATTCTGTCAATCATTGGAATTTTTGCCTCTTGGGATCCATTAGGGTCACACTGCAAGAAATCAATTGGTAAAATTCCAGAAAGAATTGTGTACTTTCTCCTGAGCAGTCCAATGACCCTTTCCACATGTATTCGCACATTTGCAATGCCACGGGTTCCCTCAACATCTACTGGGTCCAGCTGGTCTTTTCCTTTGGTAAATGCTGGAATGGCAAGCTCAGCTCTGTGAAATATTAAGCTTTCCTGGATAGTAAAGCCCCGGTCAGCCATCACCAAATCTCCAGGAACTAGTTTTTTAAGAATGCCACAATTGTCAGTTAAATACTTATCTGAAGTCCTTCCTCCCCAAGCGTTTGAGGCGAATGAAATGCTCCCTTGTGGAGTTATTCCAATCAAAACTTTGACAGTGTTATGATTCTTGTAGTTGGAATAAGTCTGTGCTCGTGCCATGAGATTTGAAGCTCTAGTAATAAACACTTCAAAGCAGTCAATGATCACTGTGGTTTTGTTGCCAAAGGCAACTTGAAAACATTGAGGCATGGTTCGCCATAGATCCTCACGCTCAGGCCACCTTATCAAGGGCGCTAATCGAACATCGAGAACCACCATCCAAGCCAAAAAAATTCTTGAAACTGTGGGAAGTGAAATTCCAAAGCGGTAGGCAAGATCCTGCATTGGCATGTTCAATTTAAGTTTCATTAGCGTGAGAACAAATTCTTGAAACTTCGATAAAGTTGGAGACTTCCTAACAACAAATGGCAGAACATACTTGTACACTGTTTGCAGTACGTCGTAGGCAGGCAATCCTGTGTAAAATCGCACCTTCTCGTTGTCATTGGCGAAGTAAGTTTCATCAAATGGTTGGCTCACACTGAAGTTGCGAAATAAATAATCAAACTCCTCTGTTTGAGTCGCTGTCCCCGTTTCACTATCAGTCCCCACTTCCATCGCTGAGTCAAAATCAAAGGAAATTTCCATAACCTTTGATCCTGGTTCATTAACTTTTTGTTTTTTGGCCTCGATTTCTTCCCGAAGCCGTCTTTCTTCTTCCACGACACGTTTACGCTCACGATCTCTGGCTCTCTCGTCTCGCTTCACAGCAACTTCTGAGTCGGCTTGAAGCTTCTCGGCAGAGTCATATTTATCATGACCTAGATTTTGGGTTGGAACCCAATCTGGATCGTACCTGTCCCAGAGTTTTGCCGCTTTTCCATTGATAAAATGTTTACCACAGACACGGCCATGATCCAAAATGCTGTCTGTGACTGATCGCAGAAATCCATTTTCTTCGCCTTTCTTCAGAAAGTTTCAATATTTCTTCACCTTGATTAGTCACAACTGTAGGTATTCTTGCCATGTAAATTCCTTTATCACGGACACTTCGGGTCCCACAGCCAAAAATCGCGCATAAAACCAGTTTTTTTTACGATAACAGGCCTCGCGTGTTTACATTTGATGTGCACCAATATGGCGGGCAGTTGAAAAGGGGTCACGTGACTGAAAACGATCTATAAGTGTCCATCCTGACTGTTGGTTTGTGTCGAGTGACACAATAATATAATTATTACTAACTTCATAATTATTTTTTCTTGCAGCTTATGACAATAAAGCTTTGTAAGAGGAAAATGCGGTTGTGATATGATAGGGGAACCGTAATAAAGTGACTGTTTTATACTGAGTGGTGTTATTTGCTTAACCTTTAGTGGAATTATTGTAACCTATGCTTGTTTACAAAATACAAATCTTGCAACAATTTGTAAACAGAAGAGCAGAAATATCTGGTGATGTTAAAATGATATATGGTTTCTTTTAGAAATCAAAACTGTAGGGACATACAATTTTTAAAACTGAACAATTAATAAACATTCACGTGTTTATTTCGTACTTTCTTATTATAAGCAAGGAATTCATACAATCTGGGTCACCCTGAATATGTTATGAGAACTTGCTTAAGGTACTTGAAACATCATCTTCTGATAATAACTGAAGCACTTCAAACAAAAAAAACTAAACGAAATAAGCTGCCCTTATTCAAACGATGTAAACCTGTTTGTCGATATAATATTCACTATCCCAGTGCACATTGAAATAAGAATGTCGGGAAAATTTACATTTCCTCAACAGCCCTTGTGAAATCAGGCAAATCAAGGCCAAAATTGCGCTTTTCTAGGGTATATATGCAGGCTATAAGGTAGCCTTCACTTTCCTAGGCTCTCCCGAATTGAGAAGATCAGGCAGCCTACTTCTTGCGAAGAAGTCGTAAACAAGGTTGCTAATTCCTGATTAAAGCTTATAGTTCGCGAGCTTCTGTTAGTCACGTAATTCCAGTAAAGAAAAATAGAGAAAAAGACTTTTCGATGGAATTTTCTGCAACTTCTAAAAGTCGAGAGATCGATAGATCGGAAAGATTCTATCGTATCATGAGTATCTTTGGAGGGCTTTTACTTCTGGTAGAAGAGCACAGAACGCGTCATCAGAATGGAACGGGCAAAAGAGAAACATGATCGTTAATTTATGACAAATGTATGCAACCAGGTAGTCGTAATAGAGACAAACTTATGCATTGACATGAACGCAGTACAATGTCTTGTCACGGTAGAATCGAGTACTTTTAGTTGCTAACTTTGGAAGTGTGGAAATGTGTCTCCGTTGTCTCTAAGTACCTTGGCTGTCTTTATCAAATAACTCTGAAAGTGTGGAAATGTGGAAATATGTCTTCAATGTCTTTGTCTAATAACTCTGGAAGTGTGGCAATGTGGAAATATGTCTTCCTTGTCTTTGTCTAATAACTCTGGAAGTGTGGAAATGTGGAAATATGTCTTCATTGTCTTAATCTTAAGTAACTCTGGAAGTGTGGAAATGTGGAAATATGTCTTAATTGTCTTTGTCTAATAACTCTGGAAGTGTGGAAATGTGGAAATATGTCTTCATTGTCTTTGTCTAATAACTTTGGAAGTGTGGAAGTGTGGAAATATGTCTTCAATGTCTTCATCTAATAACTCTGAAGTGTGGAAGTGTGCCTTCATTGTCTTTATCTATTAACACTGGAAGTGTGGACATGTGGAGAAATGTGTCATCGTCACTAACTCTGGAAGTGTGGAAACCTGGAAATGTGTCTTGTTTGTTTTAATCCAATAACTCTGAAAGTGTGGAAATCTGGAAATGTGTCTGAGATGATTTAGGAATTAAAAATAGGACTGGCGCGCGGCGAAATCACTGGCGTTACTTCCGATCGCTGTCAATCGCAAGATGGTGACATTGCTAGTTTCGGCTCACCGCCCGGCCGCATATTTTTGTAGTTGTCTGTGCGGGAGGAAAATGGACGGCCTTTTTGTACAGAATCTGACTGTTGCGGGTATGGCTTTCAAGAAATACGATTGGCGACGAAGTAAGCACGAGGATGTGCTTCACTAAGGATTTTGAAGCTCTTTGCACTATCAACTTTTAAAAAAACGCATAAAAAAGAGGTACAAAAAAAAATATTATGGTAGTTTGCATTTCACCATGCTTAATATTATCAACTCGGTCCGATAAAATGCGTCTCAGTTAGGATTTTTTTCATCAAAGTCTGTTTTTCCAGACTAAAGTGTCTGAATGTGGGTTTTTCTCTGAAACACATAAGACGGACTTTTGATGTACGTAAGGATTACTGAGTAAGGTCACACCGAATGCATTTACAACCCAATGTGACTTTCATTTAGGTAATGTTCTTTGAAATGTATTTGAAGTTATCCATGTACATGCATATCCTTTTTAGCAAGTTGTAGTCTGTACCTCTAAGATCAAACGATTTAAAACTTACTCATTAGTACATATATTTCTGTTCAGTTCGTACACAAATATCACAAAATAATTCTATATCTTCCAAATGATGATGAAATATCAAAATACTAAAAGAAGTAAAATGTCGACACCCTGCGCTGTGACCATATCTCTTCGTCACTTTCTTTATGGCTTTAACTGATCCCTTTTCACTATCCTTCACATTATTTTGCCTAGCATTTAATATTTGTTAGAAAATGCGACCTCGTACTGTGAAGTAATATTCAAATTTCTTAAGGTTATGATAACTAAAACAAAATTTAATATAAAACGCCAGTACACATTATGCCTAATTAAGTAATCGTACAGGTAGTTTGTGTACAGCCCGGCCCCCTCCTTTAGAATACAACTGTTTTTCTGTCACAAGCGCCTTTCAAATATCTTCTGCTTACTTTTAATTAAAAAAAAAAAAACAAATAAAAAAAACTATCGATTTAAATGGTTACAATAAATTTGTAAATGAACTTCGTGTTGTCGGATTTTGTTAATCAATCCAACTCGTATCATTACAGAGCGCAGCAGTCCTATCACCATTATGTAATTTATGCAAATCCTAATCAGACTATTTCGGAAACTTTCAGTCAATTTTAGTGGTAAGGACCTTAGAGTCAAACAAATGCCCTACATGCCACATCAGGTTCATTGTATCAAGTATAACATTTAGGATTCAGGCTGTTGGTCAGTTTGCTTGGAGGACTTTTGCTCTGAAAATTTTTATTTTCGAGAGGGTGTAAATGTTGGTATTGATAACTATCTGGTCAAAAGATCCAGGGAAATAACCAAAAAGCTTTATACCAAAAGCTGGTAAGCCTGTGATAAAATCAGTCAACCATCATGAATTACATAGCTAACAAATGAAGTGTTTGCTAGTGATAAAATCATTCATTATTGAGTCCCTAATTTTCCTTGTTTTGAGTCAGGTAACCCTGAATCTCCCTTGATAGTCTTGCTTTGGCGATCAGACCATCCTTGTTACCATTGAAGAGGTTCATATCCTGGAAAAGGAAACACTCCCCGTACTGCTCTTTGCTGAGAGTAGTATTTTGAGAAAGGGCAGTGTCAGTTACATGGTCAGGTGGGTTTTTAACAAAAGCAACAGTCCTTTCCAAGGTGACTGTCTCTCCAATTCCAGCTCTGGCCAAGTCTGACATAGCGTCTTTCACAACAGCTGGAGTCCATACCAGTCTCGTTTTAGAGGAGGCACATGCCCTGAGATTGGAGACTGTACAGACTGGTCCTGGAAAACTGACAATCTTGTCTATCAGGCTATCTTGACTCTCCACCTCCTCATCCAACATGATCTGAAGAAAAAAATAATGCTGTTCTTAATGGAAACAATTACATATATACATATATGTATACATTTTTTATCAGAACAAGAAACCATGGTGGGCTAATGAACATTATTCATATTTTCATTTTGTCAGGCCTTTCACCAAAATCTCTATTTGCCATATATGTGCAATAAGTAGAAAGAGAATTGAACTTCTGGGAACTTTTTGGATTCGAGTTCTCTTTCATTTTATATGAAAGTAGCCAGGGATCATGTTCACAGGTGGTGCAAAAAACTCTGCTCCCCAGTCCATCCAATATCCCCATGGACTACCCTTATAGACTATCCCAAAATAGACTATCCTGCTGGAGTTAGTGATTAGGGTCAGTAAACTCTGTAAACTGAAGAAATTAGGTTTCATTCAGAGTGGTTTTATTGGAAAACTGACCTGAAATCAAGTCAGCCCCCAGTCCCAGTCGAGAGGAGTATGAAATGAAAAGATATGGGCAGAAAAACAAAATAAATGACATTATTCCTACCTTGTTTATTTCTTTGCGCTGTTGCTGAAAGTAGGTCATCAATTTAATTGCATATTCCTTATACTGCTTGGGGATGATTCGGGGCACTGGCCCATAAAAGTGAAATAGTGGTCGGCAGATATAGCTGTACACAACGAACAGCGTCACAGCCAGTCTTAGGACCAGGCGTCTCTCTTTTCCTCCCTCTGAAGCTGCAGTTTTCATCTGCAGAAACTGACCATTTTGCCATTGGTTGTTCAATTTGGTGCAAATTTGCTCATCGAACTGGTCATAGACATCCAAGGCATCTTCATTTAGAGAGTACACAACGTCTCCATGTTTGTGATCATATATGGCCTTGTACAGCTCGTTTAGGTTGGTGAGGTGGGTGTCACTCAGCTGTTCTGCAAAAGGTTGCGTCTGTTTTCTTGTTAATGCCTTCGGGCGCAAAACAGCGATCAAAAATCTAAGATCGAACCCGGACTGACTTGCCACCATCATTGGATAGATATGTCACTGAAGAATTGTCTAACGTGGGAAAGAGAACTGATACCCTTAGCTGCTGAGGTTTTGTACACCTTCAATCTTTCTTTTAGTAGAGTTTTTATTATATCCAGAGTTTTCCGAAAAGAGGCTTCTTTGAATCCTTTATACTTATGGAGGAATACACGTATAATTGAGCTCTTTCGCTCGTTTATGTTTTCTGTATTGTAAAATATCGGCGTTGTGGATGCTACATTGTAAGTCAGAACTAAACACTTCAATTTCGCGCAAAACATAGTAAATTAAATTTCGCGCCATTTTTGGCTGTATGAAATTCCGCGCACAAAGTTAGTAATATGTTATTTTGGCGCCATTTCCGTTTGCATGAAATTTGGCGCCAACACTTGGTGATATATTAATTGAGCGCTATTTTTGCATTGCTTCAAAAGCGAGCGCTACTTTTTCTTGCAACCACAAAACCATCATAAAAAGGAATGAGTAACAATGTAATGGCCAAGAATTATGTACCTGCATAAATCCGCCTATCGCTAGGCTAGATCGTTCGATCTCTTGCCTGGAGTTACTTCTCCCAGTGTTGATGTGTATCGAGTCTCCGTCGAACAATTTGCAGAGTGTACCGCAGTCCCTCTCCAAATGTATGTGTCTCAGAGTGTCCTCCATTTCCTCGTTCATCAGCAGGCCCACACCACCATTCTGAAGGAGATGCTGTCGCAGGCCAACTTCGGTAAATTTGTCTAGAAGGAGACATGCTGCTGACTTGATTTCTACCTAGGAAACGGGTTGCTTACAACCGAATGAGAAACATTGATTCTTTCCGCCCGATGGTGGCCAAATGCCCAGGGAGAAAGCGCTAGGTTTTCACTGTAGGTTGTGGTCATTTGAAGCTTACAAAGACCAAGAAGGGACAAAACTGTTGGAAGGATCGACATGAACGTAAGTTCCTTCGTTGCCCCTTGTGGGTTTGAGAATTTTTCCAGCCAGTCACTGAAGTAAGGAGGAGATACCTCATCCCAAGGAAGAAGCACCTCTGCTGCCTTGACAGCCACTTCGTTAATTCGCTGGTCGTCCACAATCTTACTTAAGCATCTTCGTTTGTTGGGTATACCGATACTCGAAGGTGATCTCTGCGTAGCCGTCTTGCAAGTTTTGAAATTCGGTGGGAGAAATCCCCCTTTTAAAATGGAAATGTTCAATCCCAGAAGACCACACAAGCATCTTCGTTTCCAGGGCAGTTCTGTTTTAGCGCCACGAATGGACGGGAAATGAAAATGGGAACCCACACACCGCGACGCTGCCCTTACCTTGTCTTTTCCCCTAAAGAATTCTTTAGAATGGCATTCACACATGCCTCTGAAAAGGTACATTTCTCTATAAAAGGTAAACGAATTTCAATTTTTAAAAAACACATTTTCTGGCCCTTCTCGTGCATTCCCTTTTGTTCACCGTTTCGTATTTTTTTTACGTCTTGAATAACGTCAAGACCAAGTACAATGCCCTTTTTTCTTTGTTTTCCTTCTTTTTACTCAAGGGAAACGACCTCTTTTAAAGATGGGCTCGTTTTTTTTTTCTTCAGGGAAAAATCGCACTCTGGTGTCTTCAGCGCACGCGAAAAATATGAGGGCATGCTAAAAATAGGTCAGCGGACTAAAGCAGTGCAGAGCGTATGGCTACTCACCTGCCTAAGCCAGGTAAAGCCATGTCTTTAATAGCTGTACAGAACTCGGTGGTCGCAAAATTGAATTCTGTCATTTCCTATACGCGAAATCCTCACATGAGTGCACACGCTTTTAATTAATATACTTACGATAAGAGACGGTGAGAGTACATTTTGAACAGTTCAGTTGCATTACAGACCTTACGAGTCCAATTTACTAACCAAATCTTCAAAGTGAGAAGATCTCTCAAGGTAGTGAGCTACAAACAGAATTGTGTTCTCATCAGCTGAAGAGTCTTGTCGAATATATCAGGAGCTTAGTTGCTTCACAGGAGAAGCTAGGACGAAAAGACAAAGCGTACTGCAATGACCTTTTGTCTTTATACATTGTGGTTCTTTGAATTTGTATTGATGTCATTGATTTTATCTTTCTTTGTTTCTACTATGTTCTCTACTCTAAAATTACTGCAATGCAATACGCATAAGTCACCCGAGCGGATCGTTTGCAGATATTTCTGCATATATACTCTTGTTATTTCCTTTGATGGCTGTGATTTCTTAGATGGAGCTTCCTTATTTGAACTTTTTTAAATGGTTTTTTTTTTTGTACCAAGAAAATTTGCTGACGAGAAACCCGGGGTCACAACAACTCCGAACCCGACCCGCCCCTTTGTCGACCAAAGGCGGCCGCCCACATGACAGTAAGCCCTTGATCCCGACGATCTTAATGTTAAAAGGACACTGAATCAGTACACAGGCGCGAACCTGGGAAACTGCTAATTGACTAGTGGTGCCTTTTTTTCAGGAGAGAAAGAAATTGTGCCAAGCTAAAAGGAAACACATTGCTTTACTGCAAGGGTTTTCGATTTCTATTGTATCAAGCATGTGCTAATACTTAAGATAAGTGAAACTATCAGATGATGTAAAAGTACTGATAATGCTGTGACGTTCACTAAGTAAAAGTAGATCATTGTGCACAGACGAATGTTCAGAGAATACGCTAAAAGAGGACGCAAGGGAAAGTGGGATTTTTGCCATTTTGAAGTACAATGCGGAGCTGCTGGCAGTTTACCGTGCTATTCTCATTTTTCGTCACAACATATTCTGCTTTCACAGATGATTTAAAGGAATGCATACAAAAAGCGATCGCTACCCCTGGTATGCGTGAAAGGATCTCTTTCTGCCACTTAGTTCCTCCTAATCCTTGGCACAAACCCGTCGACAGTTCAGCGCCTCCTGAAATACGTTATTCGTATTTCTTTCCGGACATATTGTTTTGGGATCCACTGTCCAGAATTCCCTCTCTTAAAGGCTTCCTCAAATGCCCAAGAGAAGCATGTTCAGGAAAAAACAGCTTCCTTAGGGTCGTCGGGTGGAAAGATGGAAAGACCGATAGGAATAATCCTCGTCGACTGTATGGCCTGACATGTCCTGTTATGTTAGTGAGCCGGGTATATCGTCAGTCGCACAATCATGAGATAATTGCTCATGATTGTGGAGTTCTGAAACAACTACTTGACGTGGACAGAGAGCCATTTATATTGTCACATTTAACCGGAATGACACGAGAACTGCAAATGACGATATCATCTTACATATTGTCTGGTTTGGCCTTTTCAGACATTGAAAACATTTTGAGACAACACTTGTGGAACAGTCTCGCAGAGCGATGCAAAACATATAATTTGCATTTTCCAAATTCCAAGAAGCTCTTCTCTTCGAATTTAGAAGAGGACGTGAAGCAGGTTTGGAAGGAACCCAGCAATGATTTTATAGAAAGTGTCTTCCTAGCCGATTTCATGGATAAAGAGAACCTCTATACTGCTAGAATGGTTGATATCGACATTGGACCAAATGAATGGATATCAATGGATCACACGTTCAAAGTCACCTGTAACATTGGTTTGAAGCGGAAATCAGATAGTAAATGGGAAACCCTGTATGACTCACTATTTTGTGTCATGAATGAAAAGGGACAGGTAATGGGGTGGCAGTTTACTAAAGGAACTTCATTTGAAAGTGTCAGGAAACTCTTAGAAGGAATTAAGAAACGTTTTGACAAAAAGAAACAGATCGTTCGAAGTTGTTATATTGACAATTGTTGTGCTTGGAGGAAAAAACTCCAAGGTATTTTTACATCAAATTGCAGTGTTAAGCTGAACCTCTTTCATGCCGTGTCAAGGGTGGTTACCGAGATGCCTAAAAGACACCCATTTCACGGTACATGTTCTAGGGATTTCACACTAGTTCTGAGGAGCATCGATGAGTACGGACCAATCAGAAAGAAAACAACACCAGTGGCTAGCATCATTCTTAGCAATATGGATACTTTCCAACAAAAATGGAAAAGTATAGCATATGAAGAAAGACCAATAATAAACATTAAAGCACTTGATGAATTAAGAAAGCTACAAAACCATATAACAAATGGCTGCTTATCAGAAATCCCACCAGGTTGTGGTTCGGAAAGAAACGAAAACCTACATAAATGGCTAAGAAACGTTGTCTTTCGTAACAGACTTTCTGTCCCACTGGCTTTAGCCCTATTCACCACTTATTTTTATGCGTGGGATGAGAAACCTCAACATGGTAGTAATGTGGTAGTCTCTCCTATAGAATGTCTGATACTGTGTGAACCATCAGACGGTCCTCAGGCTGAATCATTCGGTTTTCCACAAAGCACAGAATCGGAACAGGACATACCTAGTGTATTCTTGGAAGAATGCCAACAGCATCTCCGTGATGAAGAAGAAACTGGCTTGAATTTCTCTGATGTTGCAGGAAATGAAGGAGAGTCAATTGACCAAAATAACTTGACTAAAGAAGAGCTTCATTCCATCATTGACCAGACCCTTATTCTTTATAATCAGAACCAGTCTCTTAAAGAAGGAGGACTACTTTCCGTACTTAATCCACGTTTTGTGAACCTTATGCACCAGCAAACTCTGTTTGCATTTGATACACTGAATTGCAAAAGAGATGGCAATATCAACAAACTGGACCCTTTCGTATCCGGTCTAGGGTTTCAAATTGTACCAGTCGCAAAAGATGGTGACTGCTTGTTCACATCAGTTATTTTTCAGCTTGATCAGATGGCGCCTCTATCAGACAGTAATGATGTGTCAGCTTTTATCAAGACACTGAAGCTATGTAGTACCACGTTGGAAAAAATTCTACTCCTGAGAGGGAAACTGGTTGATGAGTGGCTTAGTAACAAAGAAGTATATTATGAGAAGTTTCTTGTGGACGCTGAACTTGAGGACATGGCACCTGATTACAGAAATGTAGGTATCTTCACCGGTCAGCTAGGGAACATGATGTTGCTAATATTTTAAGAATGTCTTTTGTGGTGTTTACATCGATGGAACATTTCCCAGTTATACCTGTTTCTCTAAGGACAAGACCTATTACGGCAGCTCCCATATACCTTGCTTACAATCATGCTGGACCAGGTCACTATGATGCAGTGGTTTTGAATGAAACAACAACTGCAGCGTCATCAGATGATTCAAATCCCAAAGAAGTGCAAGACACACCATCCAAGGTGGGCGGATGCAGATGTGGAAAAGGTGCTGCACATAAGAGAACTGCTGGTGGAGCAATGAAATCATTTTGTGTCCAGATAGCAGGGGAACGTATAGTGTCTTGCCCTTGTTTTCTCGCCCAGCAAGGCTGCAATAATTGCAGGTGTTTTAACTGTGGCAATCGATATGGAAAGCAGGACAATTCTGAAAAAGACTTAAAAGGAAGACAAAGAAACCGAGATGAACATTGTAAGCAGTTCATATATCGAAAACATCATGGTCTGAACTGGAAACGCTTTTTTTATTTGAGAGTGTAATTAATGAAATTACAAGAAAGCCAGATGGAGATGTCTGGTCCACCGATGTTTCATATTTAATGAAGACATTTAATTCTATATGCAACATAATCAATTCCAGCTCTTTACCACTCCCAGTAAATGGGAAAACTATCAAACAAATAGAGGGCAAACTGAAACATTTAATTCAACAGACAACTTTGCTGAGGGAGTTGTACATCATTGAATCAAGTTTCATTTAACCTGTCACGCTAATAATAACACAAGGCGAGCTAGCGCGCTCTCCTTGTATATTGTAAGAAGTCACACAAAGAGGGCATGCAAGAGTCGCACTTTGACAAGTTTTTCGTTGGCTCAGATTAAGACCTACATGCGAGAGCAATGGAGGGAAGCAGGGAAGCTTTTTGATAGCAGGCGAGATTTGTGAAAGGACATAGGACTCTTAAAATGTTATTTACGAAGAGTTGGGTACTAGTTTGGGTTTTAATGGCTTTTCAATTTAATTTTCCCAACTTGTACTAGAAGAAATAAGGAAATAGTTCTTATAAAGCATTACCTTATACAGCATCGATTTTATAACGTTTCAATTCCCTTAATTTGCCAGGAGATCATCACAAGGATAGAATTAAAAAAATCAATGGAACCTCTACTCGCAGCATGGGGTTTGAAAATGTAGTTGTTTTAGGTTTCTGATATTTCATTGTTATTTTGGAAATAAATTCCCCTGAAAGACAAATTGTGTTTGTAGCAATGACAGAGTTTTAAATTGCAATTTAACGGACAATCAATTACTGACACTGTTGGATTCTTATAGTTATAAAAGCCCATGGCCTGATGTATATCGAGATGTATATGAAATTAAAGTAACGAGAAGCCTTGTAAATAATGATTCTAAAACCTCGGCGTGACCTTAGGGTCACGTTATGATGGCAATATTATACACATTGATTAATATCAGGAATTTGTAATAATAATAATAATAATAATAAAAATAATAGTAAAATACATATTTTAAGAGGAGGCCTCCATCACTAAACACACAAACATAAATTCGAACATTAAGTCCCGAAAAAGATATACATTACAGGGCTGTTGATGGTAAAAAGCCGAACAGGAACTGAGATGCATGTCATCGGTTCAGTTGCATAAGTACGTTTGTCAGAGCAAACTACGATTGCGCTTTTTTATGCATTTATTTAAAAGCTGATAGTGCAAAGACCTTCAAGATAAATTAAGACAATGAAGACATATTTCCACATTTCCACACTTCCAGAGTTACTAGATGAAGACAATGAAGACATATTTCCACATTTCCACACTTCCAGAGTTACTAGATGAAGACAATGAAGACATATTTCCACATTTCCACACTTCCAGAGTTATTAGACAAAGACATTGAAGAAATATTTCCACATTTCCACACTTCCAGAGTTACTAGATGAAGACAAGGAAGACATATTTCCAGATTTCCACACTTCCAGAGTTACTAGATGAAGACAAGGAAGACACATTTCCACATTTCCACACTTCCAGAGTTATTAGACAAAGACAATGAAGACATATTTCCACATTTCCACACTTCCAGAGTTACTAGATGAAGACAAGGAAGACATATTTCCACATTTCCACACTTCCAGAGTTATTAGGCAAAGACAAGGAAGACATATTTCCACATTTCCACACTTCCAGAGTTACTTGATAAAGACAGCCAAGATACTTAGAGACAACGGAGACAAATTTCCACATTTCCACACTTCCAAAGTTAGCAACTAAAAGTACTCGATTCTACCGTGACAAGACATTGTAGTGCGTTCATGTCAATGCATAAGTTTGTCTCTATTACGACTACCAGGTTGCATACATTTGTCATAAATAATTATTAACGACCAAGTTTCTCTTTTGCCCGTTCCATTCTGATGACGCGTTCTGTGCTCTTCTACTCCAAGTAAAAGCCCTTTGGAGCGGCTTTCGAACGCGACATCGCCGCCATTTTCTCTAGGCCTTAGTCCTTTTGCGGTCTAAGCAATGTTTTGGTTTTGCGTAAACCAATCAGATGACAGGAAATCATATATCCAGTTCTGGTTGTGGCCCGGACTTGAAATGGGACACAAAAGACCTAACTTTAAACAGCAATGGAAACGCGAGGATTTTGTCAATAACGAAAATTTTTTCGCACAAGTAATCAGAAAAACAAGAAGATTTAATTTAGCGAAAAACATTTTGGGGGGTTAGTTGCACTTTAACTACTAGAATACAACTGAGAAGCAAACTCTCCTGGTTAATAGTAGAACCTTCACTTCCTTTTCACGAGGAAACACTTATATTCCATAAGCCTTATTAAAACTTAGAAGTATACCGGGGGTATTATCTTTGAAATACTGACCTTTTTTTTAGGATGAAACAAAGTTTAAGTTTTTGTGTAGTGTCAATAATATGGATAGGGAATACTGTAAATCACCTCTGAAATAAACACAAACACTGTCTCCAAAGAAATATAGAAGCTATTTGTATATATAAAAAACAGTAACATCAGGGGTTAAGGGGTTTTTGTTTAGTCTGAGGTAAGTGGATGAGGGATTGAAAAAATATGACTGTCTGGTCACATTATCATGTTGTTGAAAACAAAATTCATACCGTAAACAAGTATCTATAGGTATTATGTTTTATTAATGCGATTTAGAATATATCTTGGTAAGGTTTACAATCTACAGGTACGTTGTTGCTTTTGATCTCTAAAAAAACGAATACAATAATACATGTAGTGCTAATCAAGTCCATCTTTGGTTTGAAAAACAGTGTGATTGAGATATAGACCATTTCAGAGAAGAACACTAACCAACTTAAACACAGGACTCTATAGCTAATACAAGCATTGACCCTCAAACACAGTTAATTTGTCCCACTCACAAAGAAGTAATACATACACTTCAGAAGTGATAAATAAACCTTCTGATCGTAATTTAGATGCAACCTTATGGCTCTCATTCATTACAAAAGAAAATTTGTTGCTGTTTAATACAGAAAGATTGATTAATTTGATTTGTGCCCTCTCAGAAGAGTAATTGATGACAATTTTACTGTCTTCACTGACTATGTGTGTTCAGCAAATCTTACAATAAAGACAAACAAAAGGAAACCTAAAACACCGTTTAAAAAATAAAACAACACTTAGGAGCCTAAACGGAGGACAAAAAATGTCAGTAGGTGTTTTCCCATTGATGCAACAATTATTTGTAGTTTATGTAAGGGAAAAGTACAAAAATTATTCGAGTCTCTTCAGTGCCTTCGAATACAAGCTGCGAGGAGCGACGTGAGGCGATTGTATTCACTACATATGTAATTTAGTAGTTTAATTTCAACATTAAAAGAAGAGCCAAATTAAATACTGCTTTACGAACAATCACAGGGTTAATCTAGGATATTACTTGAACGAAACAGTTCTCAACACAAACTAGCCTGCCGATTGGAACTTTACACACCGTGTGCGTACACTTGCTCGGCGCCAGCTCCTAATGTAGTTAGTTTCTGGGATTTTCAAGTTGAAATTTACGGCTGAAAAATACGAGTATTCAGTCTGTAACTATGCCTATGCCACAATTCCATCCTTAAAACATCTGTCAATCGTAGTTAAGAATAGAAACAAGAAGAAACCTTCATAACAAAGGCGTCCGAAAACAGTCGCCAAGTGTACTAAATATGGCTCTGCTAAAGTCAATTTTTGGGATGCAGTTTTTTCAAAGACAAGGACAAATAACACAAAACAACAACACGAAGTGCTTACCTCGAAGGTTCAAGTGTGGCTTTGAAGGATCGCCATCGCCGTAAGACAACAAACCAAGGGAATAACACACACCAAAAATTAAAGTACCACTAAAAAAATCCGAAAAAGAACAACATGCAGGCAAAGAAACCCTAAATTTCGACTGGTTTGCGCCACATTTTCGCCATCCAACGCCATCTTGGAGCACGAACCAACCAATCGGCGATAAGAAATCAGCCCACGTGACATAAGTTTCCTATCCAGTCTTTCTATTATCCATGGTGGTAGTCACTCTGTCTCGAAAAATGAAAAAAATTAATATCAATGAGACAGTCAAAACTGTATTCAGTAGGACCGAAATTAAAGTCGAATCTTGTGACCGATTTCGATGAAACAAACGGTTAGGTTTCCCAAGACGTACAGTAAACATGTGATGCCGACCAAAAGTTAAAAATTTTTTACAGCACTTAAAGGCCCATGTTCACCCTAGATGCATTGCGCGCCCTGTACTCAAGAAAAAAACATTTCGCGTAGTTGAAAATCGCTGCCTTCAGTGTGTAGAGTCAATGCTTGTTAATCTTCCACAGTTCGCAAAATAAGCTCACGCTTGGCTCAACTTAATCTCGCGTCACTCGGTACAAAGGGAAATTATAAAGAAGGTCAAGAATTATTCTTAGCCATTGTCTTGGTGTCTAAATTGTCTTGTAGTTAGTGGATCGAAAGCGGCCGGGCTTCGATCCACTAACTACAAGTGCGTAGTTCGAAACGTGATTTTGTCCATCGATTTACATCTCATTGTTGTTGTACATTATTACCGCTTTGTATATTACAGAAATTTGAGTTTTATCCGAACTGTCGAATGAGAAAATGTGAGAGTGTTTTCATTAAGACGCTAAGACCGTCTTGGAGCTACAGTTCGATAGGTCCAGCAACATTAGTAGTTATAATAGGATGCTTTGAATCTCTCTCACTTGGTACTTTTTCCCATCATTTTCCTGATTATTCCTGTCATTTACCCCAAAATTTCAATGACGGAAATTAATCAGGGAATTTTTTGTAGTCTTTTTAAAACTTGTAAAAATTTAAAAAATTTTAAAAATCCATTAATTTCACGTAATTCCTCCGGTTAATTGTGTCATTAAATTTTCAATTTTCCCCTGTTTATTTCTTGTTGTTTTTACAAATAACCCTAAATGATTTCAGTCATTGAAATTTGGGAAACTTGACAGACTTAATGGCTCGCTCCCCCTGCGGGGTCGCTCGCGGAAAATGATGGGAAAAAGTACCAAGTGAGAGAGATACAAATCATCCTATTATAACTACTATAAACTATCTCTGAGTCAGAAAAATAAAATTGAATTAAAGGCTTAAAGATTAAAAGAATATAATAAAATGGGATTTAAGTCAGCAAGTAACAGTAACAATGTTAAACATACGGTAGTAATGGAAATTATGAAGTTGATGGTATAATATTTGCCTCAAGGTTTGTATTTACAACTATTGAAAGTATTGACAGAAATCTTAGATTTCTTTACACACCAGGTTCTGCTAGATATGATTTTGAAACAATAAACCATTCTCCAGTAAGAGATAATGATGAAGAATTTGATGCTATACTCGCAAGAGTTGAAGAGCGGATTGGTAGAATTACGGGTATTGATGATACTAAACAATTTATATATAAAGAAAAACGTGGTGATTTTTTTGAAAAATTTAGATGGATACAGGGTTGTATTACTGAAGGGGTATATTTGAATGGCAAATCTAAAAATAAATTTGAAAGGAGAATAATAAATATTGTGAGAAGTTTGTCTTATATAGGAATTGACCCATATTATTACACTTAAGAATATGTGGCAAATAGAGATGAAAAAGATGGATTAAGAATAATGTTACTTTGTAATGTTGAATTTGATAAAAAATATGAAAATCCTAAAAGTCTTTTTATGAGGTTTGATCCAGAAACTCAAGAATATGTACAATATTATGAAAGTGAATTAGAAGGTGATCTGGATGTGGCTCATGCAGAATTTCGTCATCTAAAATATATTAATGAAAATGTTAATAAAAAAGATCCAAGATATAAATCACATTATCTTTATGAAGTTTTAAAATATAGTTTGTATGAATGTGGGGGTTTAAATCATAAATTATGATTTAAAGATTTTGTTTTTCTTATAATAAAAAGATGCAGTTGTCAGCTTACGAAAACGTTACTCCAGAAAATGTTAAATTCACAGATGCTAAAGAATTTAAAGTGAAAGACAGCAATATCAAATATAAGAGAATACCAATTGAGATAAGTTATGGTAATAATAAGAAAGGTCCTCTTGTAATTGAAACACCAACATTATTCTCTTTTGGAGTAAGTGAGAAAAAAAATTAAGAAACCAAAAAGCTTGTTGGTTATTCTGTCCCAGTATGTCTTTGGGGGAAAGATAGTCAACCCAATGAAAAAGAACAAGCATTTTTTGATGTTCTCAATAATATTACTTCTATTACAACAAGTTTTCTTGAAAAGGAATATGGGGCTGATGTAGCATCATCATTGACATCGCCATTATATTACAAACACGTTGAGGTCGTTGATAAAAAAGGAAAAAAGAAAACAAAAAAAGATACATCAGCTTCTCCAGTACTCTATGCAAAAGTTATTTATTCAGAGAAAACCAAAAAGATACTTTCTCTATTTAAAACAAAAGGAAAGAAAGATGTTAATCCATTAAAATGTATTGATCAATATTGTAATGTCAAAATGGCTTTGGTTATTGAAGGAGTATTTATTTCAAAAACAGTTACTTCATTGCAAATCAAAGTTTACGAATGTTATATCAAACAATTGAAACCGTGTGAATCTTTACTTACATTTGAAAAATCAAGTGATGAAGATAGCGAAGCAAGCGAAGCAAGTGAAGAAGATGAGGCCAAAGATGAAGAACTTATTAAAGAATTAGTTATATCTGATGTAGAAGAAAATAATTAGATACCAATTTCTATATAAATTTTATATAGAAATTTTAATCTTCTTTATTTTAAAATTTCTTTATACTTTTTAAATATCTTATCTTCACTTTCTTTTTTCTCTTTATCATTAATTTTTCTTACTTTTCTTACTTTATTTAATTCAGTTATACTATATCTAAAATTAATATAATTATCAATTTTATGATATTTTTTTATATTGTCTTCCTGTGTTAACTTATAAAATATAGGAAAATTATCATAATTATAAGGATCTAATAATACTAATTTATCTTTAAATGATTTTTTTTCAATAATGATTTTTTTTTCCCATTTTTCTATTTCTGATAGTTCAATTTCACCATTATCAATTTCATCAAGATTAATAATTTGTAAACCTTGTGGATAATAATTTATATTTTTTAATTCTGATACTTCATAATAACCAGAATTAAAATCTTTTATTAATAATTTATTTCCTTGATGCACAACTTTAGAATTAAAAACAATTCCATATCTATAATATTTGTCAAGTATTTTAAATAGTCATCTCCTAAAACATCAATACTTTTATTTTCATAATTATTATTGTCTATTGGGTTATAAAATTCATCAAGATCTTCACCAAAATAATCATAAGTATTTAAATAAATTGTATTTATTAAATAATTAAATGGATGAGGATATTTCATTTTATCAAGTTTTTTTACATCAAAGTTTTCAAGAATACTAAGTAAAAAATCTGGATCTTCTTGAGGGTAACAATTAAAATCTTCAAATCTTTTATTTATAAAATAAATTTTATTAGATTCTTTACCAAGAAAAAATTTAATTCCTTCATTTGAAAAATAAAAATCAATAGAAAGATGATTTTTTTTTATCTTTAGATTTATAAAACAAGTTAATATTATTATAAACATAAGGATTTATTAATGATAATTGATCTTTTAAATTTACTTTATTTTTGATTGCTTCTCTTTTCCATTTCTCTACTTTTGTAAGTTCTTTTTCACCGTTATCAATATCACTAAGACAAATAAAATAGACACAATCAAGAGGATAATGAAAATATTCTTCTTTTTTAAAATAATTTTATAATCTTCTTTATTTTTATATAAAAATAATTTGTCTTCAATTACTAGATGATAATTTGGATCAAAAGCAATATTATATCTATTAAAATTATCAAGCAATTTAAAATAATCAAAATCAAAATCTATTCTCAAATTATTAATATTTCTTTTATTTTTTTTAGAACGATAAATTAAAATATAACTTATTAATAATTTAAAAGGATGATTTAATTTTATTTTATCAATATCATTTAAATTAAAACGATTAAATTGTTCATTTTTATAAAATGGCTCTTCAAAACCTATAAAATTATTAATACCATTAAATCTATTATCACAAATAAGATTAAGATTATCATTAAGAATAAAAAAATGATTGTTTAAATTATCCATACTTTATTTATATATTATATAAATTTATATTTAAAAATCAACCAATTCCTTAAAACTTATCCATGAGTTAAATTTATCAGGATATCCGCTCCATTTTACTAATGCCATTTTTTTCTTGTTATCTCGTCTGATAACTTTACTATTCTGTATGTCTGCTGTTTTGCTTTCTGTAACTCTTGCTCGTAGAAAGAACCTTCAATTGGTTCTCCCATCAGATCAATAATAGAATACGTAACAGGTTTTGTTGGAATAATTTTATCAATCACAAATATCTCCTCTGTCCAGTTTGGTGTATAACCTTTATCAAATATCTTTCTCTTATACTTAGAAATTCTAACGTGGTCTCCATATTCATATTCATGGACATACTTTGGATCTTGTTGTTACACGCCTAGCTGAGAATATTATATTAGACATGCCTAAGGCTGATCTCTATCTGTCTGATCATGCTGCTATGCTATGCAAGCTAACGTTATCTAAGCCACTTAATACTGTTAAGGAGGTGAAGTACCGTAGGACCAAGTCTGTTGATATCTCCGCCCTTTCGTGTGATTTGGGGGAGTCATCGTTATGTAGGGATGTTCTTTCCAATCCTCATCCAGACACCCTCAGTGCTTGCGACCTTGATTCTCTTGCCTGTAATTATAACACCACTCTGACTAGCGTTATCGAATCACACGCGCCACTTAAAACGAAGACCATTCTATCAAGGCCCACTGTACCCTGGTACAATGATAACATACACAAGGCAAAGCTTTTACGCAGAAAGGCAGAAAGAAAATGGAAGAAAACAAAACGGGAAGCTGATTTTCAGCTATTCAAGAGGCGGAGGAATCACGTGACGCATCTCCTTAATGAGGCTAAGCGCAAGTTTTTCACGGACTTTGTTGAAGATAATAGCAGTGACCAGGGGAGGTTATTTCGTGCCACCAGGACGCTGCTTGGAAAGAATGATAGCACTCTGTCGTTTCCTGATTATGATGATAAGTCTTTACTTGTGAATGATATAGCGCGATTTTTTGCACTGAAGATAACGCGGATACGTGATCAAATAGACTCCACCGTTATCGCTGATATGGATACTGTTCCAGATGACCCTATAGCCAGCGATACAAAGATACTGTCGGAGTTCAAGCCCCTCTCTGAAGCTGACATTTTGGCACTTATTCAGAAGTCATCAAAGAAAACGTGTAATCTAGACCCCATGCCGACTAAATTTGTAGTAGAATCACTTGATCATCTGTTACCTGTTATTACTAAGATGATCAATTCGTCGCTACTTGGGGGCCACTTTCCGAAGGTATGGAAGGAAGCCCTTATTGATCCTCAATACAAAAAACCTGCAATTAATGACTTCACTAATCTTCGTCCAGTTAGTAACCTGCAGTATGTGTCGAAATTGGTAGAGCGTGCAGTATTTGACCAGGTACATGCACACCTTTCTGAACATGACCTCTACCCCTTGTTGCAATCTGCGTATAGACGAGGTCACAGCACAGAAACAGCCTTACTCAAGATATATAATGATATATTGATGGCAATGAATCGTCAGGAAGTTGTGCTGCTTGTGTTGTTGGACCTGAGTGCTGCCTTTGATACGGTGGAACATTCTGTGTTACTATCTCGTCTGAGCACAAGTTTTGGGATCCGAGGTACAGCACTTGAGTGGTTTGCGTCATACCTATCAGGACGTTCTCAGCGTGTCTCACTAAGTGGCAAGTGTTCGGAATCTCTACAATTAAATCAAGTAGTTCCTCAAGGGTCATGTTTGGGGCCGTTACTGTTTACTCTGTATGCCAGTAAACTGTTTGAAGTTGTCAAGAGACACCTGCCTAACGTTCATGCTTATGCAGACGATACGCAGTTATATTTAGCGTTTAAACCTGGCTGTGCCTCAAGTACTGAGGATGCCGTTGCTGCTATGGAAGGGTCTGTAAAGGAGATAAGAGCCTGGATGCTGTGTGACAAACTGAAGATCAATGATGACAAAACAGAGTCTGTAATAATAGGCACCCGTCAGCAACTATCCAAGGTTCATGTTGACTCGCTTGCAGTAGGCGATGCTCAAGTGTCGCCTGTTCAGTCGGTCAAGAACTTAGGGACATGGATAGATAGTAACATGAGTCTTCAAGTTAATATCAATAACACGTGTAAAGCAGCCTATTACTACATTACAAATGTAAGGCGAATAAGAAAGTATTTAAGTAACCAAGCAACCCAGACACTTTGTCACGCCCTAATAATTGGTCGCATTGACTATTGTAATAGTATTCTGTATGGGCTACCAGCTAAACAAATAGCAAAGTTGCAACGGCTCCAGAATTCCGCAGCAAGACTTATTTTTAAGATTCCAAGGTTTTATCACATCTCACCAATTCTGTGTACGCTTCATTGGCTTCCAGTAGAATTTAGGATTCATTTTAAGATTATTATAATTACTTTTAAAGCGATCCATGGACAAGCTCCGGTATATCTACAAGAACTTATTAGCAAAAGGGAGGAAGGGAGTTACAATTTGAGATCGTGTGCAATGGGAATTATGCTTCAAACGCCAAGAATTTTAACTAAAAAGACATTGGGTGACCGTGCTTTTTTAGCTGCAGCACCTAAACTGTGGAATCGGCTACCATCACAAATACGAAATGAGCCCAATTTTAATAGATTTAAAGGTTTACTTAGTCCCATTTTTTTAGATTAGCTTTTTATTAGCTTTTTATTAGATTTTATTTTATTTAGATTAGCTTTTTATTAGGATTTTATATATACTATATTTTTATTGATATAATATTTTTAATTATTTTCGATAACTTAGTAATGGCGATAATTTACTTGTAATGCGCATTTGATCATATTGACATGTATTTTGCGCAATATAAATGTTAAATTATTATTATTATTATTATTATTATTATTATCCAACAGCAAACTGTGGTTTACCAGGTTTTAAGTAAATCAATTCACCATACAAATTAGACCAAACTTTTTTCTCATTCTTCTTTTTACTTGCTTCAACAGGAGTCATTTTCACACTAGAATGTCTCGTATTATTGTAATCATCAACTAGCTTATCTATCTTATCAAAGTAAACAGTATTGTTATTCACAGTAAACATCTTCCACATTTTGTTTTTCATTGTTTTATTCCATCTCTCAACAACACTAGATTTTTCTTCATTTTCAGTGTGATATAGTTTAATTCCTTTACTTTTCAGAAAATCTTTAAAATGTTTGCTGATAAACTCTGAACCTTTATCTGTCCATAGCATCTTTGGTTTACGTTTACTCTTAAATATGTCATCAAATGCTTTAGTGACAGTTTCAGTTTTCTTGTCTTTCAAACCCCTAATCCAACCATACTTGCTCAATACATCTATAACCATCAAAAGATATTTAATCCCTTTGTTCCACTTATTAAACTTTTGCATTTCAACCAAATCAGCAGCCCAGATTTCATCAATCCCATTTGAGATTACTGATCTCTTTTGAAAGTTTCTTGTGATTGGTTTGTGTAGTTCATCGGCTAATTGTTGAGACCAATCACTACTCACCGCCGACGCACGTTTTTTTTAATACCAAGTCCAAGTTTTTTCTTTGTATTAATCGAGAATCGTGCTGTTGATCCCCACTTTGGCATTTCACCATAGGGAATCTGATCCAATGATTGTACCATCTCTCTATCACAATCACCTTTGTTTTTTCCCATATCATAACAAATATCATGATAAGCAGCTATCTCATCAACTTTGTTATATGGTTTAACTTTCCACTCTGTCACTTCTCCAGTTTCAGGATTATAACTTAATTGTTTTTCGAGAGGATTATAAGGTCCCATATATTTATATTTACCTGGAGTCCATCCTGCTTTTGGTTTTGGGAGTTTTCCAATCCATTTGTGAATATTAATGCCACTGCCTAAACTTAGTAACGGATTATTTTCCCAAAAGTGTTCATCAACAATAATTCCATACTTATTTCTTATAATATCTGGCCATGTATCTGGATTAGATGAAATAATGTTATTCATATCTGTTAAAGCTTCTGGGTTTTTCTCGAAAAATGTTGACTTGTACATTCTTCTATATGGTTTTTCAAATTTAAAAAATAATTCGGGATTACTACCTTTTTTTATTATTCCCATCTTTTTTTCTTCAGAAGCTGTTGGTCTTCTCCAAAATTTACTAGAAGTAATACCATGATCCGATCCAAAAGCTGATTTCATAATATCTCCAGATTTATATCTATCGTAAACTGGTTCCAAAGATGAGATTAATTCTTGAGTTGTTTTCATAGGAATATCTGGTGCTTTTTTTACAACAGTCATTGGATCTGAGGCGACTAATTGTTTTAGTATAATTACATTGATGATTATTCGAGAAAATAAAATTATCGATCAATTTCCGACCCCGAAACATCAAAAAATCTGGCTGCCATTTCGAAAACTGCTAGCCTTCAATGCTATAATCACCGCGCGGTGATTATAGCGGGATAGTGCGAAGCTCCTAGCCAATCACAGCGCTCTATTTTCGATAGTCATCGATGTAATTATACTAAAATCACTTAAATGAGAGTTATGAATATGCTGTCTTTGCTAGATTGGAGGATAACAGAAAATTTATAAGAATAATTGAACTTTTAATTGAAATAAGTGAGAAATCGAATACTCTTCAACAAGTTGTGAAGGGAAGATATTTTGTCTAACTATAAAATAAAAATGGAAGCCAAGTTTTTTGCAGAAATGAAAAAAATATGGATATTAATACACTCAAGGAATTTGAGAAAGAAGTAAGGGGTAAAATAAATGATGAGCTTGAGATCCTTAGAAATAAAAATAGTGATCTTTCTAGAATTTTAATGGTTGGTGAATGTGAGATGTGGAGAAAAATAAGAGAAGAGAATTATCCTTGGTTGAAATTAAAGTCGGGCCAAAAGAAAAAACTTTTTAGACTTATTGATATTTACACGAAATTTGATGATATAATTGATACTGTTAAAGTATTAAACGAAAAAGTTGAGCAGATTAAAGAACTGCAAAAAGAAGAGTAAAAAATAATTAATACAGATTAAATATATTATTATATTTAATCTTAATTTTTATGCGGCGTAGCCAAGGGAGGGGGTCATAGGGTTAACCGTAGGTTCCCTTATATTTAATCTTAAGTTGTTATTCTATCCACCAAAATAAGCTTTTATAAAATCGCTGTTGTCATTATCAAAATGAGGATTATGTATTACATCTAAAATATTTTTTCCATTTTGTCTCTCTAGTAGATAGTATAAGCACCAATAACCACAGAGAACAGTGTTGCGATTTTGTATTTCATCCATTGAATAAACTATATGTTTTCCAGAAGTATTAAAATACTTTAAAGCTTCATTCGGCATTGTTAAACCAAATGGATCAAAGTACTCAACTACCGAATTTATATTTCTATAACAAGCCCAGTGTGTACCAGGACCTTGCGCATCATCAAGATTGATTATTCCACATTCTTTTTTAATCTTACTAGGTAGGCCATCTCGACTGTAAATCCCTCTAAGATGTTTAATACCAAGTGTCTTTACCCATTCCATAAGGTCAAAGTTGGATAATGGTTTAATTACAAAATGTCTCCTATTAAGGGAATTGAGTTGAATGGGCTGTTTTTTCCCAATAGTAGACCCTTGCCTTTGGGCTTTTTTTTTTTTACTCCCATTCCTACTGGGTTTTTCCAAAAAGGGTGGTGGGTAATAAGGATAACCCTCGCCATGTGTGGATGGAGGAGGAACATAAACGTTTCTCGTATTACTAGATGATCCCCTATCAACCTGTAAACCAGAGCCAAACAACTTTGGAAGCAGACTAATCGCCATTGGAATTCCAATCGATGCAAGTGTTCCCAGAAATCCTCCCTCTACTTGTTTACGAGTTGGTTTAATAACCAATCGACCTCCTGTTTTAAAAACTTTGTTAATCTGGTCTATTTGTGCTTTGGTAAACTCTTCAGCAAAAGGAGGTAAAAATGGGAAAAACTTTTTTGGAATAGTAATTCCTTTACCAAACAGTTTTTTTTTATTCCTATATCACCCAGTGCAGTTGCAGCTCCAGTAGCAAGTGCAGGAGCAACTTTGGAAATTCCCTTTACTGCATAAGGAAGAAGTTTTGAACCAAGACTTATTAGACTAGTGAATAAGTTTCCGCCATGTTTTACTTATTTTTATATCTGATCCTGTTCCATTTGCAAGTGATTTTTTTATTCTCGCAATCTGTCTTCGGTTTAACATTAATTCATCTGATCCGCGAAGATGAGAATGTTTTAATCGCAGTGTTAGTGGTGATTTATTTTTAATTGCAGTCATTAGTTTTGACTTTTGATTGGGTGTAAGCGTTACACCATATTCAAGATAAGTTGACATTTTTATTATAATATTTATATTAAATTCTTTTCATGTAAGACAATTGCAAAAATAGTATAATCAGCATTGGGTTCCCCACTTAGTTCGTAATGAAATGATAGTTTTACTTTATCTTCCAGATTTGGTAGTTTAAAATAAATAAATGGAAAAAGAGACTCAAAATTATTTCTATTAAGAAGTGTTCCAACACCATACGACATAACATCTCTGTAAACTCTAGATGGCTCTATGGACGGCTTGTAATGAATATTGGGGTAAACATTTTCATTTGCTTTAAGGTAACATCGCCTTAATTTTCTGTTATTTGCGACATTAAAAGTTTGGTAAAGAAATGGGTTTGCTGTTTGTGAGTTTATATTTGCACTGTTTACAATAAAAATAAAAACATGACGTGGTTTTGACACCTCATTTGTTATCCTAAAATTTCCTTCTCTTTGTCTTAAATCTGTAGAATTCGTCACATACTCATTAAGATAAGATTTTGGAGACACTCTTGTACTCCCACCCCTGGGAATGTACAGTTGTAGTTTTGTAATGGTTGTGACTAGAATGGATATCCCAAAGTCAGATTGTCATCTTCGCTCAACATATATGATAGGAGTCATAACTTAAAGTAGTAAATAAGAAAAGAAAGAAAACAGTAGGTAGTTCGTAGGACTTGAACCCGTGTAATTTGTTATATAATCCACATCCGTATCCACTACACCATCAAGGGCTAACTGCCGAGACCGGTTAATTTTAACGTACTTTACATGGCGTTGATCATTACATTATTGAAAGCTAACCGTTTTTAAAACAGCGCTTAACCCTAATCACTGCACTTCGGTGCTAAATCCTGTATCCAACTCCTTTCCTTGCACGATTGTCTTTTACTCTGATTTCCCCACTTTTTAAATTCGCATAGCGTGGAGTAGAGTATAGCTTTGTGTAATAAACATAAGGTGTCCAACCTGATTTTGAGGTATCCATTCTAGTCACAACCGTTTTGTAATTATTACTCTACAAACATCATTACCAGTAGTTATAAGAGGATGCTTTACGCCTAACTTTTACCCCTGATTAATTTCTGTCATTTCCTGATTAACTCTGTCCCCTACCCATCTAGTCCAAAAATGACAGAAATTAATCAGGGTTTTTTTTCATTTTTCCCAAAATTTCTACCTAAAAAATTAAAAACCATGATTAATTTTGTAAACTGTGGAAATTGTGGAAAAGACAGAAATTAATGGCTCGCCCTGCGGGCTCGCGGAAATGACAGAAATTAATCAGGGGTGAAATTGAACCACAAGTCATCCTCTTATAACTACTCTAAGGAGAGTAGAAGATTAATCTATTATACCTAAATATTCACTATTTCCTTCATTAATAAGATAATTAATTCTTTTTATCATATCTATTTGTTCTTTATATGTTTTTATAAAGTATTTATCATATTTTTTATCTGTAAACATCAATGAAGAATAAGTTATAAATTCACCGTTATAATCATATAATTTACCATAAATTAAATTTTTAAAAAGTTCATCATTATTATAGAATTTTGGATCCATTATTGCAATTTGAAGATATTTATTTCTTTGTTCTTTGATACAATCTCTTTTTTCTTTTTCCCATTTTGATAGAGGTTTTTCTCCTCTATCATATTTATTCAAATCAATCTTTTTTACTTTATTAAATAATAAAGTTTTTTTATCATAGTTATTATTAAGAAGTAAGTCATATTTACTATCAAAATGTAATTCATATTTTGGTTTTTTAGAATTGTCATTTTCGATTACATATAAATTATTATCAGAAAAAAGATTATCTTCACGTTGAAAAGCAATTCCATATCTATTATAGTCATCCAACAATCTGAAGTAAAGATCACTGATGTCTACTTCACTAAAATAGCTACCATATGGAAGGTGTTTTCTAAGATAATATAATATAATTTTGAAAGGATGATTAAGAAATATTTCTTTTGATAGTTTCATATCAAATGGCTCAATTTCCATCCATGGTTCAACAATGAATTTATCTAGTTCAGAACTACCAAGGATCATTTTATTTAAGTGTTTAGATTAGAAAAAAATTGAAATTTAAATAAATAGTTTTTACTATAATAAAAATGCAGTTGTCAAGTTACGATCGTCTCACACCAGAAAATATTATTT
Organism: Porites divaricata; assembly: GCA_038088405.1. NCBI lineage: Eukaryota > Metazoa > Cnidaria > Anthozoa > Scleractinia > Poritidae > Porites > Porites divaricata. Next base: position 8,218,744 of record JBBMOI010000017.1, read on the forward strand.
TCAATGAAGCAAAAGAATTCAAAGTAAAGGATAGCAAAATCAAATACAAACGAATCCCAATTGAAGTAAAATACCCAAATGGAAAGAAAGGTGCTCTCGTAATTGAAACTCCATTTCTTTTTTCTTTTGGAGTAAGTGAAAAGAAAAACCAAGAAAATAACAAACTTGTTGGCTACAGTATTCCAGTTTGTCTTTGGGGAAAAGATAGTGAACCAAATACAGAGGAAAAAGCATTTTTTGATACCTTGAATAATATCGGGGAAATATGCTGCAATCATCTAGAAAGTGAATATGGATCTGACATGGCATCAACCCTGTCTTCCCCCCTTTATTACAAACAGGTTGAATATACTGATAAAAAAGGTAAAAAGAAAACACGAAAAGATGAGACAGCTGCTCCAGTTTTATATGCAAAACTTATTTACTCTGAGAAGTCAAAGAAAATACTTTCTCTATTCAAGACCAAGGCGAAAAAAAGTTTGAATCCTTTTAAATATATTGATCAGTATTGCAATGTCAAAATGGCATTGATAGTTGAAGGAATATTCATAAGCAAGACTGTTACATCTCTTCAAATAAAAGTTCATGAGTGCTATGTTAAACCATTGAAACCTCGAGAATCTTTACTAACAATAACCGAGGAAGAAAATAACAGTGATAGTGATAGTGATGATGAGACTGTTGAGGTTGGTGATATTGAAGATTTAATTATTTCTGATAAGGAGGAAGAAACTGATTAAGATTTTTAATACAAAATTTGTATTAAAAATTAACCAAGTTCTTGAAACTCACCCATGAGTTAAATTTATCAGGATATCCACTCCATTTTACTAATGCCATCTTTTTCTTGTTATCTCTTCTAATAATTTTTTCTATTCTAAAAGTCTGCTGTTTTGCTTTCTGTAATTCTTGTTCGTGAAAAGATCCCTTTATCGATTCCGACATCAAGTCAACAATATTATAAGTAACAGGTTTTGTTGGAATAATTTTATCAATCACAAATATTTCCTCTGTCCAGTTTGGTGTGTAACCTTTATCAAATACCTTTCTTTTATACTTTGAAATTCTAACGTGGTCTCCAATCTTAAACTTTGGTTTACCCGGTTTCAAGTAAATAGAATCACCATACAAATTAGACCAAACTTTTTTTTCATTCTTCTTTTTACTCGCTTCAACAGGTGACATCTTAATACTAGAATGTCTCGTATTATTGTAATCATTAACCAGTTTATCTATCTTATCCACATAAACAGTGTTGTTATTCACAGTAAACATTTTCCACATCCTGTTTTTCATTGTTTTATTCCATCTCTCAACAACACTAGATTTCTCTTCATTTTCAGTGTGATAAAGTTTAATACCTTTTTTCTTCAGAAAATCTTTGAAATGTTTGCTGATAAACTCAGAACCTTTATCAGTCCACAACATCTTTGGTTTACGTCTACTTAATATATCATCAAATGCTTTACTGACAGTTTCAGTTTTCTTGTCTTTCAATCCCCTTATCCAACCATACTTGCTAAACACATCAATAACCATCAGCAAATATTTAATCCCTTTGTTCCACTTGCTGAACTTTTGCATTTCTACCAAATCAGCAGCCCAGATTTCATCAACCACGTTTGAGATGACTGATCTCTTTTGAAAGTTTCTTGTGATTGGTTTGTGAAGTTCGTCGGCTAATTGTTGAGACCAATCACTACTCAACGCCGACGCGCGTTTTTTTGAAGCCCAAGTCCAAGTTTTTGTTTTGTGTTAATCATTGTTCTGGCTAAAGAATGCCCCCATTGTCTCTGTTTCCAAGGAATTGCATCTAATGATTTTATCATTTTCCTATCTGCTTCATTTTTACATTTCACTTGTTCACTGGATGGTTTGTTTCCACAGACAGAGTAATCAACATCGTGTTGCATACTTACAGCATCTGTTCGTCCAGTTGGTTGTTCAAAAATTTCCAATATCTCACCAGTTTGAGGATCATATCTCAATTGAGATTCAAGTGGATTACCGGGACCAGTATACTTATGACCAGGAAGTGTAAATCCTTTGCGTGGTGCGACTTTAAGAATGGCTTTATGAATATCAACTCCACTTCCAAAACTTGTCAGAGGATTATTTTCCCAGAAGTGTTCATCAATAATAATCTGATATTTGGTTCTTAATAACTGAGGCCATGTATCAGGATTAGATGAAATAATGTTATTCATATCTGCCAGAGCTTCTGGATTATTTTCAAAAAATCTTGACTTTTTCATTCTTCTTGAAGGTTTTTCAAATTTAAAAAATAATTCAGGATTAGAACCTTTTTTTATTATTCCCATCTTGGCTTCTTCAGCTGCTGTTGGTCTTCTCCAGAATTTACCAGAAGTAATACCATGATCCGATCCAAAAGCTGATTTCATGATATCACCAGATTTATATCGATCATAAACTGGTTTCAACGATGGAATCAATTCTTGAGCAGTTGACATTGCAATTTCTGGTGCTTTTTTTACAACAGTCATTGGATCAATTCCTGATCCATCCAAATCGCGTCTATTAGTTTTATATCTTTTCTTTGGTCTAACTTTGGTTGATAGTTGATCCATTGCTGATCCTACACTTTCCTGAATAAAAGGAGTCAATTTATTAATTCCATAATTTACAGCCTTTTTTTGCAAATTTTTATTTCTCATTAATTCACTTGCTCCATACCTTCCCATTTCAACTGTTTTTTTACCCATCCAAGGAAGAGCATGTTCAACAAAAGCATCTGTAGCTGTTCCAACAACAGTGTCAAATAAATCTCCTCCAGTTTGCTTGCCCGCCTTCTCAGACGGGCTAATTAGTTTTTTGATTTTACATATCTAACTTTTTTAATTCCACAAACAGCGCAATGACAAAAGAATTGTGTTCTTCCTCTTTTATCAGTTTGGTAACCACTTGGCTCAGTGCAAGGAGTTACTCTTTTATCTTTAATGCAATATGATTCTTTCATTTAGTATAATGTTTAGATAAAATGTCAGCGAGGGCTAATTTTGTAAAAAGTGAACTTGAGAAGATTTATAATAAGTTAAATGAGAGTTATGAATATGCCAGTATTGCAAGATTGGAGAATGATAATCGATTTATAAAAATATTTGAGTTGATTTTGGAGTTATCTGAGAAATCAAATAATCTCAAACAAGTTGTAAGGGGAAGTTTAGTATAAACTAAAGATAAATGGAAGCTAAATTCTTTTCCGAGATAGAAAAAAATATGGATGTTAAAACTCTCAAAGATTTTGAGAAAGAAGTAAGGATAAAAATAAATGATGAATTAGAGGATCTAAGAAATAAAAATGCAGATCTTTCAAGAGTTTTAATGGGTGGTGAATGTGAGATGTGGGAAAAAATAAGAAGAGGAGATTATTCTTGGTTGAAAATAAAGTCTGATAAAAAGAAGAAACTTTTTAGACTTATTGATATTTACTCAAAATTTGATTCCATAGTTGATACTGTTAAAGAATTGGAAAAAAAAGTTGAGAAGGTTAAAAAGCTAAAGGATTCACCAGTGGATTCAGAATAAATATAAATTTTATATTTATTCTTTAAAGTTGTAAATCTTACCCACCAAAGTATTCTTTTATAAAATCACTATTATCATTATCAAAATGAGGATTATGAATTACATCTAAAATATTTTTTCCATTTTGTCTCTCCAACAAATAATATAAACACCAATAACCACAGAGAACAGTGTTGCGATTTTGTATTTCATCTATCGAATAAATAATTTGTTTTCCAGAGGTATTAAAATACTTCAAAGCCTCACTCGGCATTATCAGACCAAATGGATCAAAGTACTCAACGACTGAATCTAGGTTTCTATAACAAACCCAATGTGTGCCAGGTCCTTGAATATCATCAAGATTTATTATTCCACATTCTTTTTTTATCTTATTTGGCAAACGGTCTCGACTGTAAATTCCTCTGAGATGTTTAATACCAAGTTTTTTCACCCATTCCATGAGGTCAAAGTTTGAAAGGGGTTTAATTAAAAAATGGAGCCTAGTATGGGAATTGAGTTGAATGGACTGTTTTTTCCCAGTAGAATACCTTTGCCTTTGCTCTTTTTTTTTGCCTTTTTTTTTACCCCCATTCCTATTGGATTTTCCCAAGTACCATTAAAGGGAGGAGGGTAATAACCTTCTCCTTGTGTGGGTGGAACATAAACACTTCTTGTGTTACTTGAAGATCCCCTATCAACCTGTAAACCAGATCCAAACAACTTTGGAAGCAGACTAATTGCCATTGGAATTCCGATTGATGCAAGTGTTCCCAGGAATCCTCCTTCTATTTGTTGTCGAGTTGGTTTGATAACAAGTCGACCTCCTGTTTTAAAAATTTTGTTAATCTGATCTATTTGTGCTTGGGTAAACTCATTAGCAATAGGAGGTAAAAATGGGAAAAACCTTTTTGGAATTGAAATACCTTTTCCAAACAGTTTCTTTATTCCAATGTCTCCAAGCGCAGTTGCAGCTCCAGTAGCCAGTGCAGGAGCAACTTTTGAAACTCCCTTTATTGCATAAGGAAGAAGTTTTGAACCAAGTCTTATTAAACTAGTAAATAAATTTCCACCATGTTTTACTAAACTTTTAATCTGAGTTTGACTTATATTTATATCTGATCCTGTTCCATTTGCAAGTGATTTTTGTATTTTCGCAATCTGTCTTTGGGTCAACATTAACTCATCAGGTCCTTGAAGATGAGAATTTTTTAATCGAAGTTTTATTGCTGATCTTTTTTGAATTGCTCTTAACAGTTTTGATTTTTGTCCATCTGTAAGAGTTACGCCATATTCAATATAAGTTGCCATTTATATATTATGTTATATTAAATTAAGCTCTAAGAATTAGTTTTCCACTTTGCTGTTCTATTTCTGCTTCTCTCTCATGTAACACAAGAGCGTAAATATTATAATTTGCAGCAGTCGCTCCAGATAACTCATAATGAAAAGCAAGTTTAGTAACTCCATCTTTTATGTCTAATTTCTGTTTAGTCAAATCAAAATAAACAAACGGGAAAATATTCTCAAAATTTTGTCTATTAAGAAGTGTTCCACCTTGAAAATCATTGTTGGCAAAAACATAAGACATCACATCTCTAAAAACTCTTGAAGGATCTTCTGAAGGTTTGTAGTGAATATCAGGATATTCATTTCCATTTCCAACTTCAAGATAACATCTATTTAGCGTTCGTGGATCTGTGGAAACGCTGAAAGTATTGTATAAAAATGGATTTGCTGTCTGTGATTCAATATTTGGAGTATTGATAAAGAAAACAAATACATGCCGTGGTTTTGAAATTCCGTTTGTAATTCTAAAATTACCAACAGCTTGGTTGCTAGCAATGTTAGGTTGAATAACTTCATTGAGATAAGTCCATTTGTATGGTTTGAGATACTCACTCATATAAATCTTACTTCCTTCTGAATTGAATATTAATCGAGGCACAAATAGTTGAAGACGAGTGATCACTACTCGACAACGATTTCCACCTCTCCTCCATATAAGATTATCATCTTTTTCAGTCTCAAAGTTTATTTCGATTTTAGTGTTTGGAAGTAATTTGTCTTCAAGTGCCTCAAAGAATGAATATCTATTGAGAGGAATTTCACAGCGTACTGTGCTTGAAGTTCCAAGCAGAGCTTTTCGTTTTGCAAATCCTTCATTATATGTTGTAGGAGTGTTATCTAACATAAGACCAGGTTCATCTGCACCAGGGTTAGCTCCATCTTGTCGATGAGTAACATTTCGTCTAGTAAATCTATTTTTATTAGCACTTGTTGATGTATCAAGAAAATAAAATTCATTTGTTGCCACACTATCAGCATATGATTTATTATACTCAAGCAAATTTTTTATATTTACACTATGATTGGCGTAATTACACTGATAAAGTTCCTTTCCATTTGCCAGCACAGATAATCTTGAAATAAAAGAATTAGCACCATTTACTATTCCCATTTGGTCAGCCTGGTAAGCAATAATTTGCGCTAATCTATTAGCAGTAATACTATCATCATTTACATTAGCACCAATAACAAAATCAGTTCCATCATGTTGCTCAACTTTAAAGTCCAGTGCTATTCTAGCATTATACCAATCAAATGGAGTGACTTCACCTGAATTGTCAGCAATGAATTTAAGATTATTTCTAACTTGAACGGTGTTATTTGCTGGGGCAATATTAATAGGGTTTTCAAGGTCAAAAACAACATCTTCATATCTTTCAAGATATTTTGGGTTTCTAAAAGACTTCATTTTATTTTAGTATTAGATTATTTTTTTCTTCCAGATCCAGACATAATTTGTAGCACTCTATTATTGATTTCTTGCTGTGTCATTTTACGAGATGGAGGATTTTTACCAGAAAGCATTTTTACTATTTTGTCCCCTGCTTTTTTAGCAGGGGTTGGTTTGGGTGGTGGAGCAAATGTTACCTTTTTTCTAGTTGGTTTTTTACCAAGAAAAGATTTTACTGTATCCATTATTCCTTCTCCATATATATGTTTTCGTGTATATCTTCCTGTATCAGGATCATATTTTTTTTTAAACTCTGATTGCCGCATCATTTTATTTATATAATTATACAACATTGCTATCTTCAGTATGGCGAAGTAGTAATGTCATAAACCAATCAATACCGTTCAAGTCAATAGGTTGACCGAGTGAATCATTTACTGTTATGTGCATTTCAGAAATAGTATTAGAACTGACAGGACAATACAGTGTCCTTTTTGGTTCAAAAGTGAATGGATATGACCTTGTCAAATTATCCGTTGGAATAACAGCAATTGTGTTTGTATTCACTCCATTCACAACAGAGTCTTTTATAGCACTTATGTTTATGTTAAGGGAGTCAATTGATTTTGTAATATTTGGAAGTCGTGTTCCATACTCAGTTTTAGTCACCAGTTTCTTTTCAAATCCGATGAGGTCTCCAAAATCTGTTCCTCTCAAATCAAGTTGATAACTACCATCAAGTGTTACCAGTACTCGATAGGTAGAGAGAATGAAAGACAGATTTATTGAGTAATTCTTCACACCCTTTGAGTCTGTTGTGTGATGCGACTTTTGTTCCATGTACTGATGAATGTAATCATTCAAATCTGAGTAAGAATACATTCCATCTGAAAAGGTGATAGTCTGCCATGTTGTTCCATCATGGGTGTATTTGATTTTATTGTTTCCATAACTACTTCTGATGTTGTACCAAGAATAAGTCATTGACAACCTATCCAAGGCGAGAAAATGCCTGAATTGTGGGTCAAGTTTCAAAGGAGGATTAAATTTAACCAAGAAATCATGAGGTTTGTTTACTCCTATTTTTTCTCTTTTAACAGATGAAATATGAATAGCACTTTCATTCATTTATAATATATCTAGATAACTTTTCTAAGGAGTGTATTAAGTTGGTTATTAGTAATAATCCCAAGATCTTTTAGTCGATGAGCTATTTGAATGTATTCAGGCAGCACACCATTATTTCCTGCAACAAGAGAACCATTGAGTAATTCAAATCTATGAAGTAGTTCTTCTGGGTTATTGTAAAACATTCCAGAACCACTTTTTTGTTTATACATAAAAAGATAGTTTAAATTTGTTAAATGTATGCTGAATGTGTTGAAATTTTTTATATTTTCTATTGTTTTCGGTCGAGGATTTTCACTTTTTGGTCTAGCTAAACTATAGCCGTCAATATAATCAATTAATGCGGTATTCTGAATATCTTTTCTAAAATCTTTTAAATCTGAATTAACATTATTGATTAATGAAGAAATTTCAGAAACATTTTTATCAAAATAATAAGAAGGAAGATTGGGATAACCATTACTTTTTAGTAAATCTTGTGATTCTTTATTATTTAGATTCCTATCAAATTCTTCAACTTTAAATTTAGCTATTGGAGCTTTTGCAGCTTGAGCTTTATCCTCTTTTGGTAAAGTAGCTTGAGTTTTATCCTCTTTTGGTAAAGGAGCTCGAGCCTGATCGTCTTTATCATCTTCTCCATCTTCAATAGATTCTACTCCTGGCAACTCTTGCATATCAGCCAATCGCTCAAACTGACTAAATCCGTCTGTAATAGCTTTTTGATTGGCTCTAATACCTTCTGTAAGAGCCAACTGATTTTGCAACATTTTCTGGTTTTGAGTAAATATATTTTGTGCTTTTGGGTCATCAGGTTTTTCAAACTGAGAAATCAAAGGTTTAAATGTTTCACTAAATCCTTCTCTCATATTTTGTTTTTCCCAAGTAGTTTCTTTTATTCGTTGTCTCACTTGTTTAATAAGATCATCGGCTTCAATCTTATTTTTAGAATATTTTTTTATTTCTTCAATATCCATTTATATTTATTATTAGACTAATGCGGCGTAGCCAAGGGAGGGGGTAAAAGGGGGAACCGTAGGTTCCCCTTTATATAATAATTATATAAATGGAGATACCAAATTATGATAGCAATGATAACAGCGATAAAAAATTTAAACAACTGTTTCCTTTTATGCCATCGGATACATTTCGAATGTTGATTTGTGGAAATAGTGGAAGTGGTAAAACTAATTTGCTTTATCACATGTTAATGAAACCATTACTCTATTATGATGAGATTTATCTTTACGCTCGTAATTTGGAGCAGGAAAAGTACAAGAGATTGATGCAAAAAATGAGAGAGATGTCACATAAGCTCGGCTATGAAATACTTAATGTGAGTAATGATGAAATAACTCCAGTAAAAGAAATGGATTATGAAGACAATCAAAAATTTGTGATATTTGATGATTATGTCTGTGATAAAAATCAGAGACAAATCATAGATTATTTTATTCAAGGCCGACATAAGAATTGCTCAGTTATTTATCTGAGTCAATCATTTTACAAAACTCCAAAAGATATTCGACTTAATTGTTCTCATTACTGTTTATACGAATTTCCATCATCCAGAGAAGCCAACAGAATATCATCTGAATTGGGAGTTGATAAAAATGTGTATAAAGAGGCAACTAAAAAACCATTCTCATTTCTTTATGTCAATAAACCAAAGAAAACCATATCAAAAAACTTTACTGGGATTATATAATCAATAAATAAGATGGGAATATTTAATGAACATTCTTCTAATCATTATCAATTTGCCAAGGGAATTCAAGGAGCTCCAGGTGTTGGGTTTAATCTCACTGCAGATGGAAATTATGATATGGTTGGTAAAAAATTGTCAAATGTTGGCGCACCAACATCAGACACCGATTCAGCAACCAAGAAATATGTTGATACCCATTTTGGTGGTGGAAAAACATCATTAATAACAGTAGATTCAAATATTGATATGAAAAGCCAATATTCAATTACAAAACTAAAAACACCATCAAATAATGATGATGCTGCTACAAAGAAATATGTTGACGACTCCAAAGTTGATGGTAGTGTCTTTTTGAAATTGGATGGAACAAGATCAATGACTGGAAATTTGAACATGAACAACAAAAGAATAATTAATCTTCCAGCTCCAACTGGTTCCAAAGAACCAATACCATTGGCTTATTCTGATTTAGCATATCTCAAAGTTGATGGATCAAATTCAATGACAAATAATTTGAACATGAACAATAAAAAAATAATTAATCTTATTACACCAACAAACAACTTAGATGCTACTACCAAAAAGTATGTGGATGATAGCATATCTAACCAAGATTTCAGTTCTTTCTTTAAAAAAGATGGAAGTATCACCATGACTTCAGATCTTAATATCGGTGGACATAAAATAATTAATCTTGAAGATCCAACTTCAGATTCGGATGCAGCCACCAAAAAGTATGTTGACGGCCATTTACACCAAACTCAAGTTCAACCAAGTCATTACAAAGATGAGTTTGCTTTTCTGATGTCAAGTCCAACTCAATGGACAGATGAAATAGATAATAGAACTAGTTTTATTCCAAAAAAGATAACATACTTACCAACTCTTAAAGGAAACTTTCACGAATATAATACAAGAGTTCTTTATTTGAATATATTAAAAAATTTTCAAGGTGGTTATAAGTATAAGATGGGACTTAATTTTTACAGATTAGTTGGAGGTGCTGACTATACCCTTTGTTTAGAAATACTTAACACTGATTATTTACTATGGCATAAAACCCAGATAAGTGTTGATGACAACACATCACAAGGATTGCAACTTGGAAATGTTAGTGTAAAAAAACTTCAACATAGTTTCACCGATTCAAAAAGCCAAACACAATTTATGTATTACCATAGAGTCATAATTAATTTTAAAAAGTTGACAACTGGAAGCAGGTTCTTTATTCACATTTTGGTTAATATTCCAAATAATGGAAATGATCTGGCTGTGTATCCATTACAGTTTTCTGGAGTTTACATAATTGCTTATGGTATTATGAGCAAAGTTAGCAATATCGACCCAGATAAAGTTTATGATTATCATAAATCATTTGAAATTTACAGAACACAAGTAAAGTACAATGTTGACATTAACGCAAATAATAAAAGTATATTGAACATTGCTCTCAATAGAAATCTGAATAGTAGTGCTGCAACAGTAGGAATGGTAAAAGAGTTAATTCCTTTTACGGTAAACCATGTTTATAGTCGATACTTTGAACAAATTTATGACTTTACAGATGCAAATAATTACGAATTAAAAAGAGGGGCATCTGGTATTATAATTAGTGGCTTAAATCACTTTCATAGTTTAAATGGTATTACTATACCAAATAAAAACATAAGTAATATCAATAAAGAAGGATTAAATATTAATAATTACACTATTAGTTTAAATCCCTCTGGTAATTTTAGAAATTATACCTTGTGCATGGTTTTTTATATTTGGAAAGATAGAGATTTTGCTTTAGTTAAGAAAAATACACAAAATAACCAATATTTATTGAGTTTAACTTATACTAAAGCTGCTGGTTATGTAACTTTAATTTCCAATAGTTTAAGAGTTTCTTTTTCTTTACCGCATGGTTTTAATGGAAAAAAAATTGTTTTATGGTTGACGCATAGTGTTGATCAATAGTTACAAAAGCTAACTTGAGTAACTACAGCTCAACATTAACTCTAGATAACGCTAATTACGTACCTAATCAAAATTTTGACTTTACAACTGATGATGGAGTTTTGAATAAAATTATGTTTTCTCAAAATTTTTATGACTTTGACTCTGAGCCATTTAAAAGGATAATGTTACAAGAAAAACTAAATGGTAGTTATATATTATAAAGAATAAATGAAGGACTTGTTTGAATTTAATCACATTGATAATACACTATCAGAATCAGAGATCAAAACTCTCAAAGATTTCTATAAACATTATCACAAGAAATTCTGGTGTTTTAAAAAATCTTTCAAAAGATATAAAATTCTTGATGAATCACTTACTCTGTCTGGAGGAGGATTAGTTGTGATAGGAACTATTGCTGGAGGAATAACACTCAATCCAATAGTCCTGGGTGTTATCAATGGTCTTGGAGTGATTGTGAGTAGTATTTCAAAAATGAAGAATTACAAGAAAAAGATTGAAATGTCACAAATTGCATTTACAACTTATGAGAAAGTATTGGTTGAACTGCGATCAGCTTTGCGGGGTGACGAGTTTAACAAACAAGAGTTTATTGATCGAATGAAATTGATAGATGAAATGATAATTGATCAGTCTCCTATTGCAGATAGATTTTCAAAGAAATACAATAAGAAATATAAATAATTTTTTCATTTCTATATAATCATAAATATAGAAATGATAAACTCAATAGTGGCATATGTGAATTTTTACTTTCCATCTCATAAAACAAAATTTTACCCTGATAACTTTATTAAAGCTTGTTTGGTTTACCAGTATTTGTATATAAAGTATTTCACACAAAGATTAGACTTAAACCAAATTATTTATAAACTAACAGATTTTAGACATAATTGCAAATCAAACTCGTCAATACTATCCAATCATCTTATATTTAATCTCGCTTTTCGAGAATTTTGGAAACATTACCATCTTGGCCGAGGTTGTTTTTATACTTTCAATTCTCCATTTAAATCTGAAGTACTTGGTTATTTGACTGGGATCATTTACTGGTGTTTTCACAGAGGAGTTATTTGAGTGATTTATAACTTTGCCACCACTTTTCATAATTCACCAGAGTTTGGTCTCCAATATTCAGATCAACTAATTTGTGCTTGACATTCCCCATTTCTTCCAGTATTTTTTTTATTAAATATACAATACTAATCATTCTCTTTCGACAAAATTGTTTGTTAAGAATTTCCATGATTTTGTTATCTATTGCCATTAGTTTATTATACAAATCATACTTTTCATCTTCAGTCAGTTTTAATCTTTTAGAGATTTGATTGACTTTCTTTTCGTAATGATACTTTCTTTGATAAACACTTTTCTTTCGAAAAAGTAATCGATCTTGATCTTTTTTATCTAAATAGCCTAAAAAATGCTCGTTTTGGCTCCCGCAATTCTCACATAATTTGTAACCTGAAACTATAACAAAATCAGTTTCTTGGCAGTTCCAGCAGCGGGTCTTTCGATCGGTTTCATTTTCTATAGATTTTGTGAAATTATGAATTATATCTAAATATTTTTTTATTTCATCTTCAGAGTAAGACATTTTATTATTAGTTTAAATATTTAATTTTTAAAATAAAAGAATTTGTATCCTTTCCCATCTTTTTTGGATTTAGTGATTTTAGTCTTTTTCTGACAATTATAACCAACTGTTCTACTGCAAATTTTGTAATATTCTCCCGCTTCTTTTAGGCTATCAAAAATTATTTTTTCTTTTGTTTCTATGTTAAAAGAAACAACTTTTTTACAGTTTGATTTTCTAATATTTTCTTTTTTTGTTAGTAGTTGAAGATTGGTTATTGAATTATTTTTTTTGTCTCCGTCTACGTGATCTATCTCTTTTCCTTTTGGAATAACACCATTGAAAGTCTCAAAAATAAAACGGTGAACATAATAATTTTTTTGAGTATTATTTATATGTAAACCAAAATATAAATAACCTTTAGCAAAATTTAAATGTAACTTTAGTATTTTTTTTTCTTTTAGTTTTAAGCTAAGAATTTTACCACATTTACTTACAAGATATTTTTTGTACTTTGGATGTTTATAAAATTTAATATCTTGGAATTGAACAAATTCTCGATTTGTCATGATTTTATATTTGTAATATAAAATCTTTAGGCCTTTTTTATCTAATAGCTAGTGTATTCACTTTATCCTTTGAGATCTCTCTTTTATCGTCTTGACTACTCAAAGCTAACTTATTAACTTCCTTTGAATAAATATCATGTTTCTCGCTTTTTATTATATTCATCAATCTCATTTGTTTTTCACCCTTGAACAAACAGTCAACGTAATCCTCAAACTCAATCTGTTTTTTCACCACGTTTTTCTTGATCCCTTTACATTTCTTGGCAATACTCGATTCTTCAACTTTGAAAGAATACAATTTAGGTCTTAAACCTACAAAATGAGTTATCTGCCGACCAGCTACTTCATCTTTGAACATCCCAATCACTTTTTTATTAACTCCAGTTAATATACCAGATTTATGCTCCTTTGGATAATCTGATGTGTCAAACTTAGATTTTATATCTTCTGAGATATCCGCGTAAAAGTCATCTGTTTGGATCTCGTACATCAAAGAATCTGTATCTGTAAATAACAACTTGGCTCTCTTATATCAATATTTCTTTTGGATGTAATTATAGTGAAAATCGAACATCAACAGCTTTGATAGATCTAATATCGCCTGGCCAACATACACCGGTTTGTTAAAATACACCTCGGTCTTTTTTAAGTGAATCGCAACTAAATTTCGATCAAAAATAGTCGCTCTATCGAAGTTTGGTCGACATGTTAATTTAACCGCCTTTTCACGATTATCAACAAGGATTATATTCTGTCTTTTCCGAATGTTTTCAATAGTCTTTCCAAAAACGGAATTATTCATTAATTTGAAAAAGTCTTTCTCAAAGCTGTTTGCCGCTGTTTTTCTAAGTTCAGTGTTTTTCCTGATGTAAGGCTCCATCCAAGGACTCTGATTAAAAGTTATTCCTCGATGAACAGCTGTAATTCTCAATCCCATTTCAAGACACTGCCTTAGATTATGATAATGTATTACGTATTTTTTATGCGGTTTAAAATGACTAATAAGTTTCTCCACTCCACCTACTTTAATCTTCTCCGGAGCAAGAGGATAATCGTTGTGTGACTTCCAAATTTCCTTGGGATATTCCAAATCAACCTCGAATATATAACCTCTCTTGACTGAGTTATTCATGCTGCTATTTGCTTTCTCAAGAATATCCATCACCTTTTCTTTTGTCAAATTATTCTTCCATTTAAATCCATGAGTGGGAAGTGATTGAGACATTGCCCAACCATAGAGATTGTTTGCATCGAGATATTGAATGTATTTAGAAGGTTTATCAGGATTGTAATCTTTCATATATTTATTATTCGCTTCCGAGTATCTTTTTGCTATATGTGTTATTCCACCTCTGATGCCTCTTTCAAACATCATCAGCATGTCGTAATCATGAAGCAATTCAAGTTGTTGACCCGTTTCTTTGAGACAAGCATCCCAAGCCAGACCAGGAGATGTATAATAATGCGCTGGATCCAAATTGTAGTGTTTCAAGCATGTTTTACGAAAGTTTTCAAATACATCTGCCAACAGTAAAACATCTGATTTGAGATAAAGATCGTGATAATCTCTGATTGTTTGGCATTTGAATGTATTCCATACATTTTGAGCATGTTGGTAATCTTCATCTGAAATGTCTTCATCGTTCAGTTTTGAATAGAATTGCTCTTTGGGAGGAAGTTGTGTTTCAGTCAGTTTTTCTATTGAGGAAACATAATCATAGGGATAAACACCTTTTCGAGTAAGAAGGCCAACATTGTCTTTCATTATTTCTTTTGTATTACGAAAATCATCTGGTTGCAAGTTTCCAACAAGATTCGCAAGACTGGTTTGGAGAAACTTAAATGAATCAATAAATCTTATTTCAAAATTCAAAGAAACCATCTCTCCAGTTCTCTTGGATTTGTACTCATCAACTTTTATCTTTTTGGAAAATGAGATATACTTTTCCTCAGTTGATGGAATACAATTTAACTCACCTTGGATACCAGAAAGTTGTTTTATAAACAAATGCGAATCATATCCTTGAAGATTGTGAAATACTACAGGCAATATCAATGGTTTTCGACACTGTAGATTACAGCTGTTATGTGCAGCTCCACGATATTGGCCAGTGAAATGGCAATGATCACGAACTCTATCATCATCTAACGCACCTGAACAAATATGACAGATCTTAGCTTCTTTGAAAGATTTTTGTTCTTCTTCTGTTAATCTTAGAGGTTGTGGATGTCGATAAAAATTATCATAAAGATTTTGAGTTATTTTTGCAAGTTTTGAAACAAATATTTCAGCAACATTATCACTTTCTTTCTGTTTTGTAAAAGTGATTGGTTTAAAAATGTTAGGAACTATTCCTTTTATGTAAAAACAAAATCCTGACGGTTCATGTTTCTGGTAACCAAGTGTATATGAACCTGCTGGATTAGGTTTGCAATTTTCTATTGTCTGGGTAAAACATTCAAAATCAGCATAAACTACAAAAGGTATTGGAAGCTGTTTGAAGTAATAAATCCTAATTTTGAATTTCTTATTGGCATTTTTACAACAACTGATTCATTGGAAGAACAATATTCAATATGACGCTGAAATAATTCTTCCTTTGAAAAATGGGTAAAGCATCTCTTGCAGATAAAGATCTTTCCATTCGTTCTAGAAGTTATTTGAGATCGGAATAATCTTGAAAAACTTTTGATAAGAGAATAATGGTATTTGCCATCTTCCTCAAAGAGGAACAGATCGATTGTTTTCTGAGGATCTCTCTGTGCCATTCGGAGAGGGTAAAACTTGTTATTCTCATTGACTGAAAACACATTTATTCCTGGGAGGTCTGGATTGAGTTTTTCGAATTTTGAAATGTCTTTTACTCTGACTGGAAATTTTATTCCTTTTGTATTCAAACTATTTTCATATTGCTTCAAATCTGTTAATAGTTCTGCATTCTTTCCCTTTGGATGAAGGTATCTAAGGACGCACCAGAGAAAACATTTATTATCCTTATTTTTAATATTTAATAAAGCTTTCTTACGCATTATCCAATCTGGAAGTTGAATGTAACTAGATCCTCTCATTGGGTTGAAATCAGCAGTGTGAATCTCAAGATGAACTATTTCCTTAAAATACCATCCACTACCATTTTGTTGATAAATAGTAATTTTTTCAATTATTGAGCGAATAACTTTAGTTAGTATTTCTTTTACATCAGTTGATTCAAGATTGATATGTGTTTCAGAATTAAAATATGCTTTATCTTGAATGATAAGACTTAACTTTCCATCACTTGACTTTCCCATTTGTTCCATAATGCAAACTAATACAAATCTGACTTTAATATTTTTATGATTTCTGAGAAACTCTTTTAAATAAGCAGCCTTGGATTTGAAAAACTCGAATGGTGTTAAATCAGTTTTGCCTTTTACTACGTATTTATTAGCAAATCCTTCCAGAGATGATTTCTCTTTTTCTATTCCTTGGTCATATTCCTTGAGTGCTCTCTCAAGTGCTCGTCGCAGATAAGATGGTGTATCAGGAGGAATTGTTTTATTCTTGATACAATCCTGGAAATACTCTTCAAATGATTTGGGTTTAGGTTTTGATTTGGGTTTGGATTTAATTTTATCTCTTGCTTTTTGTAGTTTATTTATATCATCAATCAACTTTTGTTTATATTCCTCCTTGAGTTTTTGCTTATTATCTTTTTTTATTTGTTTTAATTCGGCAATAGAAAGGTTACTCAAATCAGTAGCCATCTTTATTTATAATTATTTAATTCTTTAATTTTCAATTTTATTTTTCTGGCTGAGAGATAAAAAAAGTTTTATATCATATTTGATATAAAACAATAATCTATAGCTCAATATATTTAAATTTTGAAAAAAACTTATCAGCAAATTTATAACACTTTTCTCTAAAATTACTAGTTCCATAAAATTCATAACATAAAAATCCTGTAATATTTGGAAACAAACCATCCATCTCTTCTCTTGCTTCAGGGTATGTTTCAATAACTTTTATCGGTCTAATTTCATTAAAAAAATCTTGAAGATCTTTCTCATCATTGAAATCTGAAAGAATAATTTCAGCACCACTACCTATTCCTTTCAAATCTTCATAACGGTATTTGCTTGGAAATATAAGCCCACCAACTTTATATGGAGTTATATCACCTGGCAATGTTGACTTGAATCCCATTTTTATTATTATTTTGAAACCTTTAAACCAGAAATTCAATTTTATTTTTCTGGCTCAAATATTCTACTTCCCCGACCAGAGCAGATTAACACTCCAAAAATTAGCTGATTCAGGATTTTCATAAGTCAACTCACCTTTCTTATTCTTTATCTTCTTTGCCCTAGAAAGATATTTTTCTTTTCGCTCTTTATCTTTATGAATTAAAAAGTCTGGATATTGAGACGAACCAAAATGCAAATTCTTGCCACCTGGCAGCTTGACAACATATTTGTTATTCTTCCGCTTTGAATAATCAAGAGATTCGGCGCCGAGTTTTTTAGCCTTTTTGGTTAATTTCTGAAAATCTTTTCCTTTCACAACATATTTATCATCATCGGATGATTCCTCTTTCTCAGGAACATAATCAGGATCTTCATCATGTTTATATCCATCATCTACTATAAAATCTTTGTCCTCAAGGCTTTGATATTCCATTTTAGTATTTGTTTAGATTATTTTTGTAGGGAAATACCCTGATTACTAATTCATTCTGATCTCATCAAAATAACTTCACGTTTACATGGAAAACAATAGATTGCATTCCAGAGTTCCCTAGCAACCAACAAAACTGAAAATAGATTTTGTGTTTACTTTCAGCAATTGAAATTGCTAGGGAACTCTGGAATGTATTGACGTCATAATATAATCCCTTAATTAAAATGATCCTTGGTAGCCTTGAACTAGATAAATTTGTAGTTGAACCATGGATGGAGCTCAAACCATTTGATACAAAACTAATAAAAAAAATACTACGTAATCATCCTTATAAAATTCTTTTATGGATTCTTTACAAATACTACCCCAGCTACAGCTCTGGGAAAGGAAATGATGCCAACCCAGATTATGATGGTTATGAAGATGTAACTGATTTTTACTTCAGGATGCTGGATGACTATAATAGATATGGAATTGCTTTTGAACGCAAATATGAACTTTTTCCTGATAATAAACTAGGTGTAATTGAATATGAAAAATTTGGAAAACGTGAATATTACTTAGTTAATAATCGCTATGATAAAAAAACTCTTCTATTCAATAAAGTAAAAACAATTGATCTAAATAAACATGATAGTGGAGAAAAACCTCTAACAGAAGAGGAAAAACAAAAAAGAGATATGATCAAAAAACAAACAAATAAAAAACTTCAAGTTGCATTAATGAACCCAGATGTTTATCATAGTGTTGAACTTATTAAACTTTTAATCAAAGATCCAAGTTGCCATATTAAAAAATTTAATCATCGCATGAAATATTATGGAATAGAAGATTTTTTAAAAATAGAATTTGATTAACCCCTACAACCCGTCAAAACTCTATAATCGACCCACCCACCCTCCCCAAAACCTATAAAGATGAATTGCCTGTAAACTCCCTATCCACTCCACACTGTCTGTGATATCTCAGAGTCTCTCCTGAGTAGTTATAAGAGGATGATTTTTGCCTAACTTTTACCCCTGATTAATTTCTGTCATTTCCGCGAGCCCGCAGGGTGAGCCATTAATTTCTGTCTTTTCCACAATTTCCACAGTTTACAAAATTAATCATGGTTTTTAATTTTTTAGGTAGAAATTTTGGGAAAAATGAAAAAAAACCCTGATTAATTTCTGTCATTTTTGGACTAGATGGGTAGGGGACAGAGTTAATCAGGAAATGACAGAAATTAATCAGGGGTAAAAGTTAGGCGTAAAGCATCCTCTTATAACTACTATTACCCTCCCTCCATATAAGGTTGTTATCACTTTCAAATTCCATGTTTAATTCAAATCTGGAATCTGGCAACATCTTATCCCTAAGAGCCTCAAAAAGTGAATATCGATTAAGAGGAATTTCACAATTAATAATACTCGAATTTCCCAATTGCTTCTTTCTTTTATCAAACCCCCCATGGTAAGTAGTATTTTCATTTTCAATAAAAATTCTTGGCGTCCAACCAGTGTTTGCATTATTTCTTCCGTGTTGGACTTGCCTTGTTAAATATTTATTTCTGTTTGGGGAATTTGTTGTGTCAAGATAGTAAAATTCATTAGATGCAATGGTTTCTGCATAAGAAGTATTATACTCAAGCAAATTTTTGATATTTACAACATGATTGGCAGAATTACACTGATAAACCTCTCGACCATTAATACTAAAACTAATTTTTTTTACAAATGAACTTGCACCATTAACAATTCCATTTTTGTCATTGATGATTACATTACGACCAGTTAGTTTTGTTAATTTAAAATACATTGAAAGCCTCGCATTGTACCGATCAAGTGATTTACCATCAACAACAAATTTAAAATTACCTCTGTTTTGATAATTATTATTAGAAGGGATTATTAAAGGTTGTTCGAGATCAAAAACTAAATCTTCATTCATTTTATGTAATGCTTATACAACAATCTAAGCACGAAGCAATAGTTTTCCACTTTGCTGTTCTATTTCTGCCTCTCGCTCATGTAACACAAGAGCATAAAAGTTATAATCAGCGTTTGGATTGGCTGATAGTTCGAAATGAAACGCTAGCTTTGTTACTCCATCTTTGATGTCCATTTTTTGTTTTGTTAGATCAAAGTAAATAATTGGATAAACTTTCTTATAGCTTGTAATATCAAGGATTGTTCCACCTTGAAAATCGTTGTTTGCGTGAACATACTCCATCAAACCTCTAAAAACTCTTGTTAAATCTGTGGATGGTTTATAGTGAAAATCAGGGTATTCATTACCATTTCCAACCTCGAGATAACATCGTGATACGTCGGCATTGTTTGGTAAATTACCAAAAGTATCATATATAAATAGATTTTCTGTTTGATCGTTAAATCTTGCTGTGTTGATGGCTCAAACAAATACATGGCGTGGTTTTGAAATGGCGGTTGTTATTCTGTAATGGCCTGTTTGTTGCTGTAAATTATTTTACGTATGAACGACTTCATTAGGATAAGTCCATTTGTAAGGTTTAAGATAATTTTCCATTTATAACTTTTGTCCTTCTGCATTAAAAGTTAACTTTGGAATATATAACTGAAGTCTTTTTACAATAACTCTGCAATTAGCAGCATCTTGAAACACCAGATTTGCATCGCTTTCGATTTCAAAATTTATTTCAATTATTGTGTTAGGAAGTAGTTTGTCTTCAAGTGCCTCAAAGAAAGAGTATATCTATTAAGAGGTATTTCACAATTTACTTCAAGTGAAGTACCCAATACTTTTTTTCTTAAAGCAAAACCAACATTATATTCTGCTTGAGCAGCACGTTCCTCTGCAGATCTACTTGTATCAGGATAGTAAAATTCTTTGGTTCCAATACTTTTTGCATAAGAGGAATTATACTCAAGTAAGTTTTTAATATTTGCAACATGATTTGCTTCATTACAAGTATAAACTTCTCTTCCATTTGCCAGGACAGTTAATTTTTTTTATAAATGAATTAGAACCATTTACAATTCCATTGTGGTCGTCAGCTGCTAAATCTCCTCCAGCTAATAAACCTACTTTAAAATCCATTGAAAAACGAGCGTTATACCAATCAAATGGAGTGGCCTCACCCGTATTATCAGCTATAAATTTAAGGTTTGGTGCTCTAACTTGAGCGGCGTTATTTGCTGGGTCTGCTGTATTAATAGGTTGTTCGAGATCAAATATAACATCTTCATATCTTTCTAGATATAATGGGTTTCTAAAAGATTTCATTTTATATTAATAATTATATAATTTTCTTAAGTTTTCCAAATATTGGCTATATTCCTTTTCAGCTATTTTACGTGTTGGTTTGGTGGTGGGAGGGGGGTTTTCACGAGAAAGTAATTTTACGATTTTATCACCCGCCTTCTTTTCTTTTACAATTGTGCTCGGATCAAATGTTACTTTCTTTTTAACTGTTGGTTTTGGTGGTGGTTTTTTGGGAGTTGGTTTTTTAAAAAAGGATTTTACTGTTTCCATTATTCCTTCTCCATATATATGTTGTTTTACATATTTTCCCATTTCTGGGTTGTATTTTCTTTTAAACTCTGATTGTCGAATCATTTTATATATAGAATTATACTATATTGTTATCTTCAGTATGACGAAGCAACAGTGTCATAAACCAATCAATACCATTGAGGTCAATAGGTTGTCCGTCTGAATCAGTTACATTTATTCTCATTTCAGAAATATAATTAGAACTTATAGGGCAGTACAGTGGTCTCATTGGTTCGAAAGTGAATGGATAACTCCTCGTAAGATTATCAGTTGGTATAACAGCAATTGTGTTTGTATTTACTCCGTTCACAACAGAGTCTTTTATAGCAGATATGTTTATGTTTAATGAGTCAATCGATTTTGTAATATTTGGGAGTCGTGTTCCGTACTCAGTTTTAGTCACCAGTTTCTTTTCAAATCCGATGAGGTCTCCAAAATTTGTTCCTCTCAAATCAAGTTGATAATCATCATCAAGTGTTAGCAGTACTCGATAGGTAGAGAGAATAAAAGATAACTTGAATGGGTAACCCCTTATGCCTAATCTACTACCACCGCTTGAGTAATGCCCCCTTTGTTTCATGTATTGATGAATGTAATCTTCTATATCTTGATAGGAATACATTCCATCTGTAAAAGTAATTGTATTCCATGTTGTTCCATCATGAGTGTATTTGATTGTATTGTTGCCATAACTACTTCTGATGTTATACCAAGAGTAAGTCATCGACAACCTGTCCAAGGCAAGAAAATGCTTAAATTGTGGGTCAAGTTTCAAAGGAGGATTAAATTTTACTATAAAATCATGAGGTTTGTTTACTCCTATTTGTTCTCTTTTGACAGAGGAAATATGAATCGCGCTTTCATTCATTTTATCTTATGTTTAGATAATTTCTTAAAAGTTTATTAAGTTGGTTATTAGTAACAACTCTGAGATCTCTAAGTCGATGAGCTATTTGAATGTATTCATGTAATACACCATTGTTTCCTGCAGCAAGTGATCCACCAAGTAATTCAAATCTTTTTATTAGTTCTTGTGGAGAGAAGTAAGATATGGTACCCCTTCCTTGCTGGACTCGTCCTTCTCCTACTTTTAGATCAATTGAATTGAAATAAATATTAAGGATATTTTTATATTTACTTAATATTTTATGTTGTTGTGTATAGGCAGTAAGTTCGAATTTTTCAGCTTCTGTTTTATTTTTTCTTCTCTTCAAAGCTCCGATATTATAACCCATATTATTTTTATCATTTTTTACTTCATCATAAATTTCTTGTAGTTTTTTAGGATTAACATCAATAAAATTATTTGGCCTTGGATAGCCAAAATTTGGTAAATACATTAATTCATCTTTTTCAAAATTTTTTTCAAGGTTATAAGTTATAGGAGTTTTTTCTGATTGTTCAGTACCTGATTGTTCTTCTATTGGTGGTAATTCCCGCATATCAGCTAATCGCTCAAATTGTTTAAAACCTTGAGTAATAGCTTTTTGATTGGCTCTAAGACCTTCTGTAAGAGCCAACTGATTTCGAAGCATTTCTTGGTTTTGAGCGAATATATTTTCTTTTTTGGAGTCTTCAGGTTTTTCAAACTGTGAAATCAAAGGTTTAAATGTCTCACTAAATCCTTCTCTCCGATTCTGTTTTTCCCAAGCAGTTTCTTTTATTGGACGTCTCACCTGTTTAGCAAGATCATCTGCTTCAATCTTATTTTTAGAATAGTTAATAATTTCTTTAATGTCCATTTATATAATAATTATATAAATGGAAATACCTAATTATGATAGTACCGGTGAAGTCGCAGATAAAAAATTCAAACAGCTGCATCCTTTCATGCCATCAGATACTTTTCGAATGTTAATTTGTGGAAATAGTGGAAGTGGTAAAACTAATTTGCTGTATCATATGCTAATGAAACCATTGCTGTACTATGATGAGATTTATCTTTATGCGCGTAATTTGGAGCAGGATAAGTACAAGAGACTAATCCAAAAAATGAGAGAGTTGTCGCATAAACTCGGCTATGAAATACTTAATGTGAGTAATGATGAAATAACCCCAGTAACAGAAATGGATTATGCAGACAATCAAAAACTTGTGATATTTGATGATTACGTCTGTGATAAAAACCAGAGACAAATAATAGATTATTTCATTCAAGGACGACATAAGAATTGCTCAGTGATTTATCTGAGTCAATCATTTTACAAAACTCCAAAGGATATTCAACTGAATTGTTCTCACTACTTTTTATACGAATTTCCATCATCCAGGGAATCAAACAGAATATCATCTGAATTGGCAGTTGATAAAAAGTTATATAAAGCAGCAACTCGAGAACCTTATCATTTCTGTTTGTTGATAAACCAAAGAAGC
>JBBMOI010000017.1:8245000-8397500 GCA_038088405.1 Porites divaricata
ACGTGTGTATCGGTGAGGGTCACGATCGATAAACTTGACTTGATTCCATAAAGGAAGATGCCCCGTTTCGTTTGCGTGCTCCGAAACTGTGGAGGTTTGTGTATGAGCAAGCCGTATATCTCTGTTATGTTCTTTTATCCTGTCTTGCATTGCTCTCCCTGTTTCGCCTATATATACTTTGCCGCATTCACATGGAATTCTGTATACAACACCTTCTTGTTTACCTGGTTCTAGGGCGTCTTTCGGTCGTACTAAGTAAGACCGAAGAGTTGTGTCAGATTTAAAGACGGTGCGAACGCCTTGTTGTTGTAGGCAGCGGCGAAGAACCTCTGATACACCTTTAACATAGGGTAAAACCGCAGTAGATTTAAATTCCTGCGTGGGTTCGTTGTTGGCTGTTGGTGTTGTGGGTTTAACAAGTTTTCGTATGAACGATGAGGGATAACCGTTGGAAACAAGTACCGATGATAAATGTTTCTTTTCTTCATCTTAATAACCAACAGCCCACTATTCGTTTTACCATGGAAACCGAGAAAGATAACAGCATTCCCTTTCTCGATACGTCAGTTATAAGGGACTCAAACGGCCTTCTTACTACCAGTGTATACAGAAAGCCCACACACACTGATCAATACTTAGCCTATGACTCACACCATCCTCAGTCAGTGAAGCGTGGTATTGTTAAGTGTCTATATGACCGAGCCAAACACCTCATAACAAAACCATCAGTTATCTCTGAAGAAAAGAAACATTTATCATCGGTACTTGTTTCCAACGGTTATCCCTCTTCGTTCATACGAAAACTTGTTAAAACCACAACACCAACAGCCAACAACGAACCCACGCAGGAATTTAAATCTACTGCAGTTTTACCCTATGTTAAAGGTGTATCAGAGGTTCTTCGCCGCTGCCTACAACAACAAGGCGTTCGCACCGTCTTTAAATCTGACACAACTCTTCGGTCTTACTTAGTACGACCCAAAGACGCCCTAGAACCAGGTAAACAAGAAGGTGTTGTATACAGAATTCCATGTGAATGCGCCAAAGTATATATAGGCGAAACAGGGAGAGCAATGCAAGACAGGATAAAAGAACATAACAGAGATATACGGCTTGCTCATACACAAACCTCCACAGTTTCGGAGCACGCAAACGAAACGGGGCATCTTCCTTTATGGAATCAAGTCAAGTTTATCGATCGTGACCCTCACCGATACACACGTAGGGTCAAAGAGGCTATCCAAATAAGACTTCATTCTAATAACATCAATAGAGACAACGGAATCGAAATTCCGGAAGCATGGATGCCTACGATCAGAAAGCATAACAGCCGTTCAACTACAAAGCGGACCTCTGAGGGAACATTATCTGCTAGTCGGAATAATGAGGATCGAAATACACCAATCACAGTGAACCAACGTGCATAAAAATAGCTACACGTAAACAATCGACCTCATCGCCGGATGAAGACTAGCAGTATTGCAGTCGAAACGTCGCGATCAATATCTCAAAGCGATTCTATCGTGAGACAAACGAATAAACGTTCATTCCTATCTGACACCACGATGAACAATATTCACATCTTTAATGACAACAAATAACTTATTCAGAAGAGTACATAATTGCACACATTTTAAATGGTGATTTACTCGGTTTGAACGAAAATGTAATATTTTGGAGATTTCTCATTATTTTCAATATTTTGAACGTTTTCGTTCAATGAAAAAATGGCAAATTTCAAAGCCCAAAATCGTCGACTGGTACCTCGATTTCAGTAAACGAGTCTTATACCACGTTAAAGAGCGCTATCTCTTCTTTTAAAATCTGTTTTCAAAACTATGGGCAACTTAAGAGAAAATTTTTGAGGCCAAAAAATACAAGTAGTACTTTTCTGAAATTTGAGCTTTCAAGACTCGGTGGGCCGATGCTAAAAACTCGGAAAATGCAATAAGATATCAGTTTGAGCAACAGTGGTTTCACGTTATCAGCTTTCAGAAACCAAGACGTGTTTATACAGCGATCTGATATAAATTAATGCCGTTTGCTATCAAGAAAGGCAGATTTAAGCTGTCAACTCCTCCCAAGTGCTCCAGTCACGTGAAGTTGTCGAGTCAAAAGCACTAAATAATATTAAAAAGTCTTAAAATTCAAGACGTTTCACGTCCATGAAATCAGATTTTAGCGTACAAAACAATGTTGTGAATGTCTAGTTATTCGTACCTTAGCATGGTGTTTCCATATATTGGAAATGTGAAGTATCCACGCTGGAGAACATACCAACAACTGCAACAACAACGTTTTAAATCCAAGCGCCGAAAGATTGTAAACGGCAAAGATTGCGTTACATTTTACAGAACGACCGCTTACCACTGTTGTCACTCCTTTTTTTCGCTGGAAGGTACGAGAAGTTTTCATTCCGTCATGAGTGATTCTTGATCAAGATGATAACTGAGGACGTTTCGTCCAGACTCCTGTTGTTCAGTTTCAGGCTTTAGCAGGTGCGTAGTCAGGATTTTTCCGGAGGTACGCCCAACTTTTTCTACATCGGCTTCCCCCACCTCCCCCCTCCCCCCTCCCCCCGCCACCCCAAATCTCAACATTTTTTTAAAGGTGCTTTTATTAAAGGTGGGTTTAACGGTTGTAAGCAAAAGCATTTTTGCTGTTTATGAAATGACACAACCTCTGAAATTCCTTAATTGCTCGTTTTCAGTGTCACGCCATTCAAAATAGACTAAAATAAGACACAAAACCATTCGACAGATAAAGTCTAGAATCTTGGAAATGAAAGGAGGTAAATATACAAAGACCCTTGCCAAGATTTGGGTCGAAGGAATAACTCGTATACGAGATATCCGAAGAAATGTTTTACCCAAATTTATAGAGCTTTGTACAGAGACACCATGCTGGAGCTCATCCGGATGAGCTCCAACATGGCGGACGGAAACCAACAGAAACATCTGTTTCCGAGTTTTGCTACAAAGCGTGAATTTATTCTTCGAGAGACTCACAAACATAAAGTAATACTTTTTCTAATACATGAACTGTTTAAATAGCAAAATTTCCTAAAATAAGTCATTTCAGTTTAACCCACATGTACATGACAGCTAGTTTGGCCGTCATGTAAATGCCGCGTCACGCAAAAGCTTAGAAATTTAAGCGTACTCTATCAAAAGACCAAGAAACCTTTTGAAGCGGAAATTTGTATGAAAATTAGTTTTCAGCTGCTCTAATGCATCGTGAAAGTAAAATCTCGGTAGGATTGATAGCTTTTTCGTTTGCATTTTAGTGACGTCATGTGAAAAGCAAGCATACTGTCGGCTTGTTATGTTCATTGACGTCAACCATTTTTCATTAATTCAACTATTAAAAATCCAGCTTGTAGTACCTCCGACTTAAGTTTACAAAGGACTCTTTTAACCCCTTTTTGTCACATTATTTTTGACCGGCAAAAGCACCACACGTTGACGTAATTGTGCCCAACTTCGTCTACTGCGAAGATAGGTCGTGGAGAAAACAACGCGTTCACACTTTACATCATCAAGCTTGCTATATAAATAAATCATCCAAGATTCGGTTCTCCAATTGATGTCGTCACTTCTCTGCAAACCGATTTTTTTAGTTATGTTTATTTCATTTTATTTTTTCTCCTCAACTTTTTCGGGTACACACGTGCGAACCGTGGGTACAAGTAGCTACGCCCCTGTTTAGTCTCCTTAGTCCTGAGCGTTCCTCTCCTGCTGTTTTCGCGAGAGTTCAGGATGTGGTCCACCCAGTATTTCACGTCTCTATTAAATGAGAGGCAGCACTTCTTGTTTACCGTTTCGTTATCAGACATCACTTAGAGTCTTAGCCTTTCATTTAATTTTGATCATTTAGTCACTCAGTATACGTTCGATCCTGGCCTTTTAAACTTATACTGTGAAAGGTTTGAACCCAGGAGTCATTTCAAAAGTAGGTTGAGTTTGATCGTCCGGGTTAACGTAGTCCTGAATAGGACTGTTGTCGTTGACAGTGACTGACGTTTCGACAACCTGTGCGGTAGTCATCTTCAGAGTCAAAGTGAGTTGTATCACGTCAGTAGATGGTATTATATACTCTGGTTATTGATTCACTCTGCGACATGTCACTCTGCGACATGTATAACGTATTCTACAGACTACCATCAACGTCTTACTTTGGAAAGCTGGTTCACTAACTTAGAACAGACGCCACTGAATCGTAGCCAACAGTTACCAGCGCCGTACAAACGACTTATTGACGGGATGAAGCGAAACTAACTACGAGAGATCGACTGGAGAACTGACAATTTGACTAACAATAGACGACTGCTTAACTGTGACAATAGACGGATCGAAACGCGCCAATTACTGATTACGAGTCTTCATAGCCAATGACATCGCGGCTTCACTGACAGACGACCAATAACATCTTGACTTTATTGACCAATCAGATCAATAACCAGAGTATATAGTACCATCTACTGACGTGATACAACTCACTTTGACTCTGAAGATGACTACCGCACAGGTTGTCGAAACGTCAGTCACTGTCAACGACAACAGTCCTATTCAGGACTACGTTAACCCGGACGATCAAACTCAACCTACTTTTAAACTTATACTTTTAACTTTAAGGGAGCTTAATACCTATATTAATTTTTTCTTCGTTAAGTGTCGTCCAACAGACCCAGTTTTCTGGCATTTTTTAAAAACAGCAAGAAAAAGAAACGACAAGGTTCATTTTTTGTTGGACTTCAATTAATTCGTTTAATCTAAAAAAAAAGAGCATTATAACAGCATTTCCAGGCATAAAACGTTCGGTGGTGTATCCTTTTTGCTTTTTACCCTTTTTGGGCCCTCTTTTTTATGAAATTGACCATCACATTTTCCGCCATATTAAGTTTGTGTCCATTTAGTGACCATGTCTTGTTGTTTTCACGCTCCACGGCAATGATGCTGGTGTTTCAGGCCTCCTGTTCTCAGATTTCTTGTGATTTGTTTTCATCCCACCGACCGACCGACCCAAAACCAGGAAACCTATTCGACGCTAAACGAACGAAAAGGGGATGACCTAAGCCTTATGGTTTCTTTTGGGGCTTCCTCACCACATTGCTTCTGCGTATTTCTGTATACTTGTCTTTTTCTTTGTTTTGTTCTTTTTTGTCGGTAATATAAACTGAAACTGTACAAAGACCCTCTATATTCCCTTTAGAGAAAACCGCGATGATTTATTGACCGCAAGGGCAATGGGGTGGGGTTAGGGCTCGTTGCTGCGCTCCGGTTCACTTGTGCGCTGTCAAATGGTCCCGAAATACAAAATGAAAAATAACTGTGCACAGACTATTCACGTCTAGACATCAAGCATCTTTTAAGATGGGACTTATCGCCTCTCCCCGTTCATGGAGTTAATTCAAGGTGTTGACGTCAATTTCATGATGCCCTGTATGTTGCCGGGACATGTTTCAAAAGGCCCTTTCCACAGCTACGGAGTCCGCCGTCACCTTGTTAACCGTGCGAGAAATGATGTACTTCACAAAAACAAAGAAGTTATTTTCGATTTGCCCCGCCCCCTACCCCCGAAAGTCCCCACAGGACCGTTTCAAAGTATTCCCTAGCCCCGGGCCCAAATTGCTGGACTTGTTCCTGTGGTTGCGCGGGGATAGTAACAGGTCTAACTAATTGCACCGTGCATCAATGACAGTTTAGCTCAATCAGAAGCCCCTTTTCCCTGTCTATTTCAAGGTGTGTGCACCTCCTTTAAGCTGTTTTTTTCGGTTCTTACTGAAATTTTTGATCTTGAGGAAATTCACAACGACAGGAGCAGGTTATGGGCCTTTTTCCTACCCCTAATCTTACATCACGAGAAATTGGGAAATCCCTCAGGTTAGGCAAGAATTCGATAATCCTTCCATAATCAATCCATTTTTTCACCGCGTGAATTGGGTATTTTTTAACTTATTTCGAGGAAATAATTTTTGCTTCAAATCCAGGGTGCAGCTTTTAAACACATTTTTTAGGCCAAATTGTTTTTGCGTGAATCTGCGTACCAGATCTTTTTGTAGAAGAAACGACAAAAACCCGAGAAAAGCTCGTGTTGTTGGTGGTGGTGGCATATTCAGCCGTGCCGCGCGTCACACGAGGCAAGCGTTCTGTCGAAATGCGAGCCCAAAAACAGGTGGTAAGCGGTTAATCTGTGAAAAGTAACGCGATCTCCGTAGTTTGAGAGCAGCCGAAGATGCTCTTGCCGATGCTGTCCTTGATGTTTTTTATTTCCAGGAAATTCCAGTATCAAGGAAACCCATGCTATGGTATGAAACATGCACTCGTAGGCATTGTTCTGTCCGCTAAAGTCTAATTCCTGGACGCAGAAACGTTTTGCTTTTTGAAGTTTAATATTGTGCCTTCTTTGACAACCTTACGTGACTCGTGCGTTTGGTAGCAGACAGAAGATGGCTAAACTCTGCTTTTCTTGTTGGAAAACGGCTTTAAATTTTATCAGATCACTCGATAAACACGTGTTGGTTTCTGATAGCTGGTAACGTTAAACCACTGTTGCTCAGACTGATTTCTTATTTCATTTTTCTGAGTTGTTAGCATCGGCCCGCTGAGGCTGGAAAGCTCAAATTTCAGAAAAGTACTTCTTGTTTTTCTCGGTCTCCAAAATTTTCTTTTAAGTTGCCCATAGTTTTGAAAACAGATTTTAAAAGAAGAGATAGCGCTCTTTAACGTGGTATAAGACTCGTTACTGAAATCGAGGTACCAGTCGACGATTTTGGGCTTTGAAATTTGCCATTTTTTCATTGAACGAAAACGTTCAAAATATTGAAAATAATGAAAAATCTCCAAAATATTACATTTTCGTTCAAACCGAGTAAATCACCATTTAAAATGTGTGCAATTATGTACTCTTCTGAATAAGTTATTTGTTGTCCGCATTACAATGGATTTGAATTTTAAACCGATTTTTTTTGTGACACATGGTCTCGGGTCTGGAAAACCCGGTCCGAGAGCCGCGAAACCAATAACCCCCCCGTGCGTGGAAAATAATTATCGGATCGAAGTAAAAATTACATTTATGTTAATAGCTTACCTAGTGCTACTTTGTGAATTTTTTTGAGGATTTTTGATTTTTCACTTTCGTAGACGTCTGGTTGATATTTACTGACATCCACTCTTAAACATGAGTGGACATAAAATAATTAATCTTGAAGATCCCGCTTCGGATAATGATGCAGTAAATAAAAAATATATTGTCGACCATTTACATACAGCTCAAATTCAACCAAGCCATTACAAAGATGAGTTTAGTTATCTCATGTCAGACGCAAGTCAATGGACTGATGAAATAACTACAGGTACAAGTTTTAATATGAAAAAGATAGCAGACTTATGACCTAGTAAAGGTAACTTTCATGACTACAATCATAAAGTTATTTATATGGAAATAGTAAAGAATTCACAGGGTGGATATAAGTACAAGATGGGAATTAATTTTTACAGGTTACCTAAAAATTATGACTATACACTTTGTTTAGAGAAACTTAACACTGATTATGAACTATGGCATAAATCCCAGATAAGTGTTGATAGGGGCACATCACTAGGTTTAGCAATTGAAAATGTTGGTGTAAAAAAACTTAGCCATAGATTCACCAATTCAAAGGGACAAACAGAATTTATGTATTATCATAGAATAATAGTTAATTTTAAGAAGTTGCTAACTGGTAATACGTTTTTTCTTCATATTTTAGTCAATATTCCTCAGGAAGGAAGTGACCTAGCTATTTACCCAAAAAATTTCACAGGAGTTTACATTATTGCTTATGGTATTATGGGTAAAGTTAGCAATATCGACCCAGATAAAGTTTATGACTATCACACAGCATTTGACATTAAAAAAACACAAGTAATTTACAATGTTGACATTAACGCAAATAATAAAAAGATATTAAACATTGCTCTCGATAAAATCCAGAATAATAGCGCCGCAACAGTTGGAATGGTAAAAGAGTTATTTCCCTTTACTAAAAACTATGTTTATAGACGATATTTTGAAAAAATTTATGACTTTACAGATGCAAATAATTATGGATTAAGTAGAGGGTCATCTGGTATTATAATTAATCCTTTAAATCATTATAATCACGTTCGCGGGTTTAATGCTATTGGTATACCAAATAGAAACATAAGTGAAATAAGAAAAGAAGGATTAAATATTAATAATTATACTATTACTTTTTATCCTGGTGGTTTTACAAATTATACTTTATGTATTGTTTTTTTATCATTGGAGTAATAGAGATTTTGCTTTAGCTAAGAAAAATTCACAAAATAGACAAGGTTTATTAAGTTTAACCTTTGCTAAAGCTGCTGGTTATTTAACTTTACTTTCCAATAATAAAAGAGATTTTTTTAGTTTGCCAAGTAGTTTTGATGGGAAAAAAATTGTTTTATGGTTGGCAGAAAGTGTTGATTCAATTGTTACAAAAGTTAATATAAGTAACTACAGCTCAACATTAACGTTAGCAAACTCTAATTACACCATGGGTCAATATTTTGACTTTATAACTGATGATGGAGTTATAAGTAAAATTATGTTTTCTCCAAATTTTTACGACTTTGACTCTGAGCAATTTCACAGAGTAATGTTACAAGAAAAGATAAATGGGAGTTATGTATTATAATATACTAATTTAATAAAATGAAGGATATATTTGAATTTAATCATATTGATAACTCTCTGTCAGAATCAGACGTAAAAACTCTCAAAGATTTCTATAAACATTATCATAAGAAATACTGGTGTTTTAAAAAATCATTCAAACGTTATAAAATTCTTGATGAAACACACTCTCTCTGTCTGGAGGAGGATTAGTTATTATTGGCACGATAGCAGGAGGAATAACACTTAATCCAATAATCCTGGGTGTAATAAATGGAGCTGGTGTGTTAGCGAGTAGTATCTCAAAAATGAAGAATTACAAGAAAAAGATTGAAATGTCTCAAATTGCATTTACAACATATGAAAAAGTATTGGTTGAACTGCGTTCGGCTCTGCGGGGAGATGAGTTTAACAAAAAAGAGTTTATTGATCGAATGAAACTAATATATGAAATGATAATTGATCAGACTCCTATAGCAGATAGATTTGTTAAGAAATATAATAAGCGGTGGGTTGCACCCCCCGCGACCCCCTGCTCATAAACTTTAATCATTTCTATATAAACATAAATATAGAAATGATAAATACAATTGTATCATATGTGAATTTTTACTTTCCGTCATATAAAACACAGTTTTACCCTGATAATTTTATTAAAGCCTGTCTTGTTTACCAGTTTCTCTATGCAAAGTATTTCACACAAAAACTAGACATAAACCAAATTATTTATAGACTAACAGACTACATACATAGTTGCAGATCAAACTCATCAATACTAACCAATCATTTAATATTTAGTCTTGCTTTTCGAGAATTTTGGAAACAGTATAGACTTGGTAGAGGATGTGTTTATGTTGTTAACACTCCATTTAAAGAATCTGAAGTACTTGGCTATCTAACTGGGATTGTTTACTGGTGCTTTCACAGGGGAGTCATTGTGTGATTTGTAACTTGCGTCCTTGCGGCGCAAACTATTCCACCACTTTTCATAATTCTCCAAAGTTTGTTTAGAAATTTTTAGATAAACTAGTTTGTACTTTTCATTTCCCATTTCTTCCAGTATTTTTTTTATTAAATAAAAAATACTTATCATTCTTTTTCGACAAAATTGTTTGTTTAGTATTTCCATGACATGGTTGTCTATCTCCATTAGTTTTTTGTATAGATCGTACTTTTCATCATCAGTCATCTGTAATCTTTTAGAAACTTGATTAACCTTTTTCTCATAATGATACTTTCTCTGATAAATACTCTTCTTTCGAAAATGTAATCGATCATATTCTTTCTGATCATAATACCCCAAAACATGACCATTTAAACAACCACAAGATTCACAAATTTTATAACCTGAATAAATAGAAAAACAATCACTTTCTTGACAATTTTTGCATTTAGGTTTGTTACTTTCTTCTGTTTTATTTTTATAATTATCCCAGCTTCGCTTGGTCCCATAATTATTAAGGATGTGTAAATATTTTTTTATTTCTTCTTCTGTATAGGTGGAAGCACACATTTATCATTTATATTTGATTATCTTAAAGCCAGAGTATTTACTTTGTCCTTGGTCAATATACGCTTGTCATCTTCATTACTCAAAGCTACCTTGTTTACTTCCTTTGAATAAACATCATGATTTTCACTCCTTATAATTTTCATCGATCTCATTTGTTTTTCATCAGAAAATAAACACTGGACATAATCTTCAAATGATATATCTTTTTTCACGATATTTTTCTTTATTCCTTTACACTTTTTATTAGCCTTCTCACCCTCTACCTTAAAACTATATAGTTTTGGGCGAAGACCAACAAAATGAGTTATTTGACAGCCAGCTACTTCATCTTTAAACTTTCCTATTACTTTTTTATTGACTCCTGTAAGTATTCCAGATGGATGAGATGGGGGGTAATCTGAAGTATCAAACTTTTTTTTAATGTCTTTTTTTATATCTTTATAAAAATCATCTGTATTAATTTCATACATAAGTGAATCGGTATCAGTAAATAACAACTTGGCGCGGTTATGAGAGTATTTCTTTTGGATGTATTTATAATGAAAATCAAACATTAATGTTTTTGACAGATCAAGTATTGCTTGACCGACATACACTGGTTTGTTAAAAAACACTTCAGTTTTTTTCATATGAACAGCAATAAGATTGCGATCAAATATTGTTGCTCTGTCAAAGTTTGGACGACTTGTTAATTTTACAGCTTTGGCACGATCATCAACAAGTGTTATATTTTTTCTTTTCCTTATGTTTTCTATTGTTTTTCCAAATACTGAATTATTCATCAGTTTAAAAAAGTCTTTTTCAAAACTGTTGGCTGCTGTTTTTCGGAGTTCAGTATTCTTTCTGATATAAGGTTCCATCCAAGAACTCTGTCTAAACATTATTCCTCTATGAACAGCAGTTATTTTTAGACCCATCTGAAGATATTGTCTCAAATTTCGATAATGTACAACATAATTCTCTCTGGGTTTAAAATGACAAATTAGTTTTTCAACACCATTGACAATCCTTTTCTCTGGTGCAACAGGATAGTCATTATGTGATTTCCATAAGTCTTTTGGATATTCTAGGTCTACTTCAAATATATAACCTTTTTTGTGTTCTGAGGGATTTTTCATACTATTATTCATATCTTCAAGTATTTTCATTACTGATGCTATTGTTGGTTCTTTCATCCACTTGAATCCATGTGTTGGAAGTGATTGTGACATTGCCCATCCATAAAGATTATTAGCATCGAGATATTGAATGAATGTAGACGGTTTATCAGGATTATAATCTTTCATGTATTTGTTATTCGCTTCTGCATATCTCTTTGATATGTGAGTTATTCCTCCTCGGATACCTTTTTCAAACATCATTAGCATGTCATAATCATGCAGCATTTGAAGTTGTTGACCTGTTTCTTTGAGACATGCGTCCCAAGCCAGACCAGGAGATGTGAAGTAATGAGCTGGATCCAAATTGTAATGTTTCAAACAAGTTTTACGAAAATTCTCAAATACATCCGCAAGCAATAGGACATCAGACTTTAGGTAAAGATCATGATAATCTTTGATTGTTTTACATTGAAACGTATTCCAAACTTTGTTTGCATGTTGATAATCTTCATCTGTTATATCTTCATCCTTTAGTTTGGAATAGAAATTTTCTTTGGGTGGTAGTTGTGTTTCAGTCAACCTTTCGATTGATGAAACATAATCATAAGGGTAAACTCCTTTTCGAGTTAAGAGATCTACATTTTCTTTAAATATTTCTTTTGTGTTATGAAAATCATCTGGTTGTAAATTACCAACAAGATTAGCCAGACTCGTTTGAAGAAACTTAAATGAATCAATAAATCGTATTTCAAAATACAATGAAACAGTCTCTCCAGTATGTCTGGATTTATACTCATCAACTTTAATTTTTTTGGAAAACGAAATATACTTTTCTTCAGTAGAAGGAATACAGTTCAATTCACCTGGAATACTGGATAGTTGTTTTATAAACAAATGAGCATCATAACCTTGAAGATTGTGAAACACTACGGGAAGAATCATTGGCTTTCGACACTGGAGATTGCAACTGTTATGAGCAGCTCCACGATATTGGCCAGTAAAATGACAATGATCCCTGACTTTATCTTTGAGTAATTCTTTTGAGCAAATATGACAAATTTTTGCTTGGTCAAAGGATATTTGTTCTTCTTTGGTTAATCTAAGAGGTTTTGGTCGTCGATAAAAATCATTATATATTTTATTAGTAACTTTTGCAAGTTTTGAAACAAATATTTCAGGAACATTATCATCATTATTGGTTTTTGTATAACTAATTGGTTCAAAAGTGATCCCTGGTACTATACCTTTAATGTAAAAACAAAATCCTGATGGTTCATGTTTTTGGCAATTATAAGTATATGAATGCTCTGGATTGGGACAGCAAGTATTCATTGGTTTAGTAAAACATTCAAAATCTGCATAAACTACAAAAGGAATTGGAAGCTGTTTATAATAATTTTTAAAATGTAACATTGTGTTTCTCGGGGGCATTTTCACAGCAACTGTTTCATTGGTTGAACAATACTGAATATGTTTTTGAAATAATTCTTCTTTCGAGTGATGAGTAAAACATTTCTTGCAAATATATATTTGACCATTTGTTCGTGAAGTTATTTGAGATCTAAACAAACGAGAAAAATGTTTAATAAGAGAATAATGACTTTTACCATCTTCCTCATAAAGAAATAAATCAATTGTTTCTTGTGGATTTCGCTTTGCCATTCTGAGTGGGTAAAACTTTTTATTCTCATTAACCGAAAACACATTTATTCCTGGGAGAGATGGATTAAGTGCTTCAAATTTTGTGATATCTTTTACTTTCATTGGAAATTTAATTCCTTTTGTATTCAAAGTAGATTCTTTTTCTTTCAAATCTGTAAATCGATCATCATTTTTGGGTTTTGGATTGAGATATCTCAGTACACACCAAAGAAAGCATTTATCATCAGTGTTTCGAATGTTTATTATGTCTTTTTTTCGAGATATCCAATCTGGGAGAGGAATATAAGAAGATCCTCTCATCGGATTGAAATTAACAGTGTGTATTTCAAAATGAACTACTTCTTTAAAATACCACCCACTACCATTCTGCTGGCAGTTTCTGATCTTATCAAGGATGGTACGAATAACTTGTACAAGTATTTCTTTTACATCAGTTGATTCAAGATTAGTATGTTTATCTGAAAGAAAAAATGCTTTATCCTGAACCTTAAAATTTAGATTAGCATTACCTTCCTTTTGTACCATTAAACAAACTAAAACAAATCTGACTTTGATATTTCGATGATTTTGTAAAAAGTTTTTTAAATATCTGGATTTAGATTTGAAGTACTCAAAAGGTAAAATACCAGGTTTTCCCTTAACAATGTATTTGTTAGCAAATTCATCCAGAGCTGATTTTTCTTTTTCTATTTCTTGATTATATTCGTTAATAGCTCGTTCTAGAGCTCTGCGCAAATAAGACGGTGTATCGGATGGAATTGATTTATTCTTGATACACTCCTGGAAATAGTCGTCAAATGTTTTGGTTTTTGTTTTGGGTTTGGATTTGGGGATGATTTTGGATTTTATTTTTTCTCTAATATTTTTTATTTTTTTTTATAGCCCCAATCAATTTCTGTTTTTTCTTATTTTCTGAATACTCCTTATTTAGTTTTTGTTTTTGGAGTTTTCTTATATTTTTTAATTCTGAAATAGATAATTGCTCAAAAGACTTTGCCATCTTTCTTATATAATTATATTATTTTCTTTAAATCATTTTATTTTTTTCTTTCTCTCAATATTTTAAATGAAAAAGGACATGTAATAACAATTGTTAAAAGTCCAAAATTAATTTTTAGTGAAAAACCGAATTAACTAAATATTCCCAAGATAGATCAGTATTATTTTCTTTATCAATTGATTGTAAGGTTTTTATGGTATTGTCAAATAACTGATCCTTTTCTTCATCTTCTTCATCTTCATCTTCATCTTCATCTATATCATTATCTTCCTCATCTTCATCTATATCTTCATCTATATCTTCATCTTCATCTATATCATTATCTTCCTCATCTTCATCTATATCTTCATCTTCAAATTCATATTCATATTCATATTCATTATTTAAATATTCATATAAATATTCATCTTCAAATTCATATTCATATTCATATTCATTATTTAAATATTCATATAAATATTCATCTTCATTTTCTTTATCTATAAATTCATCTTCATTATATTCATTACGTGAATATGAATAATTTTCAATTGAAATATTGTCAAGATTTGTTTCACTTTCACTATCATCAGAAATAAAGTATTTTTTTAAATATGGAATATCTTTTGGCTCTCTAAACTCATTTTTTTCAAGCATTAAAGTTAATGGTAAAAGAACTTTGGCAAGTTTTCTATCCTTAAGTGCAAATTTTATTATAATAAAAAAATCATATAATACTAATAACTCCTCTGAATCTTTAAATTTATCAACTAAATATTTGATAACATGACGAATATAACTGCTAGGTTTATCTATGTACTCAATAATACTTTCAATTATATCTAAAAATACTTTATAATTCTCAATTTCTAAAACTGTACTTTTATTAAAAGATTTTTTATAGAAATATTTCATCTGCTTTTTAATAAGTTTACCTTTCATAAAATTTACAAGTAGTAATCTTAATGTTTCATTATTGTTACTTTCCGATGACTTTGCGTTGCTGACCATTTTATACAAGTTATTAAATCTTTAAGCCTTTTTTAATAAAAAAATCAATTTTATTTTTTCTAACTCAATTCTATTTATAAATCTAATCAGCTTGCAAAACCAAACTGTTCTTTTTGGTTTGTGATCATTTAGAAATTTCCACTTATTTAAAGTTTGTATTCTTCTTCACCACAATATAAAGAATGATCGAAAATGATACTATAATATTTATCTTCTTCTTCACTATTAGCACTACTTAAATTCATACGCTTTAAATCGTAGTAGCCATTGTCGGAGAAATATTTAAATTTATTTTCTTTTTTATTAATAATATAATTATTTTCACAGCATTGGGTGGGTAACCTTAATGGCAAAATAAAAGTTCTTTCTTTATGTATTTCGTTCTTATCAAATTCACAAAAAATCTCCTTCAATATTTTTATTAGAGGTTGCATTTCCTCCTTAATCTTATCAAATCTTTCCCCTTTTGTTTTATACAATCCATTTACCAAGATGCAATATAAAACTAAGTTCACCTGCATTTCAGCAAAATTCATTTTTTCATATGTAAATTTTAAATCTATTAGTTTATCCAATATATTTGGATGCATAAAGGACCAATCAACATTGAAATCAAAATTTGATAATTTATATTTCCTTTTCTCCTCGTCTTTTTCTTCTAGTATTTCTTCCACTTTTTCTTTTATATTTATCTTTTTTCGTCCCAAATCCATGACTCCACCCATTAATGAGCTTTTAATATTCCTAAACAAATCAGCTAAAAGTTTATTTTCTTTCTTGCTCAATATCACTTTCATAACTGTCTAGGTAGCCAAAATAAATACTAAACAAAAAATTATCCACGTTTTGTATAAAGGCAGTATTAGGATCAATTAAATCGTCTTTGATGAAATAAAAATCATATTCGTATACCATTTTATTATATCTTTATATAACTTTTAAACTTTTTTTATTTAATGAAGACAAGTGACTTTTACTCTATAGTAGTTATAATAGGATGATTTGTATCTCTCTCACTTGGTACTTTTTCCCATCATTTTCCGCGAGCGACCCCGCAGGGGGAGCGAGCCATTAAGTCTGTCAAGTTTCCCAAATTTCAATGACTGAAATCATTTAGGGTTATTTGTAAAAACAACAACAAGAAATAAACAGGGGAAAATTGAAAATTTAATGACACAATTAACCGGAGGAATTACGTGAAATTACTGGATTTTTAAAATTTTTACAATTTTTACAAGTTTTAAAAAGAGTACAAAAAGTTCCCTGATTAATTTCCGTCATTGAAATTTTGGGGTAAATGACCGGAATAATCGGGAAAATGATGGGAAAAAGTACCAAGTGAGAGAGATTCAAAGCATCCTATTATAACTACTAACATTTGATTTGTAAAAAATATTCTGTTTACAATGCTTACAGCTGCTGTACATTTAGGCTTTCAATTCTATAATTGAAGAATCGAAATTTGGATTATTTTGCTCATAAATTTGGCTTGGGATTATCCACAACGAGGTCGTTGTTACTTTCCGCGTTAAGAACTGCACTTACGGACATGATTTCCCCCGCGTACAAATTTTTAGCACTAAATTTTTGCACACAAGGCTTTCTGTGGGTGGTGCTTCTTTGCTTGAAAATTTGGTCCTGGTAGGAGGCGAACAGGGTAATCTTTCTGTGAATGCTTTTGTTTTTATATGCATCGTTTTTGTCTTAACTTCTTTGGGAGCCAAGTTATAAAATGAATGACAGAGTTAACATGCTACCAAGTATTCAAAAGTTCTTTCCAATAAAAAAAATCATCACAAATTAAACTCACAGGAGTTTAAAGCTTGGAGTAAACTTTGGGTCTTAATGAAATTTTCGTTGGATGATGTTGATGAATGCAGTTGTGTAGGATGTGCAGTTTCCAATTTTGATCTTCTGTCAGAATTATGAGAGGACACTCACAGATGTCATTCAAAAATTATAGTTTCATTGTAATTATCGTTTGTTTCTATTCCTATAAACTTCTCATTAGGTCTACATTTTGCATGAATTTAATGTGATATATATTTGAAGTGGTTGTTGTTTCACAGTGAAGTAGTTTTCACTTTGTTTTTTGATTTGAAGGTCAGTTTCTTCTTAGTTGTTGGCTAAGGCAGTGTTGAAGTATCGGACATGTTAACATACTTTACTTTTCATTTCTCTACAGAAAAGATTGATTGATCTTGCATCGAACAAAGTGCATCCTCACAAACAAGATTTTTTAACGAAAAAATGTGTACTGAAGGAAAGCGCATGTCCCTGACAGTGTCAATAAAATTTATTTATGGAAAGATCTGGGTTTTTACTCCTTTGTAGCACTTTAGACTATATGCATCACTTTTTTAACCTTCATATACTAAAAAAATATAATCAGTATTTTTT
Source organism: Porites divaricata (assembly GCA_038088405.1). Lineage (NCBI taxonomy): Eukaryota > Metazoa > Cnidaria > Anthozoa > Scleractinia > Poritidae > Porites > Porites divaricata. The sequence continues at coordinate 8,262,327 of JBBMOI010000017.1, forward strand.
CCAACTAACACTTGAATCAAAGTTCTCTTCTTTTAAAGTATAGTATTTAGTATTGCCCTTATTTCAAAAATTTCATTATCTTTTGCAGATCAAGCACAATAACCATTGTAAAGAAGAAAAGCCTTGCTCGGTCAAAGACGGCTTTAAAGTTGTGATATTAAAATTGCACCCGTTCTCAATGAAAAGACTGAATGCAGACACCAAAGTTCATTTAGCTAATGTTCAAGCTTCTTTGTAAATTGGAAAGTGTTGCTGGAGAAAAAGTATTTTTGCTTTACCTTTTAGGGAAAAAAATAATAAAATAACTACCAGGTGTTTAAGCAATTTCAAAGGACCCATAGTGTCTTATTTATCTGCTGCATTGAGCTGTGAACAAAGGCCGTTCTTTCTGGTGTCCCTGCTCTTTTCAGAAACATTGTTGTCCTTCGTGATCCGAAGCTGAATCCCGAAAACCGGCCAAATCGCGAGCATCGCAGGAAACGAATTCCATAGGAATAGGTGAAAAAGGATAATAAAAAGTCTAGGCTATTCTAAAAATGTCCGATGTGCATTTGCAACTCATATTGAGCCGCAATTAACCTTCTTTCCACTGGAATAAACAAAGTATGGAGGTATTACCGCCATTTTGAATTTGGCAATGTCACGTGGTCGCGCTACGACCAATCAGACATTTTTCGCCGGTGAACCTGTTTCCAGTTCATACCTCCATACTTTGTTTATTCCAGTGGGAAGAAGGTTAATTGCGGCTTAATATGAGTTGCAAATGCACATCGGATATTTTTAGAATAGCCTAGACTTTTTATTATCCTTTTTCACCTATTTCTATGGGATTCGTTTCCTGCGATGCTCGCGATTTGGCCGGTTTTCGGGATTCAACTTCGGATCACGAAGGACAACAATGTTTCTGAAAAAAGCAGGGTCACCAGAAAGAACGGCCTTTGTTCCCACAAAAAGTGGCATGTTGACACTTGCCGATTTTTACAAAAATGACAAATTTGGCGAAAATAGCGACTTTGGCAAGAAGCAATGAATGGCTTGCCAAATGACATGGCGAAAATTGGTCTGTTGGTAATTAGAGATTTTTACGAGAATAGTAAATTTTGGAGAAAATGGCAAATTGGGGAAGAATAAATGAAAGGTTTGAAAAAAATTCAAATGATACGACAAAAAAGGCTACCTTGACACTTACTGATTTTCAGAAAAAGGCAAATTTTTGCCAAAAATGGTGAATTTGATAAAGGCTAATCAAATGTTTTGCAAAAACTCATAAATGAGTTGACAAAAGAAAGCATGTGAAAATTTGGGTACCAGTTGAGGTCGAACCTCGTGTGGTCCCTGATCTAATGGTGCTGAAATGACAGAGGAGTATCTGACAATCGACGTGACATTGTTATCAAGAGAAAACAAAGCATTTTTATTGTCGTTGTCGAAGATATATCCTGTGACTGAAATACTTCCATCAATGCCTCGAGATGGAATTAACTAATTAAGAACACCATATTAAAACTAAGCTCGAACAAATGTGGCCATAGAGACGCAAGTAATTCCTATAGTCATAGGTGCATCAGAAGTAATCACCAAAACAACGTTTTTAGCTGTTTTTGGCAGCAACCTGTGTACAGCCACCCTCTACCCTCAACAGAAAAACTCGATGGGGGAAAAGATCAGTTTTTTAGCATCATTTGTGATTATGAATCCGGCGAATTGAAACATCACAGTCATATATATAGTGTTTTCTTGTTTTCTTTTCTTGCTGATTGCATTTTCACGTCTAGATTAGCTATAATGAGGTTGAAAATTATAATGGTGTCGCACATTTTTCAGTAGGAATTCAACAGAAGATTCGCGGTTGAAAAGTTGACTTTATAAGGTAGATGCATAGAAAGAAAGGACTACATATATTGTGATGGCGAATTTGAAGCTCGTATATAGGATTTGTGGAATTGCACGCATTTTCGAGGGCATCCCACTGATGAACAGTTACTACATTTGGATAGTTGCCGAAGCATTTGGATAGGTTACGAAGCAAACAATATTTATAGTCTGTCCTCTTAGGATTTATTATATTTTTATACATTTAAATAGGTCTGTTAAGGTGTTGAATTTTGTTCATAAAGCTGTTTAAACTAATGGTGCCTCCTTACACTATAATTTTTATTTATTTAATAATTTGTTCTTATTGCTACTGTGGAGTCAATTTTCTTCCTTTTTGCCAAATTCTGTTGTTCCCTATAAAACACCGTCCAACCATTTTAGCAAAGATAACGGAACGTCAAATGAGCTGCTCTGCGATTGGCCAACTAGCTCGATTTTAACTGCTGGCGCCGTTTGTTCACCCTAACTGTGTAGTCTTTGTTAAATCTGCCAACTGTCTACTGCCGGCAGCACTGGACAAAGGGTGCAGACGTTCAACATAAAAAATGGAACAAGAAAAACAGATATTTAAGGATTCTCTGCCTCTAGAGATTACTCCATAAGTAAAATCTTTGCAACTTAACGCTTTTCACAACAGAATGTAGAAAATGGAACCTACGAGTAAAAACATTTAATTATTTGCGTATTTTTTGATAAATATCCTGTATATCAGAATATGTTGTTGTTATTGCATTTTAATCAATTTTAACATTAGCTTTGTGTGATTGCTATATAATGAAGTCAGTTTTGAGTCTCATCCCTCGTTTCCGTGAACTGGCTTCTAGGAATTTTCAAATTCACTCAGTAAGGTAAAGTTAACAGCACGGCAAAATACGACGCGATTATTCCAACAAGCTGAAACGAAGAAAATAATAAATGTGAACAATTATGTAAGGTTTCTGCAGAACTTATTAAAGGTCGCTCATCTGCCTAAAATTTGTACCCTACTTTTCCAGCGATTTAGTCAAAGGGCTTAAGTCAAGCGGGTAAATATGTTCAATATTTAATATTAGGAAGTTAAGGCAACGACGTTTTTGAACTCCGGCTGAAGTGGACTTTTTGAACTCTTCGGCCGTGATATTTGAACAAATTCTTGGACAAATCCTCTCTATAAGGGTAAAGACACTTAGCCATACAAAGTTAATATATAGATTTAGCCAGGGCTAAAAGCGAAGCTCCATTAATAGATTTATAATTTTAAACAAACAATAAACTTGTAATCCACAAACAGTTAAATTAAGGGCACATTCGTGTGACTTTTGAGTGACAGGCTAAGTGATTTTAGAGTGAAACAAATCTTGTATCGAGTTGATAGCCTTATATGTACACCCAAAAAAGAGCACTGGCAATCATCTTCGATCACATTTAAGAGCAACAATGGCTCTTGATCACGGTAGATTAGGCGTGGAAAACAAATCAGGCCGAATTTTTACGTTCGACAAGTTTACTTTAGAAAATCTTGAAATGAAGGTATGATCGTCGCAGTGAAACGCAATTTAAGCAATAGCGTAAAGAAGCCTGAAAAAAATTCAGGACTTCAACGGGGTTTGAACCCGTGACCTCGCGATACCGGTGCGATGCTCTACCAACTGAGCTATGAAGCCACTGACGTTGGGAGCAGGTATTGCTATTGCTTAAATTGCGTTTCACTGCGACGATCATACCTTCATTTCATTTCATTTCCGCAGTTCATATATGATTCATTTCATATATCATTAACACTCATTTCTTTCACGGGAACATATGAACCCATAATTGACCTGCTCCCAACGTCAGTGGCTTCATAGCTCAGTTGGTAGAGCATCGCACCGGTATCGCGAGGTCACGGGTTCAAACCCCGTTGAAGTCCTGAATTTTTTTCAGGCTTCTTTACGCTATTGCTTAAATTGCGTTTCACTGCGACGATCATACCTTCATTTCATTTCATTTCCGCAGTTCATATATGATTCATTTCATATATCATTAACACTTTAGAAAATCTTGCCAACAAATCTGGGTGCGTGCAAATCAACCTTTTATACTTTTTATACATCACATCTGAGGTGAAAGAGTACTATGTGGCGCTGTTTTTATCATACAGACCGCCTGACCTCAGACAATTAGCAGTCATTTTCACAATTTTTCAAGACTAATTCCATTCATTCAATATTCAGGACCATCGAAGCACGCGTGGGCTTTTAGCGAAACCGTTAGAAAAATTCCAAAATCACCTACCAAGTTTGCAAAGAAATTTTAACAGAGTTACGCTTCAACATGATAAAGAATTTATTGTGTTTATTTTTTATTGATAGTTTTATGACCGTCGCGGCGATGTGCAATACGTGCGGTACGTTGAGTACTCCTGCAAGCGATGTTTATGAACGACTGTAAACAAACGGCAAAGACAACAAGTTTCATTCACGAAAACAAGTATTTAAGTGTCTTTATTATTCATTCAAAATATTTCCGCGATTCTGATTGGCTAAAAGCACACGTTTAATTCACCATAACCAGTTACTGATGACCAAATTTGGAAGAATTTTGACTTTAACGAGGAAATGACGTCAAAAATGCAGCGTTTTCGCAGGTTAAGGCACCGTTAACCGAGAACACCTGGGGACGAGGTTGAGTTGTTTTGATTGTGAACTTGAAAAATGGCGGACATTTCACTCGTTTCAAGAGTAAGAACTAGACGGAAAAGTAGATTAAAACATGGCAAAAACAGAAAGAAGACAACTCGAAGGGCGACATCTACTATTTGAAGAATATTTGCGGAGCTGGACAAACCTAAACGTACACTATCGAAGATGAACTGAACATCAATGGATCGAGGGAGGTAAGCATGTTTTAGCTACGTTTTCAAACTGGGAATTATTTTGAAGGAATAATAAAACAGTTATTGAATTCGGCTTTCGTATCAAATGAAGAATTATGGAGATCTCGGAGGGTGTTATCCGCCTCGGCCTACGGTCTCGACGGATAACACCCTCCTCGATCTCCATAATTGTTTATAAGATATACTCAGCCTCATTCATTAACTGTTAAATAATACTAGGTCAGATCAGTGTCTCAAATCTTAATACAAACGTGCATAAACTAGCCTCATAAACTGCGCGCGACTTCATGAAAACAGATATAAATACAATGATAACTCACGCTTACCATATTTCGAGATGCAGCTCCTGAAAGCTATGAAGTAAGACCTGAATCGCTTACGCATCCAGCAAGGTGAAAAACAAAAACGATGCCATCCAAAATCTGATTTCCGACTATGACAAGCAGCGCATTTCTCAACCAAAAATTCAATAAAGAAACCAGCCATGAATAACAGAAGACTCTTGATAGCAGCTGTATTTCATTTTGTACATCCAGTGGAAAAAGACAGTTATTAAAAACATCACAAGTTGACACAAAACTCTGTCAGCTTCAGCTGTTGAAGCAAACAAGTTTCAAGATGTTGTATGAGTTTTCCGCATGAACTCACCTGTCAAAATGTGACCAATCAGGGCATTAAAATTGAACGTGGAGCGTGACCAAAGCGTGACTGTCCTGAGAAAAGTGAAAACCATCTGTTTTCCCTTCTTGCATTTGTAAATAACTGGCTGAATTTTCGGGTCCGAGGTCAGTTTGAAATCAAAATGTTAATAGTGTTAGGCCATAGTGACATAAACACAACATGTTTTATATGAATTTTAAAAAATAAACTTGAGCTTGCGATCATCTGAAAACTAGTAACTTGTCAGCGGATAACTTTAAAAAAAAACTCGAACTGGATGGGTCCACACCTGAGCCCGCGATACGGCCAGATGATACTGGTCAGCGGATACAGTTTTCTCCTAGGCTCCCTGGGCTCCCAAAGTAGCTAGAAAGTGTGAGAGTAAACATTGGTATGCCCGTGGTGCGGACGGTCGGTGTACGGTCACGTGATTACCAAATTTTCTCGGATGGGTAGTTTACCAGATTTTCTTACCCATGGTGCTCCGCGGCGCGCTTCGCGCGCCAGAGCTCCGCTAATAGTGTCAAGGAATAATTAGAGACCTTTAGATTCGAGGACGAGAATGACTACGATTACGAGATTTGATTTAAAGTTTTTTCACGTACCGGTCAAAAAATAGACACCCCTGAATTCATCATTGTGCTCTACTTCACCAGAAAAGTTAGCGCTGTTATCGTTATTAATTAAGAGTTAATGAATGAGGCTGAGTATCTCATGAAGAATTATGGAGATCGAGGAGGGTGGGTGGGTAGCACCCTCCGAGATCTCCATAATTCTTCATATGATACGAAAGCCGAATTCAATAACTGTTTTATTAGTCATTCAAAATAATTCCTAGTTTAAAACATAGCTAAAACATGCGTACCTCCATCGATCCATCGATGTTCAGTTCATCTTCGATAGTGTACGTTTAGGTTTGTTCAGCTCCGCAAATATTCTCCAAATAACAGATGTCGCCCTTCGAGTTGTCTTCTTGCTGTTCTTGCCATGTTTTTAGCTATTTTTTCGCCTAGTTCTTACTCTTGAAACGAGTGAAAGTTCACAACCAAAACAACTCAACCTCGTCCCCAGGTGTTCTCGGTTAACGGTGCCTTGACCTGCGAAAACGCTGCATTTTTGACGTCATTTCCTCGTTAAAGTCAAAATTCTTCCAAATTTGGTCATCAGTAACTGGTTATGGTGAATTAAACTTGTGCTTTTAGCCAATCAGAATCGGGGAAATATTTTGAATGGATAATAAAGAGTTAAGACGTCTCCTGATTGCAAAATGCTAAAACGTCTGACATTTGATAATAGGGAATTCGAATTAAGAACCACGACGAAAGTTCAGGACGACGACGTCTGCAGCTGTTGACTGGGAGAAGACTGGAACGAGAACGTCAGTTTCGGCGGGAAAAAGGAAACTTAAGATGCAGTCAGTCGGTAGGTCGACGACGACGACACTGAATGTAAACACAAAATGTGAAACTGTAATGTCCGTTCGCAACAAACTTTTCCGCATTGGCGTCTTTTGAAACAATGCAACATCTTATTTTTTAAGCCGTACGTCTAATTTCATTGACGATGAAGAATTTTTTGTGTTGTCTGACCTTTACGAGTGGAAAAACCTGCTTCCCGCACGAAGATTATTCAGCTTTCAACTGAATGAGATGACCGAGTCCGAGTATCTGTCAGAGTTTAGATTTGGATAAAGAGACGTGCTGATGTGATAGCTGTTTTCCATATAAAGTTTATTTCCTCTACATTAAACACATTTGATTTGCCTTACCTAAACGTCTAAATAATTAAATCACTTACGAGTTCGCCCGCTCGCTCTCCACAGCTGTTGTCATTCTTCGAAGTAAAAACAATTCATTAGTCGAATTTTCAATCAACATCGCTTGTTAGAGAAAAAAGAACGATACCTGGATTTACGAGAATAAAGAAATGCAAGGGACTTCAAAAATCGCTTAAAACAGTGGATTTATACGTGCCGAAGATTGTGGATTGCGTCTGGCGTCGTCGACGACACCACGACGACGAAATTTACTAGTCGCGCTTCCTATTATATAACTTGTTCCCGCCACTACGGCACTCTCGCTAAAACTCGGCGTAGTAGAATGACGACGGCTACCACGTTTTCCCACCAAAATGACGCTGCCTCACACGCGAGCACTACCTACTATTGAGAAAATCTCGTGTTCGTAGTCGTTCACGTCTTAGAATGTAAAGGTCTCTATTATGTAAATAGAAAAAGGCTCACTTCCGGTTGACGTCTGTTGGTGAAAAACTTCCTATTGATATAAGGTTTGCCAGCTAGAGGAGCAGGACACGCCGGGCCCTGGGCATAAATCCCTTGAAAAACCAGTTCGATGAAAACTGAATAATCAGTGAAACGAGAAACAAATGCTTCTGAAACTTTCCGGTGAGAGTAAAGTGCCCTTTGGAGATTTTCTAATACGCTTCAGTGGTGTGGGGCGCACCGACATGTTAACCCTTTCTGGACAGGAATATCATTAAGGTATTAGACCTGCTATAAACGCGTCTCTAAAAAATGTGTTTTAACTAGTATAGAAGTTTCCAAAATAAAACTTACACAAGTCTATAAAGCGAGACATGAGCATTAAGTTAATTGATATCCTTGAAATAGCTAGGAACTCTGTCCAACAGCTTTAAACCAACTAAAAATATAGTACATGACCTTATCTTAATGGGATTTCCCTGCATTTCATTCATAGGAGAGACAAAAGGCCATGACAACATCGACGTTGAAGTATTCATGTCCTCCTTAATGGCGTTCCTGCCCACAAAGCGGGGTTAATTCGGTGCGCCCTATACTCGGCTCGTTCTTGTATTTAATTATGCGTGCAAAGACTTTTCCTGTGAATATTTCCTGCCGATCAACAGTCTTTGGGTCTCCGAGGATGAGATATCTCTAATCTCGTTCCCAGGTCTCTTCTTGAGTAGGATAAAATAGACCCTGAGAACATGACATACTATTTTTCCCCTTTGTGTCCAATCGAAAGTTACATTTTGGTAGAGTTTGATTTTATAGGATAATTTTGATTAGAAAGTTTTGTTTGGAAGGTTTGGATTAATGTTAGTAAACCCGCCAAGGGCAAAAAAAAAAAAAAAAAATGCAGGGCAAGAATAAATACGGCAGTTAATTAAATTAAACTAACTATGCCAGCTTGGGTCCGAAATCCAAAACACCCATTTCACTTGAACAGATTATCATAGCTTTAATCACAAATCCGCATGCGTAATACATCTCCAAATCGCTAAAGAAGTGAATCTCATCAAACTAGATATACAGATGTACAGTTGCTATACAGAAAAACTGGGAAACGGCGAGCAGAAAGTAATGACAAAACTAGCGCGCATGCGCAGAAATCCGTGACACATACATGACGTAGAAAAAGGGCGGAACACGGGTGCCACTTCACTAACCGTGAGGAAGAACGGCCTGTTGATCACCGACAATACTCCTGCAGATAGACCAATTGGTTCTCCCTGGACATGCGCAAGGAACAGCACCAACTGTGGAAAAACAGATTTGGGAAATGAAAGGAGATAAATATCCTAATATTCTCGCCAAGATTGAGGTCAGTGCAGTTTTTCATATGATATGATAGATATTCGGAGAAATGACTTACCTTATTTATAAATCTTCTTTTAACGTGGATTTCTGGCCACGTACGAAAATTTTAAGCACGTAAATAAAATAAAGGCAATTTATAGCAGGTTGTGCGCAAACGCAGTTTGAATCAGTTAGGGGAGAGGAAATGATACTCAGGCTAGCGTTAATGTAAACGTTGTACCTCGTTCAACTTCTGTTAGTAGAAGTAAGTACTAGATCTATAAGTGGATTGGCTATACTTGTCTTAAAAAGGAAAACAAAAGGTCATTTTATTCACCTCCGAGTGTTCTTTGATGTCCTGAGAAGGGACGTAGCGCATTTGTAAGGTGTCGTAGAAACTGTGCGCCTGCAAATAGTATGTTATTTGAATTAAATTATGATTTAGACCTTCCATATTAGCTCGTTCAAATGCGTTGCCGAGGAAGTGCTCGCTCACCACCATTTCCTTTGTAAGAGCGCGGGTGTGTTACAAGGTCAGCTTTTTTTAACACCTGTCGAAAAGCCGTTGGACACCTTAAGTAGTTTACACAACGTAGTATTCCTTATCGTTTTAGATTAGCAGGTTAAGCACTGCGTTTTACAGATTAGGGTTAAGCACTACCTTTACTGATTAGGGTGAAGCACTGCCTTTACTGATTAGGGTTAAGCACTTCCTTTACTGATTAGGGTTAAGCACTGTTTCGAAACTGGTTAGGTTCCTTTTTTGGGTTTGGGGTTCAGATGCTATGTGTACTTTAATCTACCTTGTGTAAACTTCATAAGATGTCGAAGGGCCTTTCGACGGATGTTAACAAGTGCTGGCCGTGTTAAAAGGCAGGCCAGCCGAATTACCTGTCGGAAGGCTGGGCACTGATGAAGAAACCTTTAGACGGGTTGAAATGGATGGAATGGATATTATACAGTCTAAGCTAAAACTAACTGACTGCCGGGTTAACTAGCAATTAACTGATTAAATGAATTAATGAATTCAAAAATTCATGATAACCAAAGCTTAGGAAATATGGGCAAGATCAATCGAAGATCAAAACTGCTCCAACGCTGTGCGTTGCGTAAGTTTGACGTGATTTTGAAAAGTCAAAACGCGCGTGATCAGATTACGTAATCGGATTACGAGAAGGCGAGGGTTCCGAAATGCGCGCTGGTGACAACGATAAACTGAACAAGTTAATTACATTGATAACGATCGCTAGGTCGTGACGTAGATCGGTAGGTCGTGTATAAAGAGATTAACTAATTGATTTTTCGAATAAAATATTAAGAGGTAAATATACTAAAAAATTCTTAAAACAGTTTTAAATACAATTTTCTTTACAACTTGTAATTACCTCTGATCTTACCTTCTCGTTCACTCGGCCTCCAAACAAGCATAAGAGTGAAACTATGCTTGATAAACAAACACTCCAAAACATGTGCGCAATTAACGAAATCGTATTTTCCTCGTTGGACCAATTCTTGGTGATTTTGATGACCTGGAACAGGTTCACGCAAATTAACGGTACATCCAGTGAGAACGTTACCAACAAGAATGGTGAAAACACTTTGTCAGCCATCTCGAGTACCTTGCACAATCGCAGATACTCCTGACGCAAGCTGGTAAGGGTCAATGGATGATCTGTATCGAGGCTGGATGTAAATTTGTCCTTTAGCGTTTCAAACATTCTTTCCAATACCAAGCATGCTGTGTAGTAAAGTTCCACGGGGAGACTCCAGGCGAAAGAGTTGTATATTACGACTCCAACTTCGATGATCCAGACCCCCATGTTCCCATTCCAGGGTTTGTATTTGTACAGTACACCATTGAGACGAAATGACCACAGTAGACCAAAGGCAAAATTCACCAAAGACAACATTCCTGCAAAAGCTAAACCTTTCATTGATTTTTGGCCTAAGTCCTTTGAGATCAGTTGTTGTCTTAAAGAATGAAGAAATAAATTGGGAAAATCGAGAGCCGCTTTTGCTTTGCATTTGAGGCAGCATCGCCAAACAAATAGTGACGTTGCAGGCGCACTGTACAGACCAGGCAGCCATGGTAAACAAGTAAAGGAAAACATCCATGGAGGTGAAACCTTCAGAGAAAAGACTTGCCAGTCCGAATATTGCGTAGAGCCACAGGCTTAGCACAACAAGCAAGCTGTAGAAACGCGAAAAATATACCAGCTTTCCCGGATTTGTCCCGAAGCTCGGAGAAGGAGGTTTTCGCCAAAGAATTGCCCACTCAGTTTCATCAGAGTCAAAGTTGGGCCGAAAATCTGCGATAATTCGGAAATGTCGTTCGTCATCTCTTGGGCTCGGATAAATCCCAGGCCAAAACCAGGAACACCAGGTTCACTTCTTTCTTTTCGGCGGCCTTCCTCTAAATCGAGTTCTGGAAGCACTTGTCGTTGCATTATGGTCTCAAAAGAAAACTTGAGCTGTAGTAGCTAGAGTCACTGACTAAATTTACTCAAAGAAATATCAAGCGGTTTTGACTATGAACAGCTGTTGTTCTTCCCAGCTCCAAAAAATCAAGCCTGATTATTCAGGGTAAAATACTGAAGCAATATGATAATATTGCATACAATACAGTTGCCTTTACAGTCGACACGGCGAGTTGTTATGAATAGTGTGTTAATGTACTTCTCATTTTGAAATTTCATTTAAAACTTGTCAATTTTATCTTATTATTGAGGCTAGACCGAAAAATAGCACTGACCTTCAGAATCTGTGTTTCGTTTTAAATTTGGACACCTGCCTTTTATAATACAATATTCCGACTTCTTTGTTTTGTTTGTTTTTGTTTCTGTTTTTGTTTTTTTTTTTTTTTCATCACCGGGAAATTAAAAACAAACATAAAAGTTGTATACTCGAGGTCATTACAGTTATGTGTATAATTATACAGTGGAGCCTCCATATAACTAACCTCCACATAACGAAGTCCTCGATATAACGAACGATTTTATTTACCCCAGCAATAGCAAACTATATGGAAAAAAAACATCGATACAACGAAAAACTTTTGTCAGTAGGCTGGCTCATCGTTATATCGAGGTTCAACTGCAATCATGAAAAAATATAGGCATGATCCCTGCGTGGTTTTCAGTGTGGAACGTTATTAGCGGAGTTGAGAAAAATAGTGCATGTTCTGTACAAGTACATTTAATTTAGTTTCTCCACATTGCAGGTGGTTAATGTAATCATAATTAAGGAAAACTCATCATTCGTGAAAAAGTGGAATCCATTTTCACTCCATGTATTTAACACTTCCATTCTTCACTTATGAACTGGCCATGGCGATAGAAACTTTAGAAAAAGTAGAAAAAGTAAAATAAAAAATTGATCATTATCGGTACCCGGGACAAAACAAAGGCATCGTCCAAACGGCCAAACGTTACCTTTACTATTTGAAGCTTCTGCTTCTTATAGTTACGTAATATTCAATTATTAGCTTTTTTCAACCAGTTGCAAAAACAATGATTTAATCAAAAGGTGTTTAGTTTTGGAAAAGAAATGGTAGCAATCAATTGAAAACGAATCTAATCATCAAAAGTGATCGATTGTTGTAGGAATATTTTGTAGTTGCAGATGAATTGACATAACCTTTTGTCTGCATCTCATGAAAAAAAAAGTGTGGTGGAGGCTAGTTAACATAAGATGGTAATATACTATGTTATTTTCAGGTGGTTTCACAAGTTTGACCGGTTTTCTGGCATTTTTTTAGCTCGATGAATGTCCTAGTTTTTTTTTCTAATGTTTAATATGGGCATGTCTATTCACAAAGAAAAGTGTTCATTGGTTTTTGTATGTTTTAGAAGAAAAAGAGGGCACTGTTTAATGTTTATTATGAAAAATTGTAACACGTAAAGCAAAAGAATTTTTTTTCCAAGAACCAAAATTCCACTTCTTGTTGGCACGTTAATATCAACAGGTCACGTCACTCGGCCCTTACATATTTAGGCAAATACTATTTCCTGTAGCTTCCACTGCAGATAACACTAGTTGTTTTACTTGCGGTTTACTAATTGTTGGCGAGAAAATATTTCGTATTTATTATTTCGCTCTTGTCAAATTTGTTACGTTTTTTAATTAAACTTCTACCAATATCGCCATCACCGCCATATTTCTATCGCTTTCCCACCCGCCGCATTTCTATAATGTTGTCCCTCCATCGGAACCACCATTACCACCACCACCACCACCACATTTCTATAGTGTTGTCTCTCCACCAGAACTACTACTACCACTGCTTTTCTTTAATGTTGTCCTTCCACCGAAAATACCACCACTATCGCATTTGTATAATGTTCTCCCTCCACCGGAACCACCATTACCACCGCATTTCTATAATATTTTTCCTCCACCACATCTATCACAATCAAATTTCTAATGCTTTTACTTTCCCACAACCATGACAACCACCACAAACAACACCCCCTTATTGTTTTCCTTCCTTCACCATCACTATCTCTACAACCACCACCACCACCAAATGTTTATTGTTGTTTCTCGAGCTACACCACATATCTATTTTTGTCACACCACTACCATCAGCACCACATTTCTATTGTTGTTTCTTCACCACCATCACATTTCAATTGTTTTCCCTCCATTACAACATCACTACTGCCACCACCATTCAATTAATTTGCTTTACCACCACCATCACAACATTTCTATGATTTTCTTTTCACCAACACATAGCCCGGTTATATAGTTACATCAATGAAAAGGTTCACGTTTGAACACTAAGAGGTTTAAAGCTATAAATGTAACTTGAGGGGTCGTGTATAAAGAAGATTAACTAATTGATGTTTCGAATAAAATATTAAAATAGTTTTAAATACAATTTTCTTTAAAATTTGCAATTGTATTAATTACCTTTGATCTTACCTTCTCGTTCACTCGATTTCCAAATAAGCATAGGAGTGAGAGTATGCTTGATAAACAAACAGTCCAAAACAGATGACCGAAAAGCGGAATCATATTTGAGTCGCTCGACCAATTCTTAGTGATCTTGATGAGCTGGTACAAATTGACGCAAATTAACGGTCCATTTAGTGAGACAGTTAGAAACAGGAATGGTGAAAACACTCTCTCAGCCTTCTTGAGTACCTTGCATAATTGCAGATGCTCTTGACGCAAGGTTGCGAGGGTCAGTGGGTGTTCTGTATCGAGGCTGGATGTGACTTTGTCCTTTAGCGTTTCAAACATTCTTTCCAATATCAAGCACACTGTGTAGTAAAGTTCCACGGGGAGACTCCAGGCGAAAGAGTTGTATATTACAACTCCAACTTCGATGATCCAGACTCCCATGTTCCCATTCCAGGGTTTGTATTTGTACAGTACACCATTGAGACGAAATGACCACAGTAGACCAAAGGCAAAATTCACCAAAGACAACATTCCTGCAAAAGCTAAACCTTTCATTGATTTTCGCCTAAGCCCCTTGAGATCAGTTGTTGTCTTAGAGAATGAAGAAATAAATTGGGAAAATCGAGAGCCGCTTTTGCTTTGCATTTGAGGCAGCATCGCCAAACAAATAGTGACGTTGCAGGCGCACTGTACAGACCAGGCAGCCATGGTAAACAAGTAAAGGAAAACATCCATGGAGGTGAAACCTTCAGAGAAAAGACTTGCCAGTCCGAATATTGCGTAGAGCCACAGGCTTAGCACAACAAGCAAGCTGTAGAAACGCGAAAGATATACCAGCTTTCCTGGATTTAAGTCCCGAAGCTCGGAGAAGGAGGTTTCGCCAAAGAATTGCCCACTCAGTTTCATCAGAGTCAAAGTTGGGCCGAAAATCTGCGATAATTCGGAAATGTCGTTCGTCATCTCTTCGGCTCGGATAAATCCCAGGCTAAAACCAGGAACACCAGGTTCACTTCTTTCTTTTCGGCGGCCTTCCTCTAAATCGAGTTCTGGAAGCACTTGTCGTTGCATTATGGTCTCAAAAGAAAACTTGAGCTGTAGTAGCTAGAGTCACTGACTAAATTTACTCAAAGAAATATCAAGCGGTTTTGACTACGAACAGCTGTTGTTCTTCCCAGCTCCAAAAAATCAAGCCTGTTTATTCAGGGTAAAATACTGAAGCAATATGATAATATTGCATACAATACAGTTGCCTTTACAGTCGGCACGACGAGTCGTTAACTGCATGAGGCTATTGAATTCTACTTTGCACAAAGACTGTGAATTTAGCATTATTGAGAAAAAAAACTGATGCTTCCAACACTCTCTAATTAAAAAAAGAAACAAAATAAACATAATTCCGCCAGTTCCTTTTCTGCTGCATTTATTTATATTGTGTTAATGTACTTCTCATTTTGAAATTTCATTTAAAACTTGTTAATTTTATCTTATTATTGAGGCTAGACCGAAAAATAGCACTGACCTTCAGAATCTGTGTTTCGTTTTAAATTTGGACACCTGCCTTTTATAATACAAGATTTCGACTTTTTTTTTTGTTTTGTTTTTTTTTTTGGTTTCTGTTTTTGTTTGTTTGTTTGTTTTTTTTTCATCACCGGGATATTAAAAACAAACATAAAAGTTGTATACTCGAGGTCATTACAGTTATGTGTATAATTATACAGTGGGGCCTCGATATAACTAACCTCCACATAACGAAGTCCTCGGTATAACGAACGATTTTCTTTACCCCAGCAATAGCAAACTATATGAAAAAAAACATCGATACAACGAAAAACCTTTGTCAGTACGCTGGCTCATCGTTATGTCGAGGTTCAACTGCAATCATGAAAAAATATAGGCATGATCCCTGCGTGGCTTTCAGTGTAGAACGTTGTCAGCGGAGCTGAGAAAAATACTGCATGTTCTGTACAGGTTAATGTAATCATAATTAAGGAAAACTCATCATTCGTGAAAAAGTGGAATCCATTTTCACTTCATGTATTTAACACTTCCATTCTTCACTTATGAACTGGCCATGGCGAAAGAAACTTTAGAAAAAGTAGAAAAAGTAAAATAAAAACGGTGATAAAAAATTGATCATTATCGGTACCGGACCAAACAAAGGCATCGTCCAAACGGCCAAACGTTACCTTTACTATTTGAGGCGTCTTCTTCTTACAGTTACGTAATATTCAATTTTTAGTTTTTTTCAACCAGTTGCAAAAACAATGATTTAATCAAAAGGTGAATGTTTTTTTAATTAATTTTTCAAGTTTAGAGTGGTCAACAATGTCGTGGAAATAGAAACACGAAACACGAAAGTATATTAAAGTCGAGTTGTTTTTTTTTTCATTAGTTCATTTCAGAGTTCTTAAATTTTGGGGAGCATTTATTGACATTTATTATTTAATATCATGAGTAACGAATTACTCCTTAATTTTGGCGCCTAAGGCAACCTTAATTCCGTACGTCTGAATGCCAAGATGACGACAAAGATTTTTATAAAATTAAAAAAAAAAACAAGCCAAACGAAGAAACTGTTTCATGTGAACAATGTTGTGATTTTTTTTCCACATTTGTAAGGATTTGTAAAAACTGTGAGACTGCAAATGGTTTATGAATAAGATTGAATTATCTTTTATGGGATCCTCCATGTTAGCCCGTTTAACCACGATGCGGCTTCTGAGAGTGCGCCTCGATTACCGCTATTCCCTTTGTAAGAATGCGGTTGTGTTTCTAAGAAACGACGGCCAGCTTAGTTACCTGAGTCTCCGTTTTTGTCTCAAATGAAAAATGTGTAAAATGGATAATCAGATCAACTATTAAAACTGACTAAAACTAACTAACTAACTAAATAGATAGATAGATAAAGCGATAAACAAATAGATAAATAAATGAATACATAGATACTTGGGCTAAAGGTCGAGCAAGTTCTGATAGGTTTACCTCAGGTTTTATGAGGTCATGGTGTAAAGGTTTTTTTAGCTTCTCCCGTTTTTAGTTTTAAAAAAGGAATGGTAGCAATCAATTGAAAACGAATCTAACCATCACAAGTGATCGATTGTTGTAGGAATATTGTGTAGTTGCAGATGAATTCATAACCTTTTGTCTGCATCTCATGCAAAAAAAATGCGGTGGTGGCTAGTTAACATAGGATGGTAATATACTATGTTATTTTCAGGTGGTTTCAGTCAAATTGTCAGTTCTCCAGTCGATCTGTCGTAGTTGACTAACAATAGACGACTGCTTAACTGTGACAATAGACGGATCGAAACGCACCAATTACTGATTACGAGTCCTCATAGCCAATAACACCGCGGCTTAACTGACAGACGACCAATAACATCTTGACTTTATTGACCAATCAGATCAATAACCAGAGTATATAATACCATCTACTGACGTGATACAACTCACTTTGACTCTGAAGATGACTACCGCACAGGTTGTCGAAACGTCAGTCACTGTCAACAACAACAGTCCTATTCAGGACTACGTTCACCCGGACGATCAAACTCAACCTACTTTTGATATCTATTTTTGTCACACCACTACCATCAGCACCACATTTCTATTGTTGTTTCTTCACCGCATCACATTTCAATTGTTTTCCCTCCATTACAACATCACTACTGCCACCACCATTCAATTAATTTGCTTTACCACCACCATCACAACATTTCTATGATTTTCTTTTCACCAACACATAGCCCGGTTATATAGTTACATCAGTGAAAAGGTTCAAGTTTGAACACTAAGAGGTTTAAAGCTATAAATGTAACTTGAGGGGACGTGTATGAAGAAGATTAACTAATTGGTGTTTCGAATAAAATATTAAATAGTTTTAAATACAATTTTCTTTAAAATTTGCAATATTAATTACCTTTGATCTTACCTTCTCGTTCACTCGATTTCCAAATAAGCATAGGAGTAAGAGTATGCTTGATAAACAAACAGTCCAAAACAGATGACCGAAAAGCGGAATCATATTTGAGTCGCTCGACCAATTCTTAGTGATCTTGATGAGCTGGTACAAATTGACGCAAATTAACGGTCCATTTAGTGAGACAGTTAGAAACAGGAATGGTGAAAACACTCTCTCAGCCTTCTTGAGTACCCTGCATAATTGCAGATGCTCTTGACGCAAGGTTGCGAGGGTCAGTGGGTGTTCTGTATCGAGGCTGGATGTGACTTTGTCCTTTAGCATTTCAAACATTCTTTCCAAGATCAAGCACGTTGTATAGTAAAGCTGCACGGGAAGACTCCAGGCAAGAGACGTATATATTGCAGCCCCAACCTCGACGATTCGCAATGCCATGTTCCCATTCCACGGTTTGAAATTATAGAGTACGCCATCCAGATGAAATGACCATAGTAGAACAAAGGCAAAATTCCCAAGAGATGCTAGGACTGCAATTACCAAACCTTTCAGTGCTTTTCGTCTCAGCCCTTTAAGATTAGTTGCTGTCGCTGTAAATGAAGAAATAAATTGGGAAAATTGAGAGCAACTTTTGCTTTTTCCTTGAGGCAGCATCGCCAAACAAACGGTGAGGTTGCAAGCACACTGCACAAACCAGGTAACCAGGATAAACAGGTACAGGAAAAGATCCATGGAAGCGAAGCCTTCAGAAAAAAGAGTTGTAAATCCGATTACTACTAGCAGCCACAGACTAAGCCCAACAAGCAAGCAGTAGAAACGCGAAAGGTACACCGTCTTTCCTGCGTTTGAGTTCCAAGGCTCGGAAAAAATGGTCTCGCCAAAGAAAAGCCCACCCAGTTTCATTAACGTCAAAGTTGGGCCGAAGGTCTGAGATATTTGTTTGGAAATGTCGTTCGTCATCTCACCGGCTTGGAGAGATTCCAGGTTGAAATCACTGGCGCCAGGTTCAGTCCCTCCTTTTCGGCCTTCCTCCAGTTCGCTTTCTGGAAGCACTTGTCGTGGCATCTCGAAGACAATCTTGAGCTGTAGTAGCTAGAATCACTGGTTAAATTTACTCACAGAAATATCCCAAGCTAGCGGCTTTAATACAAGCAGCTGTTGGTTTTTCTTAGATCGGTAAACATCCAGCGTAATTAGACAGGGCGAAGCAAAAATCTTCGATAAGATGCTTGTAATGTAGCCTCAACAGTCGACACGCCGAGTCATAACTGCATGGCCCTATTGAATTCTCCTTTTCATAAGGACCATGTATATTATATTAAGAGAAAAAACACTAATCAATTTCTGGCGGCTCCAACACTCTTCTTAATTAAAAAGTAAAATAAACATTTTGCTAGTTTCTTTTTCTTATACTGCACTGTTTTTGCATCATTTATACGTGTATACTTTTAATTTTTTAACGTTGGTTTTTTAACTTGACAATTTTATCTGATGTTTATCTTAGAGAAACTTAAGATCATAACCGTATCCTTAAATATAATTTACTTGAGGCTTGAAGTCCTACCAAATTGCGCTTAACATTTGCCCGGACAACCGTCTCTAACAGTACAAACTTCAGCACAATTACGAGAACATTTATTATTTTCAATATTCCCTGCGGTGATTTTAATGTAAAAAGTTATCAGCTGAGAAGCATATTGCTCTGTACAAGTACATTTATTTAGTTTCAAACTAGGACCGATGAGTACTTTTCAAAAAGTTCAATAATTCATTCAGGATGTTGTTGCTTTGCAGGCGGTTTAAAGATGTAATCAACATTAAGGAATACTCCTTGTTCGGTGAAAACTGGAACACATTTTCACTCTATGCATCAATAGTTTCATACTTCACAAGATCTAAATAAATTCACTTTAAGAAGACCAGATTAACCGGAATGAAACTGAATCAGGGAAAGTCAAAGGATCAAACGTTGACTTTTCTTTTTACACTCCTGCTTTTAGTTTTGCTAGCAACTTCAGTAACGTACTTTTCAATTTTTAGTTTTCTAAACTAGCTGCAGCTTATTGAGCTCCCTTTTGATTAATTCGGAACCTGCATGATATTAATTCTGATTAAGGTCTAGTTGTAAGAGAAGTCATCGCAACAATGTGAAAATAGAATGAGGTTTTCGCCGCCGTTGTTTTCGCCGTTGGTTGGTTAAAAAATTTAAATTTACCACGGTGACTCGACAAGGTGACAGGGGATGAAACAGGACTTGCGTCCCAATTGATATCAACCCCTCCTTCACCCTCCTATGACCACTACTCTTTACGAACAGCAGTATGGGTATTTCTCTGTGCACTTTTCTGAGAAAACGTAGCCTGTTCCATGCCGCCAAAATCGCCTAAAATTAATTTAACACGAATAACTTCTCAAATGATAAAATCAAAACTTAGAGTGTTTTTGGGTAAACATTCAGTTACTTAATTTTTATCACCCGCTGTTCAGTTTTTCCGGAACAATCGTATACAGATGGTAAATCAAACAGAAACAAAGATCGTTACTATCAACTGCCAAATAATACAGTGAAATAGGAAAAAAAACTTAGCCCGTAATTTTGTTGCGAAGAGGCTTTGATTTCATTAGTTTAAAGAGGTAAATTATAAAAAATGGTAAAACAATCGACGAACCGCTACCTACGTTGGGACAAATTACATGGACCAAACCAGCGAAGCTTGTGGTAAAGCTTAGTTTGGTGTCAGGTCAATTCTACCCAGTCACTTGCCTTTATGCAAGTTTTATTTTTGAACTTAGAAATCGTTTTGTCCAGTATGGCTGAATCCACAAGTGGGCAAGATGAAGCGAATCCTGCCTTCTGATTGGCTACCAGAGAAGGCACATCTTTCCTACTAGCTCAGGAGTTCCGAACCGAACAAGCGTCGTCAGCAACGCACATACACCTATTTCAATTAAGGTTGCTCCCGTGAACCATGTTTCATATCCTGCAGTGCACTATGGTAAACCCTTTTGTAGCGGGAAGTTCAGTCTTGTTCACGTTCATTGAAATAATGAACTGAGATCATTTGTCAGAAGGCATTCAAGAGAGCTTTCTTAGGCATAAGCGAGCTGAAGAATTTCATTTTTAATTACATTAAATGAATAGGGTTTTACCGCCTGACTTAGCTTCGTTTTTGCATGGGCCAGAATGCTGGTTATTTCAATAACGCAGATCAACTGGCTATTCTTTATTCTATTCAGCTTAAAAAAAATTGCCTCAAAAATAGGTAAACGCGTAATGTTAAGTTATTTATTGTAGTTCATGAACAAACGCCTTGAAAATTTCCATCCGAAATTCCCCCGTGCACGAGCCAAGCAAACTCGTTGAAAATTTGCAGCATTTGCATAAATTATTACCACAGAGAAAAACCTAGTAACCTAAATTGCTGTCTTAAATTAAAAAGCCTAGGATTCAGTGTTTTGAAATACATTGTCTTAACGTTCTGCAGACATAGCATAGAAGCGTCAGCAGAGTTTGCTTTCTAGGTTTCTAGGCCCGTTGCAGGCACGTAATTGACTAGACTTGCTACAATAATGCACCGCGGGCTATGAAACATGGATCATGCATCGTGCATCATTCTTCTCTGAAGCAACCTTAATTGAAATAGGTGTATACAACTTCCAAGTATTGTCTACGCTTTTTTGCAGAGTAGTCTGTCTCAACCCCAAGAATGAAGTTAAGAAAACTCCCCGTTTTACCTTTTGCTCCTGTTTGCGCGGAGCCCCATCACAAACACAAAATGCTGATACGAGCTTTTTCCCTAAGTGCCTGTCATGTGACATTTTGACATTTCTATTTCTAAGGACACCAAGGACACCTGCACTGCGCATTTGCACAAGAAAAGCTCCAAACAACTCGTGTTTGAACATTCTCGCCTCCAGAGCCACTTTGCTTAATGTGACGACCAAAAGAAACGACGGGCCCTTGGGGACGACAGTGGTGTTTGAAAGCATCATTTCAAAATGAAATTCCATTTGGTAAAGTTGTCAGCGCATTGTTTTCCAATTTCAAGTCTGTAGTCTTGGGGAATTTGATACGCAACTTTGCACTTAAATACATAGAGCTTACCTCGCATGGTTTAAAATGTTTTGGTAAACGCGTGGATTGAAATCAAATTCCCTGCGCTAATTAACTCATGAAAATTATCAAACGCCGTTTTATTATTTTGCAATAGTTTGGAGGTGCGGGGTATCTTTGCACATGTCTAACTGAGTGGGTGTCTTACATAGTTCAGTGACGATTGTTCGGGGTAGACAATTTTCATTTTACAAAACTAAATGTACAAACAATTCAGAAGTGTAATTGCAATAGTCACGAGTACAGTTTCCATAGATACAGAAATCAGAACGTGCCAGCTACTCTCGCATGCGCACACTTCCTCCGCCATGATTCCCACTCCGGAGTGTTGAAAAACGTCATGCTTCAAACGTAATGAGACAATGGTCTTAACGTAACTTTCTTGCATGGTTTGTAACTTGAACTGAAAATATATTTCTAATCTAAGCACGTGTTTTGCTCATGTTTGTATAGGTAATAGCATGATTTATAGTGATATTTCAAAATTGTTATACGTAATTTCACGAGCCGTTAGGCGAGTGAAATTTGAGACAATTTTGAAATATCAAGAGTGGTATTTATGCCAAATATCACGTACAAATCATGCTATAGTCAGGTCGATCTTCGTCTATAGAGAAGGAAATGCCAAAAAAATGGCCGATTTTTCGATCAAGCAAAACTAAGCAACTTTTACTATCTGGAACAAAGCTAATAGTCATGGGAAAAAAAACTGTTAAAAGATTTAAAAGAGGTCTGAAATAAAAACTTTCAGACTCCCTGCGCTTTCGGGATTACTTCTCTGTTTTGCGCTCGGCATAACACTAAAACCACACTGACTGTGACAAAGTTAAAACCCCACCGTGAAATCTAGATAATTCCTCATGACCAAATTGTAGATGATCTAATGGCTAGAACTGCTAGGAGATGATAATTGAATAAATTGTGACTATAACAATCCACTAGGTGACTTAACCAGGCAAAAAATGTTTAAATCTTGAGGATTTTGTAACCGCTTTAGGGCAAACCGTTCAAGAATTTTGATTTATCAGTTCATTTATTATTTAAAGTTTTAAGGCAAATGAAAGAATTGCTGTATCGAATTAAATGAGCTCTGCTAATTTATGCTGCTTGTTACGACCCCTAGGGTTCAAACTATTTATAAAGGAGACAAGAAAGGAATCAGAATTTTAAAAGCAAAATTATGTTCCTACCAGTTCACTAGCTTTTGGTATCATGGTGAAAAGTATCTTGCAAAGCATTGTTAATGTGGAAACAGTGTGGCTTGGGTTGTTGCTAGGTTTTCAGCTGTCATTCTGTGAGGATGGTAAGTTTTGAACTTTTGTTTTTGATTTACTGTGGTGCATTTGCGGAGAATTATCTCCTGTGGAATTCCGTTATCATTCATCACAAAATTGCTAAGCTTGGAAGCCTTCAGCCTGAAGTTAGAGATAACTTTCTAGTAGCAAAGTTTATTTTTTAATGCTTATTAGTCTGCCCATGTAAAGGCTTGTAAAAGAAGCTACTAGACTCAATATACATGGTTGACAAGACTGGGCAAATACATCAGTGAAAATAGTACTAGCTGTCATTTAACTCTTACACTCAGCGTCAAAAGATCAAACATTAAAGTTTAAAGACAACAACAATCAATAGCGACAACCGCACTGATGAAAATCTTGAAAATGTTGAATTCAAAAATCTTGTAACAGTCTTAACTCTTTGAAAAGTTGAAGCTACTAACTTAATTTTCGCAAGTTAGGGTTTCTGAGGACAACATCATTCTTATTCCTCTACCAGACTCTGCAAATAAATTAACAAAAGGTTTTTACTTGTTAAACAAACTAGGTTAAAATTTAACAAATGCGAACCTTCGTAAACGTTTCCCATGTCACCCAAAAGCAATTTTACAGGTGATTACTGGACCGCAACGAACTGTAAGTTCGACCTTAATCAAACTGATTCACATTAAACCGACGATCTGAAGGTGTAGTCTGAGCTCGTAAAAGCAGTTTTGTCACTCAGGATCGCGAGGAAACTAGGTCTTGGTCGATCTTACACGATATTTTTTTGGGTGATTCGAGTTTTTTTATTGTTTCGACTCGTTCGTTGGCAACATCTTGTTTAAAGTATCTTTACTCGAGTGCTCGTTTATGGTAATCGATTCGTTTCACGACCGGAAATATACCATGAATTCAACAGAAGAACACTTGATTAATTCCTGAAATCAATTGTTTTAACTATAAATACTGTCGGAATGTTTTAGTGAATAGACAGTAGAGTCGCCGTAGCCTGAGGCAATGCCAATTGGTTGTTCGATTTTTTGCGGTCCAGGTGATAATGATATTAAACTGTTTCTTACTTAGGCCGTGTTCGCACTACAACGAAAAATAGAGTTTGGTGTGATGTTTAAGTTCATTAAGCAAGAATTTATAGCCATCTATACAGCAAAAAATACAAAAGAAGAAAGAGGACGTCTCCATCATGCTATCAGTTTAATTTTAGGTTTGCATACTGCTAGTTTCTACCACTAGCAGGTTCCAGAATAAGAAAGACTGAAGACCTTTAATTGAGTTCAAAACTCACGTACAAGAGGTCGATAGCATAAACTAGTTAGTTGACGTTAACTATTAATATAGGTTAAAAGATTATGTTTCTGATATGCATATGTTCTCTGTAAAGTTTCGTTTACCTCGTGCTGCTATATGTAATTATGAAAATACAGCGTCGTGCTGTTCGCATCAGTCTTAAAAATGAAAACAAATCTTAAAGAACAATGTAGACTTGAAAACGAAACATGATTCTTTAGCTTTAATCTAATGTTCCGTTTCGACGGAGAATTAAAGTTTCGGACCAAACTAGACATGAAGATCTATTGATCCTCTTTACACTTCATTTTCATCAGGAGGTTCGATGCTCGGCTTTCTGTGCTCCTGAGTTGTTCTCTTAAACCAGGGCAAGAAACCTTCGATATTTTCTCTCTCCATCCAGGTGTATACATAGGAAAATCGACACGGTGCTTTGTTTCAAGACAGACATTCTCTCTTAATTGTTGACTATTTTTACTCGACTTCAGTGGAAACCAGCCAATTGAGTTCGTGACTTCTTCAGGCCTTAGTAATATGCACTGGAACCTCATCAGTTCAAGGAATGGCATCACCCGTTTTGTTTGCAAGGTCCGTTTACAAGAGCGATCTAAAAATTGAAAAGCTCGGATAGAAATTCTAAAAAAAGAACAACTCGAATCAAATTTTACGTGTAAACGACTTCACCTGTTCCAAAAAAGGGCCATAGGTGCCTATAAATGGTCTTCTTTCGGAACGGAACAAGTAAATATTCGGTTCAATACTAGTATTTTAGACTCCTTCTCAACGTGTAAACGCTTTTACTTTTTACTATTTGTAATATTTTTTTTGTCTCTGGTCTCGCAAGTGCAAACATTCCGTTAACGAATCCTTTCCCCAGAGTTCTTGATTGAGCACCGCACTAGATGTGATACAAAACGTGCATAGGTAGAAACAGTTAGATTTCGCCTGGATTCGGTACTAACCTGTTTCCCCAAGTCTTTCTGTCGCTTTTGGAGTGACTGTACACTTGCCTTACGTTTTAGGAGGAGAGATCTCTCGTATGATCGCAAGATCCGGACCGAACCAAACCCCCATGGAGGTACTCCGGATCTCAAGTAACGGGGATGATCGAATAGGGGAAAAAGTCAAAACCCAAAATAATCCCCAGGGCTTCAAACAAAACCACCCAAAAATCCCTGGATCAAAAATTAATTCTCAAGAATGATCCTTGACCCTGTGTCAAGTAAGTTATTACCAAGAACCCCAAAACGGCCGTTTCATCATTAGTTTAGGTCTTTCAGGCTTACGCTGGACTCTTAAGCCGTAGAAATGATTTTTGCTGTTTGTAGTCAGTACAATTGCTAATAACATCTTTCTGACTTAGGTCAGATTCTTGAGTGTGGCTTTAACTTAGCTTCTAACAAGTTTACTTTCTTATTCGAAAGAGCTTGCCGTTGTAGCAAGTTACCTTACAGCCATGCCTCAGTAAAAGACATTTAAACGATCTTCGACGACATTAGTTGCTCCTTGTGATTACGCATGAATTGTCTGACTGGATTTGCAAAAACATGGCTATAGAAATGTCTCTCATATTACTTCTGACTGAGTCTTGTAGTAGAGCATCTTTTTTAACTTTTATTTTATATTTTCATGGTTACTTTTTATTTATTTAATTTGTACCGAATATTTACTTATTAATACGCTGCGGTAAATAGACTTTGATGAGTTTCTCACAACCTCCCGCCACCACCCCCTCCCCCACCCCAAAAAAAAAACCTTTTTCGCCATCCATACCGAATTTCTGAGCCTTAAGAAATTTCCAGTAATAAAGACATTAGCAAAAAACATTCGCAGAACTACGCAGCTAGGATACGCGGGCACTACTACGAATCTCCAGATTGTTTTGAGTACCTCAAAAGATCCCTACTAAATGAGGCCACCCCCAAAAAATCCTGGAATCGAAAAGTTCATCCCCGTCACTTGAAATCCGGAGTATCCCGCCTGGGACCCAACCAGATCAAAAACAGAGTAAATTTCCTCTTCACTAAACCGTGTACGCTTGTGGAAATACTACCTTCACCTTTTATATGGCAGTGACACTCACAACCATCAAGGTTGACAGTCCAATAATAGCGACCTTAAACAAGGGCTACGATGACGGCAGTGAAAACGTCGCTAAAAAAATGAATTTGCGTTCTTTCAAACATAATCGCGTCTATTTGGACCCTCTCAATATGTCAAATTCAGGCGACTTTTCCTGGAGTTGAATTCTTAGGGATTTTATTCAAGTTCAAAAAGAGGAAGAAAAATTCGTCGTGGCATGTCCACGTCCTCCACAAAACGGCAAATTAGGAGTTTTCACGTCGTAGTCGTGCAGAGGACGTCAAAGAAATGTACTAAAAAGGATGATGCACGTGCTGAGCTGTTGACCTATTGTTTTTTGAAGTCGTCGTTGTGGTCCTCGTCGTAGTTACTTAAGCTCCCTACTGTCTAAAAACGCCCCTGTTGATCCCAAATGTAAAGGCTTATTCCTAGCTGGATTCTTTTGTCCTGGTATAAGTCTTCGTCTCTCAACAACCTTGGAAAAAGCCAATATGAACACCTATCATGCAACTTGGCTTTTTTTCTTTTGTTCTATAATAATAATAATAATAATAATAATGATACGATTCCTTCATTAACCTTCTGCAGTAGAATTCATAGTACTTAGCTAGTGGGGCCTTTCAACTGTGACTGAAACAAATAATGCAAATAAAAAAAATTAACAGGGTTAAGAATCCCAACAGCAGGAGGTAAACCAGGTGGCTAATTACAAGCGTGGTCGAGGATTTGAACTCGAGAATACTGTGAACAAATCCAGCTAGCGGTCAGGGCTGGACTTGAACTCGGGCCGGCCTCCGAATTACAAGTCCAGCGCTCTAACCGCTAGGCCACATTGCCTCCTTCCATTCTCCTCGCTCTCCCTCTATTTTTTCATCTCCTTTTCCTACACTGTTGTGATTATTGTGCTTGTACGACCCAGAGAATTCAGCTTTTTTGCCTCAATTTTGATCAACTGGCTCCAAGTTTTTAGTAGCCAGCTTTTGGCAAATCCAGGTAGTTATATCTTTCCGAAAAATTGTAGGAATGAAGTCGATTGGGCGATTTTGGACTTGAACACGATCTTCTGGGCCTTTGTGACCCATCGAAGGGAAATCATGAAACGTTCGATACGTTAAAATAGTCCTCCTCTGTCCTCTTTCAAAAACAATCTATCTCCAAAGAAGCCAATATAAAACTGGCTAAGAATGAAGCTATTGTTTCCCCCCTGAATTCGCTTCCTTTCTTTCGTTTTCTTTCAAATGGCTGCATGACTTGGCAAACTAGCTGATGAAGTTGTAAACTATTACTGACTAGAGCATTACTGGTGTTTTCAGTGGGCTGTTTAAACGGTTGGGTAAGACATGGAACTTCGTGTTACTATGCGTACAACCACACGACTCAAAAACTTTCGTTCTGGAAAGCAAGAAAATGGTGTCAGAAGCAGAATTTTTCTGACTTGACAAGTGTACTAGGCCAAGAGGAAGAGAATTTTTTGGATTTCCTCATTAATGCAACACACCTTCGTAAAAGAGAATCATTTTACATTGGACTGCGGACAACAACCAACAACATTGCCTGGAAGTGGGTGCGCAATGAACCTTATAACTACACAAACTGGTTCCAGGGAGAAGAACCACCTCTCCCTGCAAGCGGAGAGCTCCAGAAATGCGCTTTTTACAATGACACTCATCAGTGGATGGTGGAAACTTGGTGTGGAGTGAAACGACTCTTTATTTGCAAACAGCAACAACCACTGCAGCAGCAACAACAACAAACAACAACAGCAACGACAAGGACAACAACAGGTAATGAACAAATAATTTACAAGTATTCCAAATCGATAGTCTCATTCTTGAGGTTTCTCTTTGAAGAACGGGAGCCGAAGATAGTCACATCCCAACAATGAGCTTGTGTTCGCATTTATAAAGTAACGCATACTGCAGTCGTTTTCGAAATAGGTTCTTCTTCAGTATAAATGAACAGTGATGGATTGAGTTTAATGTATCTGACCTCTTATCTATCAGGAGAAGCTGATAGTTCCATACGTGTATCTCTTGTTTACCCCTACTCGCCTCTTTTACGTCCCTGCGTGCTCCTCTTTCAAAAATGAATGCGTAAACACTATTCACGAAGTTGATTGGTTTAAAGAGCTAAAGATTGACACTCTCTGATGATAGATACATGATCTTACGGTGTAGTAGTTAAGTTCGCTAATGGGAACAACTGGCAAAGTGAAACAAAACGAGGTTAAGTGCTCAGCCTTTGATATGAAAATGATTTCATTCTCATGCAAATAAAACTCATTTTCTCAAGATAGGTGTGCACTTGGTCTCATTTTGAAATTGAGGATTTTTGGAACTCGGAAGTGACCTACTATGTACATATTACCTTGTAGGGCAGGGGAGGTATCGTAAAATTCCGAAAATTAGCCCCAGGGCTTATATTTTTCAAAGGTCCTTTTTGAGGGGTTTATTTTTGGAGGGGCTTATCTACGGAGGGAAATTTGCGTTTCAAAATCGATTGGGCTAGCCTTATAGTCGGAGGTAAATTTACCGTTTTTGCTTTGTTTCACTTTGTATTTGAGGGCAATTTCCAAGTAGAAGCCCCCGGGGGGCTTATATTGGTTGTGGCCATTTAACGGAGGGTTTTTTGCGTTACCGGTTTTGGGGGCTTATATTTGGAGGGGCTTATACATGGAGGGGTTTATTTTCGGAATTTTACGGTATACCCCCTTCATGAGAAAGTTTTTGATTATTTTTTTCTCTTTCAGCTAAAATAACTGTCGAAACGCGGCCAGGAACTGCCAGTACTAATATCAGTCCTTCAACTTCTACCCCTACCAGTCCTATGACAACTTCTATCCCCAGTCCTACGAAGGCTATGATATCGGTGAGTATCTCGTTATTTCAAAATGTTGTTTTTGATTTTCGCGAAAATATTACTTGCATTTTTGACACCTGAAAAGACAGACAACCGTGTTAGTGTGCCACTCCTTGAAAATGAAACTAATAACGAGAAAGAAAGGCTGATTAATTATTTCAAAATGCAAGATTTTCGCGAAAAGAATCTTAGCATTTTTTACCAAAAAAAAGACAAAAAACCGTGTTTTGTCTGTCATTTCTACCTTTTGCCTTCTAATCGTGATTATCATTTTTTATAATTTCTTTGAAAAAGATTTCCTCAACTGACGATCCTATAAAACAACTGTTCAACAAGCTGAATGAGCGACTCGCTGCACTTGAGGGAGCAACATTGAATGATTCATCTGCTGAGAAATACATTAAGGTATGAAGGGTAAAGATAGCAGCCTCGTTTCCAGGGCCTCTTCCTTAAGTCCTGGGACCGAGATTGGTAAAGACAACATTATGTTTTAAGATTGACGTTTTCCTTCTACGCCATGGTAACATGAAACACACCATTTCATAAGTTGCAAGTAGGAAAAGCTAAGGAAAGCTTTCACTGCCCGCGTTCTAAAAATGTGAATGAGATATTGCTGAAGATGAATAACATATGTTTTAGGGTAAAGGGTTTATCCGGCGACCAAGATAATATAAACTAAGCTCCTTTACAGTCTCCATTGTTATAAAACTGCTTTAATCTCCACACTGCCACCTAAGACATTCATGTTATTCATAGGGAAAAGTCCATAAGGGACTCGTTTCTTAGTCTTCACCTTCCCATTAGCGAAAAATTCTTGCTAGAACCACTTGGACAAACAGCAGCGAGGGAAAGTCGGATCTTGTTGAAGATCAGGATCAGCAATACAAAATAACACTTTTAAAATTCAAGGCGCGGCTGATCGGACAGCTAAGGGTTGATAATTTGCAAATTTAGTTTCTTAATATTCGACTAGACAAGACCAGTCTTCATCAGGGGCTCGAAAAGCTTTTCTAGCCCCCGATGAAGACTAGTTTTGTCTAGTCGAAACATTGGGCAAATAAATTTGTAACTTATCTTTGGCTGTCCGATCAGCCGTTTCACCTTCCCATTTTGGCTTGCGTGTCGATTGTTTGCATTCGTGTTATGTTGCGTGATCTGTACAGAAGAACCTGCTTATCGAAAAGCGTAACGAGCAAGATGCTAAGCTATACTATACTATTAAGCGGCATGATATTTCTTACTGATGGCAATCCGACTTGTTAGCTCGTTTCTAAATTAATCCGTAGTTGAAGCCATATGACTTCAGAATGTGAATAGGGGCCTGAATTTTTCTCGGAAATTGTGAACTACGATCTGGGTGTGCACTAATCTCAAGATAAACGTCCCTTCAACCCTTTTGGCTATAAGTGTTGACAGGAGCCCATTGTGTTATGGGCTCCTGGTGTTGATGCTATTTCTGATGCTATTTTAGGAACTAGGTGCAGATCTGGACAGCGCACTAGGTTCCTTGACAACTGGAGGAAAGTCATTGGTACGTGTTAGCTTTAACATGTGGAATAATGGAGACCTTCAGATTCTAGCTAAGAAAAGGAGGACTACGAGAAAGAGATTATCTTAGTTCTAAATAGTATGCGCGCGTGAACCAGCGTCATTTGGGCGGAAAAACGTGATAGCCGTCGCATTCTACACGGATTTTAGCAAAAACTATCGTAGCGACGGTTTTCAAATGTTAGAGTTCTTTCTTTTTTGTAATAAGGAAGGAGCTTAACCTCCTTCAAAAAAGTGCTAAGTTTCCTGTTGAAAAATAGCACAATGAATTTTTTCAGGGTGTATATTTTACGTTAAATGTGTTCCTCACAGTCGTCCTCGAATCTAAGGGTCTTTTATAAAGATAACCTGCCACAATAACAACTACTTAACTTGACTTGTAATCATGACAAGCACGAGTCACTTTTGTTATGAAATTATATCCACGATTTTTATTTTCTTCTAATTACAGTCCCCAAATGACCTGGGGGAAGTAGTTAAAATGGGTGAGAAAATTGGTGAGTTAATAGTCAGCGGATTGAAGAGAGGAGGAAATATCACGGAGCCAAAGAGCATTCAAATAACAACGAACTCTCTTGGTGAGTATTCCATTCCTTGTGCACACAGCCGTCGATAGATCTTATAAAATACAGCCATACGCGGCTACCGCTAACAAACAACTACCTTTTAATTCTTCTCAAGTGCGAGGCCAAACTTGGGAAACATGTTTCGAAGCACGCAGGGCACCTTGGGAAGAGCAAAGTAGCGGACGCCCCACCTTCTCATAGCCATTTGCGTTCCCATGTTCCCTTGCGTGTTTAAGTGCCTGCGAAGTCCGAGGTAGTATTTTAGGAGGTCTCTTGAGGGAGTTTCGTCTGTATTACTTCTTTTGAAGTAGAACGGGTTATAAAGGGCAATACCAAGTCACACATCATTTCCCATGTGATAACTCTGTGTTCACCTTCCCCTACACGCATCTCACGCTTCCAAATGCCTCATTCCCTCATTGAGAGTTACTGTAGTAGTCATGACAGCTAATTGTGCTTTGATGCCATAGCTCTTGGAATCGATGTTGTACCTCCCGCCTCTGCTGAAAATAGTACGATGTCTGTATCTTTCCCACAAGACGACACAGAAACCAACAAAATCAAGCTGCCTGCTTCTTTGATATGGAAAGCACAGAGTTCAGGTGATCACTGTACACTTAATGTATAAAACACTGAGGTCGATTAAGGAAACCTCACTTGCTTACCCCGAAAAGAAAAATAGGACCTTTGTGGCAGTAGATTCCATATTTCAGAAAGTGCACAACAATATCCACCTAAGGATCACGGTGCATCATAAGTTCAGATTCTAAGAATTGTGTGGTAAGGAAGACACGCTTCAAATCTCAGCGTTTCTTGTACTTCATACTAGCTTTAGTACCGGTTTGACATCGTACAATCATCTTCCCCTGGGTGTTGTTATCCCTAAGACGTAATTATGGTATAGAGAAATCCCGCTGATATGACCACGTTCGGTCCAGGAAAGTTTGATCTTTTTAATAAGGTATAAGATCTCGTTTCACCTTACGATTATCAAACTAAGCGTCTTTGAACCATGTATGACTGCAAATATACGAAAAAATATTCCAGAAGAAATCTAATCATTCAGATCATTATTGCACTTTTTATGGATTACATAGATGAGTTTAGTCTTGTTTAACTTGATAATATTTGTTTGTTGTTTTAGATGGAGTTTCCGTTACCAATGTTCTTCTTCCCACTGTCAGCGCGACAGCGGATCCTCAAACAAAAAGGTGCGTAAACAAAATAACTTTTGTTTTGTCTACAGTTTGAGCTCTGCCCACGTGTGTGTGGGTGAGTGTGGCTCTGCCCACGTGCGTGTGTGGGTGGGTGCTCCTATTTTCAAATGAGAGGGCTGTACTCTGAGACCTTTCAGGCGGGAAAATGTGAGGATTAATTGGTATCGTTAAAATTACAAATGAACGTCATTACAAAACGTACTGCGGCAACAGTTAAGGATCTCCAAAATTTAAAGTTTCTTAAACTACTACTCGCGACTTAGTGGCAAGTCCTCTCCAAAGAGTATCCAAAAAATAACAGGTACTACTCCTTTGAAATTTCGGTACCTCTCTCTCACAATATTAACCTCAACGACACACACAACATTGACTAATGACATCGTCATAAATATTTTTTTATCCTGATTTAACAGAATATTGATCTCAGGGATTATTGCAAGCACTATTCTGTTCAGCAATGGAAGCAGGTTCGACAATTTGAGCGAGCCTGTTATCATCAGACTCTCGGCGGATAATAAGGTAAACAGCCACTTCTAATAGCCGCATTAGAGATAGGTACCTTAAAGATGGATAAATTAACTAACTTGAAGAAAAAGGCCTTCACTAGGTTAACTAATGATGGCCTACTAATTTGTGAGCACTTTGACATGAAGATGATAAAGGTGTGGTGGGCTTGAAAATTAAGAGAATAATGGGACAGAGAAGCAATCTTAGGGCGTTGGTCGGGATACGTGAATTTTACCAAAGTTATTTTTAGAGAAATTCTACTTCCTGATACGTCCGCACATTTTGATCGATTGTTTGAAACGTCGTCAAGTCCACGCGCGACTGCCTCAAAGCAAGCAGTGCAGAATATTGTAATGGCGACTTAAGAATTCTCTCTTGACAACAGTGAATAAAAGTTTCGCTCCTCCCATCTACTCTGGTGGCGATTGACGTCGCATACCCTCAAAAATGGGCATGGCTGTTGTCCTGGTATGACTGTAAATAAATCAAAAACTATGTGAGAAGTGGGGTGGGGTGGGGTTACTCCCAATAATTACCAATACGGGGACTCCGCCAAAAAGGGGTACATTCGTAAGGCGTCAGGTATATCAAAGGGTAAGAAATTCACGATCTGATCGAAGGGTTGGAAAATCTATAATTTAAGTGGCTTTAATTGGTGTAGCTATTTCAAAAAGACGTGCCTTATGGCCGTTTCATTTCAGCTTATTAAATACTACACGAAAATGTCGAGAAGACGTCCTGTTTTAGCCATTTATTATTATTAAGTATGTATACAAAAAAGTACTATTTTTTCTTGGAAGGCACGCGAAAGAAATACCTCAGCTCTCAAAAGTGTTGAGCCTCCTCGTATAAACTTTGTTACGTAAACCTTCTTTCCCCCCCCCCCCCCCACTCCTCCGGGCTCTGTGAGAAGCGGGAGTTTTGGTGCCGCCTCTCCCGCCTTTGTTGCTTCGTTTAAAGCTAATGAACACTAAAATTGAAACCCACTGTTTTGTTAGGCTGACGCTGAGTCGCAGAGGGTCTGTGCGTTTCTGGATACAACTAATAAGTAAGTGTTACTTGTTAACTAAAATCGTCTTTAGGAACTGAAAAGCGTTGCCCCATTTCAGTCATCATTACAATTCTGAAGAGTGAACGTCCATACTTGTAAACACTTGAAAAAATTACACAATATAAAAAGATAATCCCACATTTTTGACATGGAAATGCGACCACTCAGGACATATGATAAGTCGGAGAGTGGTGCGTACTTGCTATTTTTCTTGCTTTAACAGCTGATAGAATTTTTTTTGGAAATAGTTACTTTTTTCTCAGGGGCACATAGTAAACACTGTTTAAGAAAGACGTACATTTGAATGTTATGTTATCAAGAAGCTTTTGTGAGTAAAACATTGCACATATCCATACCTTCGACACTGATCTCAGTTTCTAACTGTTATTCTCCTACTGTCCTACGAAGCAATGCTCCCTCTCGACACAGTGTTGCGTGACTCCCCGAACAACGGCAGTGTAGAAGAATTCAGCCATTAAGTATGTACCGAGACAACAAACTTGATTTCTTTTCCTCTGTTTTATGACAGTTCCTGGTCCTCTTCGGGATGTGTTGTTCATCGCCAGGACCTCACCTATACTGAGTGTCACTGTTATCACATGACCAGTTATGCCGTTCTTATGGATGTACACGGAGCATTTGTTAGTTTGAATTTACATGTATTTCTCTATTAGAGTGTGTGTCCCGAGAAGCGCAGAGGAGGGGGGGGGGGGGGGGGGGGGTTACGTTAGCATTCTGGGGTTGGGATGTGTAGCTGATACCAATTTTGCTACCCAATACCAGACTAAACTCCTAATGGCCATTATCCTAGAGTCGCTATTTTCCATCTATCAACGCTTTGTGAAAGGTTTGAACTCAGGAGTCAAAGTGAATTGTATCACGTCAGTTAACTGACGTGATACAACTCAATTTGACTCTGAAGATGACTACCGCACAGGTTGTCGAAACGTCAGTCACTGTCAACAACAACGTACAGTCCTATTCAGGACTACGTTCACCCAGACGATCAAACTCTACCTACTTTCTATCAACACTTTCTTTGTTAACAGGTAAATCTAAGTTTGCGATTTCATTTTTGTAAGATGGCAATGTTCGGTTTTCCTAGCTTAGACTAAAAACTTCAACCAACTGATCCGTTTCCTGGAGAATAAAACCCTATTCTAGAGCAGAACTCTCTTAAATTGAATGTGAATGTATTTGTAACAGAGAGAGTTTATTGGCTGTTTACAAATATTTCTAGATATTGAATTGATGAAAAATTTAGCACGTCCTCCTGAAAAGGGTTACAGAACCAGGCTGCCGAAGTGAATACTACTTATTAACCGAGAGTAAGGTCATTACAGGGAAATGTCAGACCGAGGCCTTGATGTATTGACCGAGGTCTGAGATTTCCTTGTAAGGTCCTGTAACAACCGAACAGAAGAAAATATTAACTTTTATTAACTGTATGGCCTTTTCATTATGGACCTGAGCCTGCGATCAATTAAAACCATCAACTGGCCAGCGGATAACTTTAAAAGCACGTTCACCTTATTGAGTTGTACACTTGAGCCCGCGATATAGTCAGGTGACACAGGTCAGCGGATGCCCTTTTGACAGCTGTCAATTGACCATAACATATTTGTCCATAAGGATGTCTACTGTCAAGTTAAACACAGATTGTTTTTGCTTTGGACAACTACAATCTTAGACAAAAAACTTGAAACACCTTGAACATTCTCGCACCATTTTCGTCCCCCTCCCTTTTGCATTGTTGTGACCAGTCAAACAGTAAAATATCGTCTCAACATTGTACAGGGGGAAGGGGGGTTTCAAGGATTTTGGGCGAGGATTGTAGCTAGTAATGCCCCATCATTACAAGAAAACAGCTAATCAAAGCGCGTGTGCTGTGGTAGCCATAACATAAAATGATTCTTAAATCACTGAAGAAAAAGTTATCCCCAAAACTTCTGTGTCACTTTACAGTAACCTCGACACTCTGAAACCATGTAGGCATTTTAAAATTCGAGGGGCACAAAGTAAACTCCACATTTTTTTTCTCTGTATCTTTTTTTGGTCTCCACAGGAATCTGATGCCGTTTCTGAGAAGGATAAGTTTGTTTTATCCACTGTCTCGATTGTGGGATGTCTGATAGCATTCGTTTGCTACATCATTTTGCTCTGTACATTTTACTTTCTCAGGTAATAAAAAAATCGGCGTTAATTTAGTAACGCAAATGGTAAGGCCCCCACAACCTTTTCGTGATATCTTGGTTACCAGGCCTTTCCTGTTTGTCGAGCGCTCAAATCAGCGGCGAAGCCGCAAGGAAAATGGCGCGTGCTTTCGCAACGTTTTTTCCCCGCTCGCTAAACAAACCGCCTGTTACGCAGTTATTTCTGCTACATCCTGATTATTCCAGTTGCTAACGCATGCAATGCAAGGACAGAGGACTAGAATGTTACAATTAAATTATGACGCCATATGCATCTGGTAAATACCCGTTATTGTAAAAATGCATTAATGTTAAGGAAAAACAAAGTTAATAGATGATATTGATCAATTTTTCACACACAGGAGACGGACAGAAACCACGTCTATCCATATGCATCTCGCTGTAGCTGAGGCTTTCGCCATTTTTTTCTTTCTTATTGCCTACGCTGCCAATGGTATCAAGGTATAAACACGCACTGAGTCTTGTTCACTTTGATCTTCATCATTCAATAACATGTAGTTCCCTTAGATGATATATGGCTATAGCTGTGGATATTCTAGCAGTGATACGACTGGCCACAATATACAATCAGCCGCACTTTTTTCTGAAGTAGCGGGAACTACAGCTTGAACAACTCCTAAGAGGGAATTAGGGTGTTTTGTTGAAAAGGGGTGAGATTGATAATACCACCCAACTGTGGAAAGGGTATACAGATAAACCAGTCAGTTCACTAAAGGGCTAAGGCGCATCTTGAAAAAGTAGATTACGAGCAGTCTCTCTTTTTTCTTAGTCCGTCGAGCAAAACCAGCAAGCGGCTTCACCCCTCGACGCTCGCGTGCGCGTGCACTCCCCTCACTAAATCTGAAGAAAAAGAGAGACTTATCGTAGTCTTTTGAAAAAGTAGCGTATTATCTTTTCCTTGTCGGCTTTAAAATTATTCAGCTCACATTTTAATTTTGATAGCTTTCCTAGCCTGCGAGCAAGCCCTCCCGGGGCGTTTGGGCGGCGGGGCAAAAAAGGAGGGACCTAACCCTAACCTCTTCGTTCCCCCACCCTCCTATCCCCCCCCCCCCCCCGAGAACCCCAGGAGAGCTCGCTTGCAGGCTATTACTTTTCCTCCTCCCATCACCAAATTATTCTAAACGTACCCGCCTACCATTTGTCATTCACCAGTTGAAAAAACTCTTATGATTATCCAAAATTTTGCTTAATGTTTGTCACATTTTAAGCGCCAAGAACACGTACCTAACTTAGGATCCATTTCTAAAACGTCCCGTTGCAACATCCGCGCCCGAAAAGTTATTTAATGCATACAGTGTTTGACATTAAAGATTGAAAGCAACGCTATAAAAATAAGTCAATGGAATAGATTCGGATAGTTTTTGGGCTAGACCCGCCCTAGTGTTAAATTTTGTTTAAAACATGGCTCCTAGTAAGTTGACGAAATGTTTGAGAAACAGTCCTCTGGAAGGAATGCTCGCTAGTAAGTCACGAACTCGCGCATGCGCAAATCTTGCCATAGTAGTCTTGTCATAATCGTGAGAAGATTATCCTTTTCGTTCAAAATAGCTACGGTGGCCCAGAAGGGTCACACATGCAAATTAAAAATGTTGCAGCAAATTAAAAACTGTACATGCAAACTAAAAATATTACCTGCAAATTAAATATAGTACATGCAAACTAAAAATTGTGCTGCAAATTGAAAATAGAAAACATATCGATGCAAATTAAAAGTGAAAAGACCTGCGCGCGCAGTATGAGTGATGAGGACCTGGTCCGAGCCGTGTGACCTGGCCTTACAGGCGTCGACCCATTCATGTTTGTAATATTTTTAGTTTGCATGTACAATTTTTAGTTTGCAGCAACATTTTTAATTTGCATGTGTGACCCTTCTGGGCCACCGTAATAATCGCTATGGCTGTCGATTTTTAAAAATACACGCTTCCTCAAAGATTTTTGTGCCCATTACACTAGAACTTTATATAACCCCCTTTACGGCTCTAGGTATAGCCACACACAGACTAGCTTTGAAGGCCGACGTGCCAATTTTATGTATGCACGTACCTACTCGAAGTTCACTTCTTTGTTAGTTGTTATAGCACCGTGAAAATTTATTCTAAATTATGGAAATCTGGTTTGACATTGTTGGCAATTTTAGTCAATATTCTATCCTTAGTGGTCCTTGTGTCATTATAGCATATAGGGTAAGGGTTGAGCTTTTGGTGATACTACTTCTCCAAATGTTTCAACAGGGAGTTTGTTTTTCCGTCGCCGTCTTGCTGTTTTATTTTCAACTGGCATCGTTTTTCTGGATGTTGGTGGAGGGCATTAATCTCTTACGTGGATTGGTAAAAGTCTTCCGCGTTACCAGCCGGTTGAAAACCTACCACCTCTTCGCCTGGGGTGAGTCTCATTCTTTTACTTTTCCGATTGGTAGTTGACCTCTCCCAATGTATAAGGGAATTCGGATTCGGGAATCCAGAAAATTTTTTATGTAAAATCCGGAATCCGGGAAAATTTTGCGCGTGGAATCCCACAAACGATTGGAATCCAGAATCCAAGTTCCACTGACGATCCAATACAGTGAAACCCCGTAAATATGTACACTAAGGGGACCAAAGGAAGTGTCTGTATTAAAGGTGTATAAAGCGGGTTGAATTTAGAAAAAATGTAAGGGCTTTCTTTCCCCAAGGACAAAGTAAAATGTTCGTAATAATGAGATGTCCGTATTAAGCGGGTGTCCGTGAAGCGGGGTTTGACTGTACCCACGGCGTGGAATCCAGAGTTGATTGACTGAGCGGATGACTCAGACTAACCTACACACTCGCAAGTATACTCCGCCACAGGTGGTAGAGGAGCTGCGTTTAATACTGATTTTCGTACGTGTCAAACGTGACTGATCGTATCGTTTTCCTTCCGACAACATCACCCTTCCAGTGGCAATCGCAGCGAAGATAAAGTAATGTCGTAGGTGAGTTTGCGAAAGGTTTGAGAAAGTGGTCGGTGTGAAAGTTTTGGAGAGCGATAAACGCGCAGTGTGTGACACGTTTAGACGTAGAGTTCAGAAATCGGAGAGGAGTGGGATGTCTATCTAGATATTTTTGTAGTCACTAAAACTTTAACAAGAAGTGAACGCCCTTAAGGAAATTCCAAGGTAACCACTTCCAGCGCCATCTGACCATAATCTGGCCTGACTTGAAAGACGATCACATGAGATTACGATCAGTCAAGTTTATCTGAACAGCCACAGTCGCACCTCGAGAGAACTAAAGTCAATTTCAAACGCAACTCCTCCGCCCCCTGTTTTCAGACTGTCCCGAAAATGGGGTTGTCTAATCACTGCTAATTGATTCAGAAATCAGCTGGACCGACAGGTCTACAAGGTTACCAATTCATTGATGAATCGTTTGCATGTATCTGGCAAAGATACAGAGCAAATAACCGCAATTTCGGAAGTGGCTTTTGAGGTTGTCTTGCCCCACGTAAGGAAATATCCGGATTGCAGAAGTTTTTTTTTGCACGTAAAATCAAGACCGCTGGGCTTTGGATTCGGGAATTTAGCTCAAGGATTCCGGAATCCCGCTAGGGATTGGAATCTGGAACTTAAGTTCCAATTATCAAAATTCGCAATCCAAATTGTAAAATTGTGATTTGTTTACCCAAGGACGTGCGTTCCAGATCGAATTGGAATTTGGAAGTGTTGGTTTTTAAGGAGAGGGGAAAACCGAAGTACCCGGAGAAAAAACCTCTCGGAGCAAGAAAGAGAACCAACAACAAACTTAACCCACATATGGCGTCGACACCAGGATTCGAACCCGGACCACATTGGTGGGAGACGAGTGCTCTCACTACTGCACCACCCTTGCTCCCCAAGTAATCTGGAACCACTGCACCACCCATGCTCCCCAAGTAATCCGGAACCACTGCACCACCCATGCTCCCCAAGTAATCCGGAATCCACTGCGTGGAATCCAGAATCCAAGACTGTCTTCGATTACCTTAGATTACCTTGGATTTCCATGGGGCGAGTCGTCTCTTACTGTCGTGTATTGTGTACACGTAAGGGATCATTACCCGCCTGGGTTGGGTGTGGAGTAACCTTTGGATCAGTCACTGTGGGGTAGTCAGTAAGTAGCAATGGAGTGTAGGAGATGAAACAGCCCATTTGACAGTTACAGGTGGAAACGAGGCTAGAGTTGACCTTGTTTTGATACAACCCTTCCTGCTTTCTTTTTTATGTTGTTCATAATTTCCATAACAAAAGGAAGGAGGCTTGTATCAAAACAAAGTCAACCTCAGCCTCATTTTCATTGGAAGGCTGGGATACTGAGCTCACGACTGTAAAATAGTCCTGATTAGCCTGCGAATACAACCGTTTCTCCTCGTTCCTCGTCAATTGAGACTTTTTGTGGGAGAGACGGTGGCTTATTCAGGCTACTTCCTGATTTGATGTATAAATGACTCGTGCTTTGATATCTTTTTAGGGCTTCCAGTGATTGTTGTGGCAGTGATATCATGTATTTTTCGCCACCAGTTCCTCCGAGAGAATTTGTAAGTTAAATTTATTCAATTGTTTCTCTTTGATATGCCTCTAGTATAGTATCAGCTCGGCTGGTAAGCGGACACCTTCGGGACGCGAAACAGGTGTCCGTAACTGCAGCTGACCTCTTAAGGGAATGTAAAACTACAGAGTTTGTATGGGAGTTGAGATAAACAGCGTTTTGTGAAGGTGGCGGTAAGTAGAGCTGTTCACTTACGAGAGTGTCCGTTAGGAGAGCTTCCACTGTAGAATTTGTTTCCGTAACAGCGGATCACGTTTTCCCGCCAACATGACGCTGGCTCACGCTCGCGCAATACTTAGTATTGAGAAAACCTCGTAATCGTGGTCGTCTTCGTCCTCGAATCTAAAGCACTCTATTAATAATAATAATAATAACGCGAATATTTATACAGGATAACCTATCAGTTCTAAAAAGAACTGTTATCAACAGGGTCCTGTATTGAATGAGGCTGACTACGACGTGAATAATTATGCAACGTCGATCGAGGAGACTGTTATCCCCCGAGGCTAAGGCATAATTCTTCACATCATACGAAAGCCAAATTAAATAATTATTATGCATTCAAAATATTAGAAGCTCTTAACAAGCTTATATCCTCGTAACATTTCTTCTAAACTTTGCCCTATTTCTCGGCAGGTTTCAGGATATAAACAGATTTTTTTTCAGATATTCCTCAAAAAGTAGAATTCCAGCTGTTTCGTCTTCAAATAGTCGTAAACGCCATTTTTTTTCAGTTCAGTTGTGAATAAACACCTAAGAGGCCGCACCAAGAAGTTACGAGGCTGATCGATGATCTATTACCCATGTAGCCTCGCTTCCAGGCAAATATACCATCGATCTACCTCGTTTTCAAACCAATTTACTAACGAGTCAATGGTATATTGCTCGTATCTTCCAAATTTGGTCAACGCCGATTAGTTATGAAGAATTAGCGTGGGCCTTCCAGCCAATCAAAAAAGGTGATATACTTTGAATGAATAATAAGAGGGGTAGATAAGACATATAATTTCTATTCAATCCACAGTTGCTGGCTTTCTCATGGATTAATCTGGGCGTTTGCTGGACCTGTGGCGTGCGTTCTTGCTGTGAGTAGTAAATTCAACCCAAACAAGTGCAACTTCTAACCGTTATCGAGAAAATGGGAAAAGCATAAATTCCTCTAGCATATAAAAATACACTTTAAAACACTCAATTGAGACATTATGTGTATTATCCTTTATGCACAGTACGAGAGTCTCTAGTTATTTACTTTGTCGTTGTTTTCGTTCTTCCCAAACAGCTACAGACTTGAAAATAGCAGCATATGATTTACAAAAACGTTGCATTTCCAAGTACGGTGTTGACTGTTTCTGACCAACTTTCTTTGTAGCTCTATACCTACTTTTGTTAACGAACTTTCAAATTTACCCGCGCGTGGGGTCGCAAAAATTCCCGGATGAATCGCGCAACTCTGGGTAATGTACATGTTTACTCAAGTAAAAATCTCTCTACAACGCTATCAATCGTTCCAGAATCGCCGCGATGATTGCGTAGACGCTAAGCCTCATTAGCTAAAAAGGCCATGCTGCATCAATCCGCCACCTAAGAAGCGAGAAGGAACTGGAGCCGAAGTGTGTCCCGCAATTGTTTCTGGGATACTGCGGTCGCGCAGGTCAGCTATTGGTCAACTGTTTCCCCTATCCCAAGTGTCAGTCCCAGAAGTCTTTGCTAACGTTTACTCGGACAAATTTCCTTCTCGCGTTTCTAAACTAGCGAATGGTCGCCGAACTTCAACATTTAGTGTAATCATTTATGTGTATTCAATCCACATGCAGGTAAACTTAGTCGTTCTCGTAATGGCAATAAGGATTGTTGTACGGAGGGCTCGTTACAAAGCTAAACCGAACGAAAAAAATATAGCATCAAGCTTTCAACTTGAAATAAGGTAGGCATGTATGTTTACCCCCAGTGGTTTCTGCATATTTTGGACGGATCAGTTCTGTTAAAATACAAAGTTAAGTTAAGTTTTGCTTAGTGCAAGGGAGTGCGAGGGATAACGCTCGGGTTTTAGAGACTGACCACTTCCATGGGTCACTGAGGATGGGCTATATTCGGCTATCGCTTTTTCTTTTTCACTTCATAACCGGCCTTCTTTACTTATTAGAGACCTTAAGCAACGACGACGACTCGACGACAACGACAGCAACAACGTCAAAAAACAATCGGCTTTACGAGCAAAACAATTGCTCTGCACGTGCATCACACTTTTTAGTACATTTCTTTGACGTCTACTGCACGACTACGACGTGAAACCTCCCAGTGCGATGTTTCATGGGAACGTAGACATACTACGACAATTTTTCCCTTCTCTATTTGAACATGGATAAAGCCCAAAAGAACTCAACTCCAGGAAAAGTCGCCTACATTTGACGAA
Source organism: Porites divaricata (assembly GCA_038088405.1). Classification (NCBI taxonomy): domain Eukaryota; kingdom Metazoa; phylum Cnidaria; class Anthozoa; order Scleractinia; family Poritidae; genus Porites; species Porites divaricata. Next base: position 8,305,774 of record JBBMOI010000017.1, read on the forward strand.
TTGAGCGATTCCAATTAATTGCGATAAAGTTTGAAAGGACGCAAATTCATTTTGTAGTGATGTTTTCACTGCCGTCGTCGTCGTCGTTGCTTAAGGTCCCTATTATAATTTTAAATATCTTAGGCTGAGAAAACAGACGACTTTTTGCGACGCCACTAACGGTTTCCCGCAAAATGAAACGAGCACAGAAATTCCATACTGATGACGTGTCGCTCGTAACCCAGATCTGGGTAGTGACACGTCATCAGAATGGAATTTCTGCGCTCGTTTTTCAGATGTCATCTCACGGGGAAACCGTTGGTGGCGTCGCAAAATGTCGTCTGTTTTCTCAGGCTATAAATATCCTTGTGTTATTATGCCTGGTTTCTTCATATTCGTCCGGATCGTCTGGCCCTCTATCGCCCGAGTTGTCTAAAAATGTGTTCCCAGTCCAGCTCCTTACCCTTTTATACCAATTTTGACCAAAAAGGTTCCCTTTTTTGTGCACCTACTATTGACAGATTGACAAATGGTACCTTTTTCACATACCTAATTTAGAACTTTGCATCCCTTTTAACTGCTGTAAGTGCACTGGCTTTGAAATATGCAAAAATCACAAAACCAGAACTTTTACTCGCCATTTTCACAGCCATAAAATGCATCTCTTAACCATTTTTAAGGGGTTTTACAGACCGAAATGACACATTTTCCTACCCTTTCATATACTTCATTAAGTGAAATCAGTACCATTTTTTTTATACCTGAAGCGTGAAAAAGTGCCGTGCCGTATCGAGGCCATTATAGGGGGTAACCCATGAGATTTTTTCAGGTGATAAAGACAATCAATCATGGAATTCGAAACAACTTCCATGTGAGAGTAGATTTAGGTGAGCTGGACCATCAGAATTGCCTGTCAGGCCCTATCCTCCCATAATTTTGAAGAAAATCGGAAAAATTATATGGAAACAAGGTCTTTTAATTAGCTCGAACGTACGAACTCGCAAGCTAGTCTTGCATCTTTTGTCCTGTCCAATACTTCTGCTACTTTAAAATCTGAAGGACAAGTTGCTCAATGGAGGTTTATTGTGTTCCATCCTCAGGGCGGCGTTTAAGACAGCGGTGATTCTAATGCCTTTGTTAGGTGTGACATGGCTTCTGGGATTTATATCCATTCATGAGAAGTCCCCAGTGTTTCAGTATCTCTTCGCTGTTATCAACTCTATCCAGGTAAGCTTAATACTAATTTGCCATTTTAGAAACGAAAGGGAAACTGGGACGAGTTAACTTTCGCAAACACTTCTGGAACTTTCACTGGAGACACGAAAAAAAAAAATTGGCCGATAGCTGACCGGCACATCCCCAGTAACGATCTTAGAAACAACTGTAGCGTGCATTTCGGCTTCTGTTTCTTTTTAGTTGGAGGCGAACAAGGAAGCTTGTTCATAGAGTAGAGGGTAGGAGCTCGAGGAGGGAGATTAAATAAGACAATTGACCGAATTAAATTAACACAAATTTCCTTTCAAATGCCTATATATCGTAAGTGCCTAAATTGGTGCTCAGATTTCCCCTCAATGAAACAATTCACTGATCTCATAGAGATTCATTTTTGATATCTGGGGTGCTTACCATTTGACAGAAAAACCCGGTTGGAGTGTGAAAAGCATGGTAAGCGATTTACCAATTTACCGCAGAAATGCCACATCCGTTACGGTTTGAATCCAAAAAAGGGGAGAATTTGTGTAGCGTGAGTCTGGAACCGAGAAATTGGTAAATGGTAAGCAACATTCCGTTTGGTTCGTACCAACCGGAATGAAAGGACTACCTCAAAACGTACTCCTCAATTTTCGGTTGGAAATTCCGAAAAGTGACCTTACCATTTACCTTCCATCCGGCATTTCCGAAATTTTCTGTCAAATGGTAAGCACCCCTGGTTATCCTTTTTTGGCGTATCTCACCGTTTGCAGTGTTCATCGTCTTTTTGTTTCGTACCTTACTTTCTTCATTATTTTTTTTTTTACAGGGAGTGTACTTCTTGATCGCCCAGTACTTCTTTGACGATGATGTGAGTACTTATGTGTAGTCACGATAAATGTAAAGTGACAATAGCTAAGACCAACTGTTTCAAAACAAACCGAAATATTGTTAGACTGTCTATGGTACCTCTTTTTCCGTAAAATCGTCGGGATCACGGTCTCTTGCCCTTCGTCACCAGTCACTCGTGTTTTGTGCTCGCCTCTAGCTACAATAGCTGTGCGAAAAACGAAGGGCTTAAGGAGGAGGCAGGGGTTTACCGAGCCTAGCGTGGGGAAGAGTACAAAGTCTACTTTGCATGGAGGTCCTCCCCTGGGTACAGTTGAAACCAAAATGGCTGCCCGTAACTGTAAGAGCAAAATAGGCCGGGGGACTACTCGATCATCCTTTATAATGACCTTGTTTATGCATGTCATTAGCAATAGAGGCGTTTTAGATTTTCGCTTAATTTGAATCTCACTTTTAATACCCTTTACGATGCCAGAGGCCATTTCCTTGTAGATTATCAATTTGTCTTTTTTATAGGATTTTGGGCAATTAACAACTCCTATTTTTTTTAGGTCAAACGAAATGCACACCGTGCATCTAACCGAATGAAAAGATTGTTTAGCTTGTCTTCAACAAAGTCCACCCGCTCCAGTTCTTCCTCTGAACGCAGAAGGTCTAAATCTCTCAACGACAAAAGACCTGCTTTGACAATGAGACCTAGTTTGGTATCTCCTCAACAAAGCATTCACAAGAAAGAAACCAGGGATGAAAACGCACATGCTTACTCTCCCAATTTGACTGATGACGAACGGAACAACAACAGCAACGGGAATCATCTATGCAAGAGGAAAAGTATAACCTTTCAACAGCCAATTACTGCAGATCAAGAAGACGGTGAAGGCAAGATTGAGTCTCCTCGATTCAACGCAGGAGTCCAGCAGAAAAGTGAAACAAAGAGTTCGAATTTAACCCCGCCAATGACTGCAGACAAAAAGGAGGAAAGTGAAAAGGGCATGTTTGGCTGCCAGCAAAGTTCAACAGATGATTGTATACAGGGCAACGACGAGACCGCTAGCGAAACTCAGCATAACACAACAGAACTCTCAAATAGTGGACAACAACGTATAAAAAAGATTGAGGTGACACCGTTTAAATCTCATCGCTTCGTCTTAAATCAAGAAAAGGACTCGCAGGAAATTCCTGACGAACAGCAAGACAATCAGAAAAACGTGGTTTCTTATATAGGCGATAAACAGTCATGGAGCGGTGGTGAATCTAAGTACACTGCAGCAAACGAAGAAAAAAATTGTTGAACTGAAAACGTGGACTCTGCATGAAAAACAAACAAATCAACAACATTACCATCATATTTCACCACCACAATGACAAAGACCAAACGAAACTTAAGACTGGGGGCTTTCTTCCAGACTGTCAAGCGTCTGCGCATCAAACAACTCTAAAGCTCTATGAAAACTTAAGTGACACCCGATTTTAGATTGTTCATCTCAAGGAGATATTCCAGACATCGAGTAATGACAGTGTGACAGACCCACAACTCTGTTGTTCACCAGTTACTTTTTTAAACCATTATGAATTATTCTGTACAAAGAACTGTAAATAACTTGAGATCAATATGTGAAGAAGAATGGCAGCAAACTTTGAATCTCCCATCCTGAGACCAATTTTTCAATGCCGCCAGCCCTATGCCAAAGTATTCTTTGTAGTTAATGACAGCTTTTGACATCAAACTGGAGGGGACTTTGGTTGTGAGATAGATGAAAGGCGACTGCTACATTTAACAGTGCCACATGAACAGACCCGAACCAAATGCTGCTAGCAATATATCCTCTTATTCTCTTCAGGGCACGAACACTCAGTTTAAATAGCTTTGGTGCAGAGCTACTCTTGGGTTTTAAAGTCTGCGTAACTGTTGGCATTTGTCCGGAGCTACTCCGTGATTCATTTCACAGGTGCTTTTGTTGAAGAATGGCATAAATTCCTCGCGGCGGCACTTCGGCCAAAAAGCACTCCCGAACTTTGATCCTGCTAGCCCCAATACAGCAAGAGGTTAGCTAGAACTACATCTGTAGTTTCGTCGCATGAGCTTACTTTAAACGAAATACTTCTTCTGACCAAGGCAATTTATCAATGCATGGAAGGTTGATATAGCGAGAACCTTTTTGTGGTACATATTATATATCAACCACGCAATTTGAGTTCCCTGGAAAAAGGTAATGGTCGAACCTAGCTCTCCCGAACGGCCAACTGGGGACAGGAAAGATGTTTTAGAGAGACTAAAACAATATTGAATGCATCCACAGGGGTGAAAGAAGTAGAGAGGTGGCATTCAGAGGAGTTTCGACTGTGTTACTGTGAAATACAACAGAGCCAGAACAAGTGCGTCACTCCTGAACGTAATTCTTGATTTTGTATCAGTTACCATGTTAATCGGCAAAATTAAGTTGACGTTCAGTCACATACACTGGTGATTAAGATCTCACTGTCTCTAGATTTTAGTCGCTCTTGTGAGAGTTCATTAAAACAATGAATCCCTGTGTAAAAAAGCATGGCTTTATGTTTACACCAAGTTAATAAACTTTCTGCTGGGAAAGGCTATGCGTTGTGACCACACCTCATTTTTTTCCAGTTAACTACAGCATATAAATATAGCTGCAAAAAAGCTGGCAAGGATCACAGAGAAGAGTCCAGCCGAGTTCTACATCGCCCAGAATGCTATTGTCTTCTGCGACATGCACTTACAGTGCGCAGTTTTTCCATGCGCAGTTTTGTATTCTTTATTGACGTCTCTTCTACAAAATTCATATGCTGCCACTAATAATTAGTACACAGTTAGAGCGAACACTTGAAAATCGAGAGCCACTCTGGACAGTTTTGGCCTCGGTTCGCTTATCGTCGTTTCAAATTTGGTGCTCGGAGTGCGCTTAAGTTCCCGGATATATGTCACGTCATTCTGGACGATGAAAAACATGAAATCTGCGGGCGATGTTATTCCTCCAGGAAACCATACTTACAGATGACTAAGGGTAAAAAGATCTGCATGGACCCCGGTTGTTGAAACTTTGGATAGCGCTGGTGTCTAAATTGTACCGTGTGTTCCGGGTAATCAAGCTCAACGTTAATACAATTTGCTTCTTTGAAACGAAAATATGATATTTCTTTGTAGTAAAACCTCTATTCTTTGAAACACTAACACAAACTTGATCCTTTTCTAGTTTTCGTTTCAAAGAATCAAGTATGTGTTTCAATTACTCGCTTTACCATTATGGCTTAGGCAATAACATTAATAACAAAATGAGCTGCACACAAGAATGTGCTTCTCACAGTGGCTGATGTTTCGCCCCGGATTCCGGAGTCCGTGAAAGTTTTGCTTGGAATTCGGAATCCTGGGCTTTGGGATACAGATAGAATGCAACACAAGGAATCCGGAACCTCTCTAATGATTGGAATGGCGGAATCCATGTTCCACTGACAAAAATTCCGGAATCCAGTACATGGAATCCAGAATCCATGATTGTCTTCGATTCTCTTACATGTTGCGAGATGTTGCGTCGTGATATACTCGCGTTTAATGAGATTATGGTCGAACCGGACTTACATGTAACAAGTGTTCACCTTAGCAAGTTAAACGACACAATCGATAATTGGAAATGGGCCCAAAATATAATTTTAAAAGCATCAGAATATCTTATCCCTTTATCGACGTTAGGCGTTATATACGTCACTGGTGAATGGGAGCACTGGTACGATTTGGGGGTCATAGATTGGTACGAAAGTCAGTGCTAAATTGACAAATGTATACAGGTATACAGGACTGATAGAAAAGTCGTGTGAACTATCAAACGTCCTGGCATTAATTTAATAACTGAGTCAACATATACACCTTAATTAAAGCGTATTAGGCGTCATCCGGAAGGAATTATCAGTAATGTTGTGTTTTAAAATGACATCCCTTCAGCTTATTAAGAGCATTTTGGATATTCAGAGTTTGATGCAATTTTAAGTTTTTAAACCTTTTAATTACGTTTGTCGTTATCTTCTTCCTCCGATATTCCTCGACAGAAGCATTCCGAGACATCCACCCAAACCAATGCCTTATTCATTATCTCGAAAGTTTAAGTGTTTTTTTTTTTTAAATAAAAGAAAAACACTTGAACACGGTTCAACATTGTCTTCGATTCTTTAATCCGAAGACGCTGCTTACTGAGGTTCGTCGATTGCAAATCGAGTGCAAATTACATAACAGAGACGTTATTAAACTATACAAAGAATCCAAAAGCCGTGCTCCAGTTTTCCGTTACCATTTTTCATCAGTATAAAACTTGTTGAATTAAGCATGTTTAGTCATTGTGATTGGGGTATCAGTGACAAAGAACGGTTAAGGGTTTTATCTACCATTTTTTAAAAATAATTTTTTGTGATTTTGGGTAAATAAAACATTCGGTATACTTTTCGCCTGTACGTGCCAGCATTCATGATAAAAAACAAACAAAACTGTATATTGAGATACATTAGATAAAATATTAAAAGAAAACATGTTGAAAACAAGTATCTAAAGTTACAACGTTTAAAGAAAAAACAAGAGAAGACTGATATAGCGTCAATTTCAGCTCCAGTGCGTGGACATTTGGGGCAAACAAAGAATCCGTCCAAGAATCTAACGAAAAACTACTAAGGGAGGGTAATATGATGGCCGATGCTACAGGAAACTGTTTATTAGTATTGCTTCAAATGTGCCTGTTATTCTTGGGAAACGAAGTTAACTAGTTTCTCGAAGGACCAGTAATTAAGTGATTTGTTATATAGCCAACGAAAAAAGACTCCTTCCAATGTATAATTTTATATTTCATATAATTTTTGATAATTTTAAAAAATAAAGGGAAAAACTGAAGCTGGGAAATTCCACTGGCTCTTCCTCGGCGTTATTACACGTATATTAAAACAAAATGTGTTGAAAACAAGTATCTAAAGTTACAAAGTTTGAAGAAAAACAAAGACTGACAAAACGTCAATTTTCTTTATGACAAGGTTAAAAAGGAGACATTTAATTGGAGCCGACAAAGAATCTGTTCAAGAATCTAACGAAAAACTATTAAGGCAGGGTAATACTACTAATAGTTTAGGTGTCTGTCTTATAGAGATGTTCTGTCCGTTACGAGAAAGTCAGCGTGTCGAGATATACTCGATAAAATCAAAATATAGCATATTTTGAAAATAAGTACCTAAAACAAACAAAAATTCGTCCCACCGATGCTACTGGAAACTGTTTATCAGTATAGTATCAATTGTGCCTATTATTCTTGGAAACAAAGCTAACTAGTTTCTCGAAGGACCAGTAATTAAGTGATCTGTTATATGTATAGCCCATGAAGGTAAATTTCGCCGAGCGGCTAATTGGCAGGTAACATTGCACTCGGTTACCCTCTGACCTCGCATATTTTGAAATGCTGCCTGCGCTCAAGGACTTTTGACGGGACGCAATTCTTGTTAGATTTCCTGTTTTCGTATTGTACAATCATAAAAAACTGATGTCAATTTTGATGACTCTTATAGTTTTCTCAGGTCTAAGGCACGTCTGATATAGGAAGTGCAGTGTCTGGACTATGTATGAATGAAAACTTCATTCTTCTTTGTTTAGAGACTTCAAAAAATAAAGGGAAAAACAGAAGCTAAGAAATTCCACTGGCTATTCCTCGGCCTTACATGTATATTAAAACAAAATGTGTTGAAAACAAGTATCTAAAGTTAAAGACTGACAAAGCGTCAATTTTCTTCATGACAAGGTTAAAAAGGAGACATTTAATTGGAGCCGACAAAGAATCTGTCCAAGAATCCAACGAAAAACTATTAAGGCAGGGTTATACTACTAATAGTTTAGGTGTCCGTCTTAGAGAGTCAACGTATCGAGATATACTCGATAACATCAAAATATAGCGTATGTTCAAAACAAGTACCTAAAACACAAACAAACTGAATCGACCGACCGATGCTACAGGAAACTGTTTATCGGTACTGTAACAGTTTCAATTGTGTCTATTATTCTTGGGAAACAATTTTAACTAGTTTCTCGAAGGACCAGAAATAAAGTGATTTGTTATATAGCCCACGAAGAAAGACTTCTACCGGTGTATAATTTTATGAAGGTAAATTTCGCCGAGCGGCCAATTGGCAGGTAACATTGGACTGTTAGGGGGTGTTTACATGACACCGGGGCGACTTTCGCGCCGCGACGACTTCACTCCGGTTCCCTCTCATGGCTCTACATTTGTTTACATGATACCACCACAAAAAGTCATGCCGGCGCGAGTCGCCCCGGCGTGAGTTCACTCCGGTTGTCGCACCGGGGCGAGAATTTCACTCCAGTACGAAATCTCGCAACGGTATCATGTAAACACGAAACGACCACCCGTTTCGGTGTGAAATCGGTCTAATGTTCGCGATTTTGAATCATACGTGCATTTTATCAACATGAAGTGCACCTTCAAATAACGAGATCATATGTTAAATAACCCAGTCATCATGTAAACGCGATACGAAATCAAAAGTCATGTCGGTATGAAACTCGCGCCGGTGCGAGTTTTCTCATGTAAACACCCCCTTACCCTCTGACCTCGCATATTTTGCAATGCTGCCCGCGCGCTCAAGGACTTTTGACGGGACGCAATTCTTGTTAGATCTCCTGTTTTCGTATTGTACAATCATAAAAAACGCTTTCAATGGATATGTATGAATCACAAAAATAAAGCTTCATTCTTCTTTGTTGAGAGACTTCAAAAAATGAATCGAAAAACTGAAGCTAAGAAATTCCAATAACTCTTCCTCGACTTTCATCGAAAACGTTGCCTTTGCTTTCAAAAGATATTTTTTTAAAAAAAGTTATCAATAGGCTCGAGTCAAGTAGGGAATGTTTAAATGTATTGGAACGAACTGAACTAAAAAGAATTGGGATATATGATGTCTTGAGTAAACATCAGTCATACTATTTTGGTTGTTCGAACCATTTGCTTATTCAACTTCTGCGGGCTTAAAATGTACAATATTGGAACAATAGAGCAAGAAAGTAACAACAACAACAACAACAACAAGGGCTTAAAAAGATAAGAAACAGCCTATCGCATAAAAGATACTTCAAGGCCCCCACAAAGTTCGATGGGAAGAGGTTAGCCTCAAGTGTTGTTCGTACCTTCTCATATTAGCTTCTTTCACCATTATATACAGTGAGAACTTCCCGGTGGATTAATCATTCTTAGAAATCAGTAGAAAAATATTTTCTTTATTTTGTAAGAGGATTTGCAAAAGATTACTAGAAAATACTTCCGCGGTTATAGATTTAATCTCACTTAAGTCAAACCCTGTGGCTAGTGTAATGTGATTATACTTGCTGTCGAAGAAGGGATAGTTTTCTGTCTGGAAGGAGCCCCTGAACATTTTAAAACAAATTACATACAAGGCTAAATGAAAAAGGCAAGAACCTGCTCCAGGCTCTCAGATAGTGGTGCGAGATAGAGAGCGGAGAAAAAAAGAGGGGAAGAAACGGAAATAAAGAAATGAAGGAATGAGGGAACTCCGGCTCTCTCTCTCTCCCTCTCTCCCTAACCCCCCTCGCTGTGTTTCCTGCCACTATCTAAACTCCTGGAACAAGATAAAAAGGCCCCGGTTTTCCTTTTAATTAAGCCGAACTTTGTACTGATCAATGTCGTATTATTTCTTGTAATATGCCAGCTTAAGTAGAAAGAGTAAAGAACAATACTAAAAATACTTTGATTTTAATCAAATTAATTCCCCCACCTGCTTATGTATACGATACAGTATGTGAAGAGTTTGGCTTGTTGATAAAAAAACCTAGCAGTCACGATTCGACATGATTGCAGTGGCGGATCGAGACCTTCAGATAAGGGGAGAGGGGGGCCGGGGCGGGGCGGTCACCCAGACCCTGAGGTAAGAGGGGGCGGACACCAAAATAGTTTTTTTCGGCCCTTCGGGCCTCAGTTTGGTCTATGAATAAGGGGGAGGGGGGCAAGCCACCAGGGCCCCTCCCCTAGATCCGCCACTGATTGTCAACATTCCTGTTCCGGCTGAGTGTCTTCCATTGGGCGACAAAGTCGACAGCGCTGGAAACGTCAACGTACTAGTCGAACTGAAAACAAGGGGTAAGACGTTTTATATTCACTTTATAGTAAACTAATATATAGTTAGTTTGCACCTTCTTCAAAAATACTTTCATTTTCTTAAGAGTGAACTAAATCTCATGCGGCGGGCAGGGAGACAGAAATATAATGATGTTTTTCAGCGACACTTAGGTGGCCTTAGGTGATGGTGCTATGAAATGCGGTGATAATTCAACGAAACATGACGCGACCTTTCAAAATTTACAACTAGTTAAGCAATAGAAAACGTTTTCCGTGTTTGCATAGCCTGATTAAACACGAGAGGGGTTGGGAGAATTCTCCCAACCCCTCGAGTGTTTATATCAGGCTATGCAAACACAGGAAAAAAGTTTTCTATTGCTTTTATAAAATAACTTTCCTCAGAAAAAAGCAAAACTCTCTTGTTTAAAGCATTGATTAAAAGAGAAATTCTTACCAGTCGCCAAGTCCTGTACACGAAGCTTGTACGCGTAATCAGTCTTTGTTTTGCAAAGAAGATGCTTTCCAAAATACGGATTTTTCTCGCTTAGAATGTCAGCTTAAGCGAAAAAAAATTGACACACCTTCTTTGTAACGATTTTCCAAGTTTCAGCCGACGAAGGAATTGGTAAATAGAGTAAACTTGTCGAGTTTTGAACTCAAAACTTTTTCAAATTCGTGCTTACGTGATTAGCGCGCGAAAAACAAAACATCTTGACGTCAAAACCATGTTTACATACTCTCATGCAAACACTCCTCTCGGCCAATCAGAGCGCGCGTACTATCTTAGTTATTTTATAAAAAACAATACTAACTCATCATCATTCTCACCTAACAGGAACCTATAAGGCTTATTTATGGCTCACTCCCCCTTTGCCTTTGGCTGGTGTTTCCACTTCAGTTTTAGGGCCTGTTTACATGGAGGTGCGGGAGGCCCCAGAAAGTAAAGGTAACGTGTGGCGGATCACCCAACCTATCATGTATTTAAGATTATATGGACAGACGAGTTACCACACCTCGGGTTACCTCATCTACCTCCATGTAAACAGACCCTTAAACTGCCCTTTGATAGTCTTTGATGTACAGACTGGAGACTGTGTTGTCAGTTATGTTGATTTGTTTTGGAAAAGTGTAGTACATTCCAGCGTGAATTTCCCGTGAGTACAAAAGCTGATCATAACAATATTGAGCGCCTCATTAGCAGGCAGAACGATTCAGCGCTTGACAGATCATCGAAGTTGTGTAGGCTAGTAGTTCTGAAAAAAAGAAAAAAAAAACGCCTGAATAAAATTCAGGTTCGAGCGCCGGGATTCGAACCCATGATGCGATAGCAGTGCAAGCTGATCACCATGTGAATTTGTAACACCAGTAGACCATGAAGACAAGAAAGAGAAAATATAACCATTTCTTATAATATAATAAACAGGTGAAAAATTCAGTAACATTTTAAAGATCTCATCACAGTTCTGTAAGTTAGGCAAGGTCTAAATTATACCGGATAGTTTTTCATGCCGGCATGAAAGCACCTGTTCAGCCCTGCTCCAAGGAATTGTACCTGATAGGTATGTGACGATCCACTATGATCGGCGTGACGCAGCCGTTCGCTTAGTACGTAGCCGGAGAACGCGGCATTCTGCGCGAAGGGCGACTGAACGAGTGCGAAGCGCGCGACGATCGAGGGGAGGAGAAAAATACGTATTCGTTTCGCACTTCGCGCAACATGCGCGTTCGCCTCGCTAGCTTGGCTCCTATAAAGGCTGGTTTTCACTAGCGACGGAGTCGGAGTCGGGGTCGTAATCAGAAGCGTCGAGCTTATGATCTGGTGAAAACAGCGTTCCGATTCCGCTTACGACTCCGTCGCTTACGTTCCGCTTATGATCTAGTGAAAACTAGATTGTCGGAGTCGGAAGCAGAGGCAGAAGGACCAAACCGATCACAAAGCGTGGGAACGTGCATTCTGATTGGCTTATCCTTCCGCTTCTGCTTCCGACTCCGACAATCTAGTTTTCACTAGATCATAAGCGGAACGTAAGCGACGGAGTCGTAAGCGGAGTCGGAAGAAAATGGAAACGTTCTGATTCTTCTGACTCCGATTCCGTCGCGCTTATGACTCCCCTTACGACTGCGATTTTTTATTTTCACTAGGTCATAAGCACTCTTACGACTCCGCTTACGACTCCGACTCCGACTACGTCGCTAGTGAAAACCAGCCTTAAAGGCGCCATTACGCAGGCTATTCGCTTCCACAGAAATCGTGCCGAAATCAAGGTTCGTATTTTTTTACCGGCGTAAGAGCTTAGTATTCGGTATAATGGTGTAGACGGATATAGTCTTAAGCCGTAACGAAACAAAAACCTTAAAAGTCTTAATTTCTTACTCAACAACCATTAACCTTGCATGTGAATTCAGTATCGTGAGATCCTTTCTCTCTTGGTAGGAATTTGCTTTGGATCCCTGAATCTTGCAAATCCTGGGTTTAATCTTAATCAACTTCTTTTCCCGCGGCGTTTGAGTTTTGGGCCCTTTAAAATGACTACTAAAGATTTACCGTGAGAACAGAAAGGCTTTTAAACAAAAGAAACAAAACCCGGATTAAAATTCAGTCAGCGACTGGTCAGCCTTTAAACGGCTGGGCCCATCAGCTGCCAGTTTGAACCCTAATTCCTTTAGTTTAGGCAAAGGGAACTACAGCTTTAATGCGTTATTTTAAAGACACGCATGCAGAATGAGAGACAAATGTTTTGGCTTTGCTCAACAATGGCCCGATATCAATAATAATACTGATAACATGTGGTAAATAATAAACAAGCGAGATTAGTCCCGAATTTTCCGTCATATACGCCCGGAGGAGGGGTACTTCCTGAAAAAGTGGGTGGGGGTGTGCGGGCACGCTTCCTGAAACCCTTACCCTATTTCAGACCTGATCAAAAATTTGATACCCTATTTCAGACCTGACCCTTAAATCAATACAACAACGACAAGTTTGTTCAGTATTACCAATACGCGTGACAAGTTGTTACAGCACGTACACGATTGGCGTAAACATTTAAAAAAGAGGAAATGGTCTTATCGCCTATGAAGAAGTAGCTTCTTCTAAAAAAACATACCCAATTCAAGACTAGAGTGCACAAACCATACCCTATTTCAGACCAAAATGGTCTAAATTTATACCCTATTGCTGGTTTTTAGTGTCACGCCATTCAAAATAGATCAAAATAAAAATCAAAAACCGTCCTATAGATAAAGTCCAGAATCTGGGAAATGAAAGGAGGTACATATACAAAGACCCTCGCCAAGATTCAGGTCAGAGGAATATTTCGTAGACGAGATATCCGAAGAAATGTTTTACCCAAATTTATAGAGATTTGTATGGAGACGCCATGCTGGTGCTCACCTGGATGAGCTCCAACATGGCGGACGGAAACCAACAGAAACATCTGTTACCGAGTTTTGCTACAAAAGCGTGAATTTATTCCTCGAGAAACTCATAAACATTAAAGTAATACTTTTTCTAATACATGAACTGTTTAAATAGCAAAAGTTCCTGAAATCAGTCATTTTTTCAAACCTACATGACAGCTCTCTTAGCCGTCATGTAAATATCGCGTCACGCAAAAACTTAGAAATTCAAGCGTCCTCTATCACAAAACCAAGAACCCTTTTGAAGCGAAAATTTGTATGACAATTATTTTTCAGCTGCTCTAATGCATCGTGAAGGTAAAATCTCGGTAGGATCGATAGTTTTTTAGTTTGAATTTTAGTGACATCATGTGAAAACCAACAATATCTCAGACCAAAACGGCTAAAAAACCATACCCTTAGGCGCCACACACTCCTATATAGCCTATATATAGGGCACATACGTCTGTGCCTCTCAAAGTATTACTTACAGTTCGCATGCTTCGTCTTTAAAGTGACATATAGTCAGTATCATTGCCTAAATACTCTCCACTCGACTGGCACGTGCAGAAGTGTAAGGTCTAACCTTATTTTGGACATGAATAGTGGCGTCTAAGATAACAATGACGCCCAAAGAAGAATCTATACTTCCAAGATATATATAAATATTTTCGAAGGTTTCATCACAATAAGATTTAGCCGTCGGTCTCTGATCTGCTTTATACAACGAGACATCATAATATTATGTTTCCTGTTTCCCATGAAAGAAAGGACGCCTTGTTACCGTGGACGTTTTTGTTTTATGATAATGTTGCGGATATTTGTGCTCATCCCAGGTCAAGAGATATTCTTTGTACAGCAAAATATTTTTGGCTAATGACTGATATAGGTCGTCAAGACATATTTTACATGAACTGTGTCTACGTTTTGATGTTAGGAATAAATTGGTGTAAACGTGAGAACGATATTACGTAATTGGATAAGTTTTTTCAGTAAAAACAGATATAGTAAGCTGTGATAAAACCTCTCTCTTGTCCCCCCTCAATAAATAAGTGGATGAATGAATAAGTAAAACAACCACAAGACAATTATATACACAAAATGAAATCTGTTGTCGCTTGTGATCATTGATTTCTTTCCGTCACCTCTTTAACACAGTAATTGCCTGCGTCGCAGACGCTCTGAAAGAACAATGATTTGCGGCAGATTAATAGACTCAAGGGATTAATAAGCCAGGTGTTAATCTCTAAGCCGTTTTTGTTCCGAAATTGTGGGACTTTTCTGACTTTTAAAATCTAAACAAAAGTGCTTTGCTTTGTTTAAATGATAATTTTTACCAACTTACGATAAAAGGGGGAGATTTCAAATGAAATTATTAAAGTCGTGTAAAGACATATACCCCGGGGTGGGTACATCGGATTTTAAGTGACGGGGATGATGGAAGGATTTTTTTGGGTTTGAGATTTTCGATTCCGGGATTTTTTGGGGTAGGAAAATTTGGCAAGTATTTTTTGGGGTGGCTTGATTTGTAGTAGGGATTTTTTCGGGCATTCAAATCAATCTGAAGATTCGTGATAGTGCCTGCAGTATCATAGCAGGGGAGTACAAACAAACTTGTTTTGCTTTCTGGAATATTTTAAGGCTCGGAAATTCGGCATGGGATTTTTTCGGGTCAGCTTTTGGTCCAGATATTTTTTGGGGGTCTTGTTGGGATATTTTTGGTTTCGAGTTTTGCCCCTATTCGCCGTCACTGATCCTCGTCCGTGCGGAGTGCCCCCTGAGAACAGATAAACGAGTAGAAGTTATCATTTCAGTCTGTAAACCATGACAAGCGGAAATATAGGGACTGTTGGACAATGACAGTGAGGGCAGTGGCCTCAAGTCCCGTGGGGTACTTCTCTGATGATGCCCTTTTCGGGGAGACTCCGCCGGATAGGGGTACCTTTTTCAGGCTTCAGGTCAACGGAAAGGTGGTTATTTGACTACTTGAAGAATATGAAAGGGTTGGGAAATTTGTCAAAAACCGGCCCTAAGGTGCTAACAGATGCATTTTATGGCTGTGGACAAGTCATATTTAAAAGACAGTGAATTTACAACAGTCAAAAAGGATGAAAAGTGTTAAACTACAAGATATGAGAAGGAGGGGGTACCATTTATCAATAGAAGGTATACGAGAGGGGTTCCTTGTTTGTCAAAAATGGTGTATAAAAGGGTAATACAGGTCCAGACCGCGGGGCGCCGTCTCCCCAAATAAAACTTTGTTGAGTAAACCCTCCGGGGAGGCGGCCACAATTAGTCTATTAGTCTCTTGGCCGCTTCGTTTGATTGTGCGTCTGCTCTGTAAATAAAGAGTTATCTCACCTATATACAAATTAACTTAAGTGTCAGTGGGCGGGAAAGTGCTGAAAAGTGTTTCACTCTTGTTGGAGATGCGCTGAAAAAACTTAGAATCGTGTGAATTTTCAGCGTAAGAGAACCAATAACTGACTTCTCCCTTCTTTCTTGAAAATACTGGAGAGTGTTGACGGGCGCTTTCAACAAAAAACATACAAATACACAAAGGCGAATGCGACAATTAAGGGCACGTTTCCTGTTCTTACCCCAGGGGTGTTGTTAATTTTGGCCTACTGGAAGTTAACACTTTTTTAAAGGCCTCATCAGAACATTCTTCGGATTTCCTTATTTCACCAACTCGATCATCGCATCCGATTAACCAACGTCCGTTAAATTTTGAGGTCATTAAACTAAATACTTCTAAATGTCTGAAAGCTTCTTTCATTATTACAAGCGAACAAGTGGCGACTTTTCGTGCTAGCTAACAAGGAATATTTGCTTTCCACACTCGCACTCAATTTAAGCAACGATCGGAACGACCTTCTTTACTTTTGGGATTAAAAAAGTTCTTAATTTAGCATGAGCAAGACTTTGCTCGTTACTTAATTTTCTTTAGGCTGAAAGGGGCTTATATATAGGGGCCTACCATTATGATAATGATTCGGCATTCCTCGTCTGGGAGTTTGTAAGAAAACCCAAAATTTTCACGTGAAGATGATTTCTCGCCTATCAAAGGAGCGAGCTTACACTTGTGAGGAAAAGAAAAAAAGAAGGAAAGAAAGAAACAGTACCATCACTATTGAGGAATAGTTTTCTCACTGCACGAGTTACCCGCCGATTTTTCCCGCCACTTTATCGTTATGTTACATCCTAGCCCCTAGGTCATTCTGGTTGAATAGACCTTGTCTCGGTTTTGGAAGACATCTTGACGAGCAGGCAACCGCGTGAGAATTTACGGTGTTTGTATGAGAATCTAATGTCGACTAATTTCCCTAAAACGGCTGTTCTGAATAAAATATGTATTATAAACTACAGCTTCATTCCTAAGTATTCTACTCAAAAAAATTGTGGGCGTTTAATACATGCAGCTATATGCACTAGAACCACTTTTTAGAATTTGTCTGTTAAAAACTTTTCTCTCAGCCGACTATTTAAAAATTTCCCGAGACATTGCAGACAAATACATGGAAAATCCAAAGCAAGCCTCTGGAGAGATTTAAGTACTGTTACGGCCCCCCCAAAAATGATAGAATACTTCGCTGTGTAGTCATAGTTCACAGTTCATATTTTTTTTCAGAACAGACATCTTACGGAAATTATCTGACTTTAGATTCTCACAAAAAGACTGCAGTTTTTCCCGCGCTTGCCTACACGTCAAGATAGCTTCCAAAACAGTGACAAGTCGCCTGAATCTTAGACGATTACTTCGAGTCGTTTTCTCCTCTCAGCAACTACGTTGCTACGTGACAAGGTTTTTAGGCTGGCCTTTTGCGTTGCGCCATTTAACAACTTTTGTCTTAGAAGAAAAAAAAGAATGTTTTAGCCGTTTGGCAGTAAAAAAGTGGGGAAAATGGAGGAAATAGATTCGCCACTATCTATCTTACGGAACTGAGGATCAGTAAACAGCGAGTACGTATCAGGCAGCTACAATGGAAAGCGGGGGAATAAAACTCGTCTGATACTTTAGCAAACGTCTGCCTACTGTTGACAAATTTTGATAACAGAGCGGCTACTTAATTTTTTTAGAGCAAACTTCACTTTAAATTATTATAGAGACTGTTTTCAGTTCAATACAAATTTGCATAATTTATCTCCAGACTATTTCGATGTACCGATGCGCTAATTCCAGTTTAAAGCCCTTAAAAATTAGACGTTTACCAGGGTTTTAGAATTAAACCGTTTCTGGTAGTTTGTTAAGAAAGCTCCTATGTGTTTGAAACTAACGGTAACAGCACACTTGAAAGCTCAAGTTCTTCAGGAGCATAATTGTGATTGATCAAGAAGCAGAAGAAGCTTTTTGAACGAAAACAGTTGAGAAAAATGGACAACTACCGCAGGTACAAGTGGGAGACAAGACTGGGAACGAGGTTAAAAATTAATATATTTTTAAATTTAACATTTATTTTGTACATTTTCTCCGTTTAATTCATCATCATTCATGGTAAATAAAACCTACGAATAACATGAAATAATTAACGGTACGCAGACGGTAGTTGGATGGAAAAAATGCCGGAGGAAGGTAAGGGTAATCAATGGAAAAATGATAGAGAAGAACCCGCACAGCTAGCATTCCTGGTAGCACTAAGTTATCGAGCTCTCAGTTACATTGGGCGAGGAGAAAGCAAAAAGCAAGTAGAAAGAGGACTGGAATGGGGGTCGGAGAAGACCGTTTCACACTTGCTTGATCTACAAAAGCAGTGCAAAAGAGCCGAGGTTAACCAAAAAAGCAATGTAGAACATGATGGTCCACCACGGAAACAAGACTGAAGAGGATTAAGCAAGCAAGCAAAATTATTCCAGCTCGAGCAACCGACTTAGTTTATACTTTAGGGTCTTCTGAAAGAGCGGAATTCTTCAAGTCACCCGCCAAAAACGTCGACTTTTATCAATTAAAATCAAAATAAAAGGTTCCCGAAGGTTAATACCTTTCCGGGAAAAGGAAGATTGGGAACGACGTCAAATGTTCATGTCAGATTAGTTTAAATTACACTAGATTTTCTTTAATCCATTTAACAAGCCGTAAACAAAACTATCCAGAATTAGAAATTCTTAGTGGTTTTACATAAACAGCGTCTTTTGTTCGATTTTTGACCCAAGGTTAAAGTCAGAACAATTAGAACTCGCTACGTACATTTGCTTTCTGCTTTATATTATAGTCTGTGAAAGGTAAAATTAAACAGAAAAAGTGCGCTGAAATACCATAAGTAGCGCGAGCACTTGTCTAAATCAGTACGCGTCAAAGGGCACGCAATCCAATTGTTGCCTCTCTCTGTTACTTGAGAATAGTCTTTGACTGGTCTCTCGCCACTGAGGTTTACTATGTGACTTTTCGCCCTTTTTTCGCTTTTATGAGCAACATTTCCAGTGCCGTTGTTCTGTTTCCAATTTGGGCCGCTCGCGTGTTGCCTTTCTCCCCGCTGTCCAGTAATATCCATTCCCCTTTCTTTGCGGTGTAGACGACATTCCAGGAAAACGCCGGGAAAACAACGATCTTAAACAAATGACGGTGGAATGAACCCGCAATAGCAATCAAGGAACTAGGTCTGAAGGAAATGGGTATTAAATCGTCATTTACCCGGGTTTAGATTATCAGCGAGTTCATGGCGTGACCTTTCTTAGACACCGAAGTTGATTGACATTTCCCAGGGCAAACTACGTAAAGATTTCATTTTCACACATATCAATTTCACACGTTTGCGTATCGTTAGAAGGGACATTTTAAACCACGTAGAAAGAACTTTGAGATACCGTTGAATTGAAGAAGTTTATCTCCAGTTAAGGTAAGCTTTTTCTAATCACATGCGACAGGAATGTCTGCGACAGAAAGGGTCAAGAAATAAGCTTTCACACTCACTTCTAAGGAAAGTGACTCCGCGCTCGCTCTTGGTGTATAGATTTACTACCCACAACTGCGCTGTTTGAAGAGCGTGCATTCTAGCATTGAATGTGTTGAGTAAATTTCTTAATAGTCATCTACTACTTCTGCACCTAAATTTCTCGCCAATGGACCGTAAATAGTGCCTGTTTCGGTGTTAGTGTCGTGTGTAAACTATTTCATTCAATGAAATGCGCGCGTGTTTAATTGAAGATAGAAGTGAGAGTTTTCTAATCGGATTTCCGTTAGTGTAAAACAATTTCCCTCACTCTTTTGCTTGAAATTTTAATGTATATCAATAGATAAGGTCTGGCGAATATTTGGCGATCCTCTGCTACTGATAAGAGCTCCCTTCTTTGCACTTTTTATCATAAGCATGCAGAGTTTCATCGCAGCGTGCTATCAAATTAAGCTCACATTGTTTTCGAAACAAACAGCAGTATCGGCTCTGTACCATATGCACTGCGTAGCACGGTGAAATCTTCCAATAAATTCGATTTAATAATCGACGATTTCTGTCAGGTAAAAAGAGAAGAGATGATGAGTTGTTTAGTTTTCTGTTTTGAAGTGCTTTCAAATCTATGTTCAGTAGAGATAAAAGAATGTTCGTTTGGATCATTAGAAGTCGTACGACAGAGCGCTCGGGTTCAAGTTTCGTCTTGGAGGGAACTAATAACTTTCTGGTTGGGCAGACTGCCAAATCATGTAATCCAGATACAACGAACTTACAGAACGATTAACAGTGGGAAGCAGTGCTAAAAATGTCAACCTGTTTTGTACATGATTTTTACAATTTACGAAGACCTGATCGACTGAACCAGCGCTCTTAAATGTTATGAACGTGGCGCATCTACACGATAATCCGCAGCAATTGATAGCAATCAGTAATTATCTCTTGACACAGGACGTTGTCAACAAGTTATAAACGCAGGGTTTTTGTTTCCTAATTAATTAGCGAATATAATGATAAAATTCATAGGCAACTGTATATCATGTCTTTGTAAAGGTATATCTGGTCTAGTAGTTTATAATAATTGAAAGTATAAAGTAAGACTAGATCACTGACCTTTCACAATATAGTCATGACTGAAGAACATTACAACAAGATATATGAAAAATTTCTTAGGCAAGGATAAAACGTGACCATTTAATTGAACGTTTTAAGTGTTGTTGTTTCCTTATTTTTTTTGTAGGTGTTTAATTTAGATCATTTGCAGCAAGTAGGTCATGGTCTTTTTGAGCTTCACTTGAAATTGAACAGGTTTGACCAAGTTTCAGAAAAGTTTGGGAGTTAATTAATTTAGAAAAGTTTGTACTATTAATACACTTAATTCAAACATTTCCAAAACCTCCTACATGTAGCAAAGTGAAAGTTTCTGTTGAATAAACTGATCTCTTAAATATGTTGTTTGTTTGAAAAACCAGGATATTCGGTCCACCAATTTATACAAGAAAAAGTTTCCTTTTGTTTTATTTGTCATTTTAGCCAGAAGATTTATAATGAAAACGAGACTGCTGGTTATTGGAGGTTTTCTTTTGGCATTTCCTCTTGTTGCATCTCTGAGTTGTATTCGGCCATGTTCCAAGGTGCGTTGCTCAACTCCAGTGGGGTGCAGAGGAGGCACAGTTAAGAGCGTCTGTGGTTGCTGCACTGTTTGTGCAAAGAGGGAGGGAGAGAGGTGCGGAGGTCAATGGGAGACAGAGGGAAGATGTGACTCTGGCCTTAAATGTGTCATTAGAGGTGGACGGTTGAAGTCAGGCATAGGCCAATGCGAACCTGGTTAGTTCACATCAGTTTAACTGCTGTCAATTTGTTGTTTTAGAGGGTTAAGCTGTGAAACCCAGAACTTTTTTCTGGTGGTAGCCTTTAATATTCACTCAGAGCAGTATTTAGACCACAAACGACTGAATGGCAAAGTAAAGTGTCCCATCTGACAGGAGGCAAACCAGTTGGCTAAATAAGCAAAGTTTGTCTGAAGAACTGAACTTGTGAGAGTGGAACTTGCATGAGATTCCCAGATCACATCAATTGAGCAATGGTCTGTGTAATTTACGATTAAATTAACAACAAAATTAAAAGCCCTAAATCCCAAATTCTGTAAATTGATGCATACAGAGGGGTGGGGGAAGGGTGTGGCTCCCCTTATGTCTGAAATTGTGTTAAATTCTACTCTAAGTAGAATCAATGACCCTGCTAAAGCCTCAAGTTTTCAATGCGGAATGTTCTCAGAGTTCCGTAACCAATGAATAAAATGGTATCTATATGGCTCTTTTGTCTTCTCTCTTTCTAATTTTTTTTGGATAAGCCCCTGAATTCTGAAGCTCCTCCTAATCTTAGGTGATTCTGCTAAAAAGTGGACATGCCCTTTTAGTTAACCTTCCCTACCCTCATCCCAAAGGTGTACTTAAAACTAGACTAGCTTAAAATAGTTCCGCTTCTTGATAAAAAAAAAATGGTAAGGTATTAAAAGAAAACTGCAAAATTAGTAATATTAACTTAAACTTTATTTTATTCAAAGCTATTTGCAAAGAAAAGAAGTGTGGGTTACGTGAAGTTTGTACAGTGGGGAAGGATGGATTCCCTTATTGTTCCTGCTCTCACAATTGCAGCAGCTATATGCGCAATCCTGTGTGTGGATATTCAAATGGCAAACAGTATGACAACAACTGTGAATTGCATAAAGAGGAGTGCACAATGGGCCAGGTCATAGGTGTCATGCAGGGACCTTGTAAAAGTAAGTATAATTATATGTCAATCATACAGGTTAACCTCAATATTAGTGTTTGTGTGTGACAAACATGAAGGGGGTAATATTACGTACATGTTTTGTTGTGATCTTCATTTAAATTAATGTTTTCCGGTCTTTTACAAAAAGATCTCTTTAAAGGATGGTGAAGTTTGAAGGAAATACGTTTCAGTTTTAAACAAAATTATTGTCCCACAAGGTTTGCCATCTTCTTTCCTCTCCTGTCCTGCTCCTTAAGTTGACTCTTTATGTGCAACCACAATCCTCAGTTAAATTAAGCAACCTCGAATTCAGCTTTATCCAAAATGTGCGAATAAAAATACTAAAATAGCAAGAGTTATATCTTATTCAGTGACCTGTTGGCTACCATAAATATTGCCTTTTGGTGGTTTCACATATGGGTTAAAACAAAGGTTCAACTTGAAATATTATAGTAAAAGTAGTAGTCTTTAACAGGTTTACAAACAGGTCGTGATGATGTATTAAGATCTCTTGATCAGCCTATGTTGGGTACCCTGTGAGAATGATGCTATTTTGGGTCCCCTGTATATGGATGACCATTACTGTACAGTTATTAAATTTGAGTTTTAATGGCCTTGCAAATGTTAGAAATTGTTTCCCAACCAGTCACTGGAGCCGAATAGGAGCAGTACTTGCTAATATGATTATCTCGAAAGTTGGCTTCCATGATTTTTGTGCTCTTCCTTACATCTCAAGTTAATGTGGACTACGATGCCAGTTTGTAGTGACATACAGATGGACTTAGAAGTAACTGAAATCCTTATTATAATGTTAGTTTGGTTTTGCAAAACGTGCACCTCGATCTTTTTGTAAAATTCTCAATATACTATGCGTGACTGCATCTTAATGAGAGAGTACCAAAAAATGCAAAATTAAGTACCATTGCACCCTTGAACATGATGTTGATTATTATGATTTATATATTAGTTTATTTTTATTTTTTGTTGCAAGAATGCCTATTTAGGGATAGGGCATTCCTATTTGGAGAGACAAGAAAAGGAAGACACCCATGTGAAAAGTGGTATGTTATGAAGCATGAAGTGCTACAGTGAACATGTGTGCAGTTACTTATTGCATCTTCTAGTAAGCTTGCCTGTAGCCTTCTAACTCAGTTGGCCACAAAGTTCACTTTTTCTCACTGCGCACTGTGGCTTCTTTTTGCCAGTCTATAGATGTGCTTATTAGTCTGAACAAGCCCTTAAGTTTTTCCAGTGGTGGAATGAAGTGAAATCAATTGGATTGTCACTCACAGAGTCTCGAACAACCACGTATAGTAGTGGCCATAATTGCACAGCGCTCCACTAACCTGGCGTGGGACAGCATAGGATATGCCAGAAAAAATTCCCTTTTTGTGGATGTGAGGTCCTACCGATTCTTTCCTGATTAAGAGAGTTTCAGTTCAAAGTGTTTCTGGGTGGAAAAGAAAGAACTTCTTTTTTTTCCATTTAGATTTTGCTATTGAATTACCCGGGTACACTCTGGTGTAAAAGGGCCAAAGTGACGATCTGACTAGAAATAAACAGTTGCTAAAATATCGCTCATTTCGGCATATTATAATCGCCATTTTAGTTAAAGAAAGCGTCCTACTATTTATTAATTTTTTTTTGGCGCACTGGCTTTCTCCGAATTTTCGGTGTAAAAATCAGAAACGACAAAATGCACTTGAATGTGTGCCAATTAAAAAGCTTTCTACTTGCCTGTCTGTCAGAGTTTTTAAGTCGCTTCCTCTTTGAATCACGTAACGTTTATAAACGTGCGTATTGTTGACCCTCCGACTGCAAAGGCAAACTGGTTTCACTTTTTTTTTTGAGGTGCGCTCCGCCTGGTGGTTGAAAGGAAGACACTTAATAAAATCAGTAGCGCTTAATTTAAAAGAAACTAGAGGCATTTCCTAACCTCTAAAAACTCAATTTATGAAGATGGCTTGTGCTCCATTTGCCAACTGCTCTCGAGTCCTTTCCTTTCTAGGATACAAGATGGCGGTCGGGTACAGAGTCATCGGAAAATTTGAAAATGGTATCCCAAAATGCATTTTCTTGTGGAGGCTCATGCAACTGTCTCGTACCCAGACGCCTCTCTCTCGTTGAAAATTTGCGCGCAAAGTAAGGCGACTACATTAAAAGGCGAGTGGACAGGCGTGTAGGTGAAAAGCGGGCTTCGCCTCTCGTCTTTCTCCTTCCCAATGTCCCTTGTGCCTCGTCATCAGTCGCGTTTCGCACTCGCATTTGTGTGAAAAACGGAAAAACGAAGCAAGTGAGCAGGAGGCAGATAACAAAAAAAGTAAATCAGATGTCAGAGCTGTAAGTTTGCAGTATTCTCAAAGGGATCCAGGGAGATTACCCTGCTAATTTCTTTCTATTTCTGTCGTAGAAGGATGCTATAATTGCTAAAGTTTATCTTCTCTTTACTTGTCTAACTGTTGGGCGCATTTCGAACTACATCAGGCTGATTGGCAGCGTACTCATCCAGTTTTTTTATTTTTACTTTTACTCCTTAGCAATTGTTTTCATGGAGAATGGAGGTGCCGTAGAACAAGCCAGTGTGAACAACAGAAGCCAAGAAGCTGTACCGTTACTTTGAATTCCTTAGGGAGAAATGTTCAGTCTGATTGTCCCAAGGGTTACTGGTGTAAAGTTCAGATTCCAGGAATACCAGAGGCGGAAATTCCTGAAGTAGCAATGTGTGTACCAGAGCAACCAACAGGTAGATAATCAGTTGGTAATCAGATTTAGTGTATCAGTTTCCTTCAAAATGAATATTGACGCTTGGCAATGGCAACGAGAACATTAAAAAAAAAAACAATAGGTTTACGCGCCGTCCACACTAGTCCCCCTCGCAGCCGCTCTTTTGATGTCACGCGATTCGGATGTCAACAGCCGTTCTTTTGGGGGAGCGTTGCGTGACATCCAAGAAAGGCTGCGAGGGAGACTACGACCACACGTATCCGTTTTTGTTTTAAAACGGATCATTTTATTCCCCAGTTTGGCCTACCATCAACACGTATCTGGTGAAAACGGTCACCAAAATGCTCCCCTAAGTGGAGATTTTTGAAAACGCCGGCTTCTCGTTTACGTGTAGACGGACGAAAACGGAGATTTTCGAATACGATGATGTGAAACATCGTGTACCTCTAGCATGACGCATGCTCCAGAAGGGATGCTATCGTATACCCATCGTTTTAGCGTTTTCGTGTGGACAGACGAAAACGATTCGAATACGCTATGTTCGAACGCGTATATTTTTTGAACGGAGAAAAAAACTACGGTTAAGTATGGACGGGGCCTTAAATTAGCAAAACAACAACTTCGCACGTGTATCACGCGTTTTTGTACATTTCTCCTCCGTCACTTCACGACTACGACGTGAAAATTGTCTAATTTCACGTGTTACGGATCGAGGACATATAAACAAGCGACGATGAAATCTTTCCCTGAACTTGGATGTGGTTCAAGTAGGAATTCAACTCCATCAGAGTTCGCCTAAATTTTAAACAGTAAGCGAGTTGGAATAATCGCGATGAAGATTTAATTTTTTAAACACGTTACCATCCTGGGTTCTTTTAAGATTAGAACCCTAGCTACTGACGCTTGGCAACGGCAAGGGTAACGTCAAAAGAAAGCAAAAGTGTCCAATAAGCAATTCAAGGTTAACACTTTTTGGTACATTTCTGCAACGACGTTCTATGGAGGATGTAAACACACGACAATGAATTTAAGTCTAGTTGCTGTAACAAAGTAAGGCGGTATGATGAAATTTGTCGGCCAAAAGCAGTGTTCTTCAGTGTACTAATTTTTTTCATAACACTTTCATTTAGATGACAGAGCTATTTTCACCACAACAGTTTCTACTGAGGCCGCACGACTGCGAGGTAAATCTTGAGTAAGACTATATTTTTTTAAAGAAAGCAATTCGCCCCTGAAGATTTTCCCGCAACCATCTGACCAAAGGGAAATTGTAATAATACCAGAAAAGCCGTCTTGAAGTGTTGTACACGATTTAAAGTGGCTAGTCACGAGGAAAGTTAACAACGCTCAATGCAGTATTATTTGCTATTATGGGTTACAAATTACGCCTAAATTTTGGCGCTAAATTTCAGCGTTAATGTATAATTTCACATGTAAAATTACAAAATTGCCATGGCAACGTTCCGTACGTCTCAATGCCAAGATGGCGCGTGTCAAGGTTTTAAAATGTTGAGAATGAAGATGCCATGGAATTAAAAGGTGCTTAGGGGATAAATTTGAGGGCCTGTTTACATGGAGGTGGGGGACCTCAGATAGGTGAGGTACATGCGGCGTGTCACCCCACCTATCATGTTAACGTGATCAAATTAATATGAGAGATTATATGGATAGGCGGATTACCCCACCTAAGAAGGCTATCTCACCTACGTAGGGCACTCCACCTCCATGTAAATAGACCCTAACTTGCGTTTTGTCCAAATCCTGATAATTTTTCTCACCGAAAGGCTCGGGGAATTACTAAAATTTGTACAAAACGCGCGTGAAATTATTCCCTAATTTCGCTCGTCACTATTTGATTACACTTACTTATAATTTAAACACAATTTGCAGGTACTAAGCTGCTTCCAGCCCGGTGCCTGGAGCCGCCAAGTGTTGGCCCCTGTAAAGCTGCATTCCCCCGCTGGTATTACAATAAGTCAAAGAAAAAGTGCGTAGAATTCCTGTATGGTGGATGCGATGGAAATGCCAACAATTTCAACACCAAAGCTGCTTGCAAGGATCTCTGTATTCCCCGAAACAGGAGTAAGTAATCAATCGTGATACAAAAGAGTAAAACAAAAGAATTTTCTAGACGCGACTAGGCATTTTGTGATGCGGATGTTGACAAATCACGTGAAATGTCGTCACACTTTTCTCATACTGTCCTTTTCTCAATTACACGCTGCGGAGTTTTTAATGCGGCTTTTATTCAAGGGCGACATCAGCAGTAAATATCACGAAAAAGAGAAAGATGTTATACGTTCCTATAAAGAGATCTTGTTTTATTGCTAAGGTAGAATCAGTGTAGGTTACATAAGTTGTACCGAACTGTTTTTATGATCCTAGAATAAAGGCTGCATTCTACCGATTGGGTGCAGTTTTAATCCGAGGGCTGCGTTTAATTGGGTAAATACGGTATATATCCTTGATTTATGTTAATTTTAGAATAAAGATAATGTGAAATGCGCAAATACAAATCTTAACTGAAGAATATATGTGATCGCTGCAGTGGTAATAGGCCATTTGCAATAAGAGGCATGTGACATCGTTTTTATGAAAATGAAAGTTATATGATTTTGCCTTCGAAAAACGATTAGTGGGTCATATCTTAAACAAAATAATGGTGGTTTGGTTTTTCAAACCCGCACCATTTTCTTAAAATGAATAAGTTCGTAAATGGTCACGTGACCAAAATGTGATTTTTAAAATTATGAATTACCTCTCTCTGAACACAAATTTTGCATTAAACGTCAACGAAAATGTTGAAAAGATGATGTGATAACGTTTACAGCACATCTGAACGTAACTATGAAACGTTGAACAAGATATAAGCAAGAAGTAATTTTGGCCGCCATGTTGGAGGGCAAGAGCATGCCCTCCAACATGGCGGCCAATACAAACCATACTACTTTGCTGAAAAATCAAAGTGCCATAAAATATCTCCCTTAAATGCGTTTCCTCTCAAATTTCGGGTGTAAGATAATTTTTGTGTGCTCTAACAATTTTTGGCATCAGCAAGATTCCAACTCATTGTTTAAAGGAAGCATTGGTCACGTGACCTCTTAGTGCAAGTGGCCTATTGCAATTTAATCAATTGCAAATTAACCCGAAATAATGTCTGGACTTCAAGGGGATTCTAACCCTTGGCTTCAAGGTTAGCGTTGCAGTGCTCTGCCAACTGAGCTATGAAGACCATACATTGGGAGAAGGTCAATTTGTTGAGTTGATATTAACCCGTGAAAGGGGTGAAACAGAGAATGAAGATGAAGTGAACTGCGGAAATACAAATTTAAAATGAAGTTATGGTATTTTCTTTGCATTTGATAATGATAACATGATTTCGTGGAAGACTTATTTTAACGTTAATTTATCGCTATTGATTTTTTTTAAATGTCTTTGTGAATAGTTCCTTTATAAGTCGTAAATCAAAAGTACAATAATACGATGGCCATCAGTAATACGCACAGACGATCAAACCAACGGATCTGGATCTATGTTTTGCCGTAAAATACTGGTTGTAAGTCTTGTCCCCCTCAATTAAGCGGCCCTCCGTCATAGGCCCATATGTTTTTAAACAAAAGTTTTATTCCGGCTATGAGCTCCCTCCAACCCCTCCCCCCCCCCACCCCCCGCCTGTAAGCCTGCCCCGGTTACAGGCGCTTCTTAAGTATCTGCCATATCTTTTTTTGTTTTAGTTTTGTTTCGTGAAAACAACAATTTAGACTGTTAAATGCCCTAGATTTTCTCTGTCAGTTTTGTCACTGAAACCTATCTCTGAATTTTGTGTTTTTGCCGCATTTTTTCAACAATTTAACGATAACTTTTAAAACATTTCTTAAGGGTGGCAAATATTTCATTGGTCAGTGTGGAAAGTGGCTTCATATTTTAAGAAACATTTGAAGATCAATTGTTACAAAATACTCACGTTTTCTTGGTAGTTGTGAAGCTGTTTACGTTAAAAGTGCCTTCGTCACGTTGAAAATGTCAACTGCGAACGGCAAACGTAAAAATGGCGAGAAGAAATGGTCTCTATTCTCCTTTTTCTCTCAGGTTCGAAGCGAGTTGTCGAACGTACTTCTCCTTCTCCAATGGAACAAACCAAAACTCCAGGTAGGAATTAACCAAGTGCAAAGCCACTAATGTGAGCAGCACATGAGCACTAGGCCTTATAAGCTTGGATCGTTTGTCTTTCCATTTTCTCTTCGAAATTCTTCTTTTGTATTGTTTCTTAACTATGCATTGATTATAACATGGAATGCGCCCTTGGAAGTTTGTCAGTCAAGTGGGGCGAAAATACCTTGGTGGAGGTTTCGACACAGTCATTTCTTTTCAAGGTTTGTTGCGTTGTTTGCCCTTCTGCAAGACAAGAAGAGACATTTGTTACGTTACTATTACTTACAATTTCTTGGCACGCAGTAAGCCAAAACGCTATAGTCATGGCGTGCCAAATTAAGTCAGTAGAAAATTAGAACAGATACCACCTGATAATAAGGTAAAAAGCAAAGGGAAAGAAAAGAAAATATGTGCATCGTTTTATTTCACTTTGCTTTAAACATTTTTTGTAACGGAAATTAAGAGAGATCCAGACTAAATTTTTCTTGTAGAGCAAAAAATAGCGTTGCCTACATGCTCGTTCGCGAAGGCCATGCGCAACCAAAGGTGTGTCTGTATCATGTGGTTGCAAAGGGCCTATTTGAAAGAAAAAATTATCAAGATCAAAATCACCTGCTCAGAAATGGAGAAACAAACATTCCAAGCCAAAAAGGTCTACTAGTCCTGTAATATTTTCCTATGAGCGTGCAGAAAACCATGTAATAAGCCAACGCTGGTATAAGTGGTGTGTTGGCTCGTAGCCTCCTCCACACGAACAGATGTATATATAGGTGAGCCGGAAGTTTATTTACCCGTGAACACGACGAGGTACGTCGAAATTTTCAACGAGGTGCGTTGAAAATTTGTGTCATACACGTCAGAGATGAGGAGTTTAGTTAAGGTACCGCTACAAAGACGGTGCTGGATTTGATTTACAGGTGCAGCGCGAGTGAAACTGAAGGTGTTAGGATCAGGGTTAGGGTTCAGGTTACACGGAGTTAACTAACCACGGCGACAATGACGAAAACTGGTGCAGAAGTGTTTCTGGCAACTTCCACAGACTTAGGCATGTACTGGGGCACAGCGGCGTAGTTTTCGAGTGGAAGGCTTCTTTTGCGACATCACGCGGGATCACTGAGGAAGTTCTGTCGAAACGAAATATCAAGGAATCTCATGCTGCTGCTTGCCTTGGATGATTGCTTATCAAGAGTTGTCTGTGGTTTTCTTACGAGCTGCTGAGAGAATGAATGAACCGTCCCACCGTGGGAACCTATTTAACTGGCTCAATAAGCTGAAATTAATAGATCGTTCTTTACCCTTCCTGCCTTCCTAGCTAGCGCTGTTTGTCCTAAACCCTGGACTTAAATTCTAAATGCTTTGAAAGTGACGGCCTTGTTTTTAGTAAATATCTGCTTTTCCGTTATATACAGAACTTCCAATTGAAATGTGGAGAGAACTTTGTATCTTGCCCCGGGTAGTAGGTGCATGTCGTGCCTCCTTCCCCCGATGGTATTACAACCAAGCCGTCAAGAAATGTTTGAAGTTTATTTATGGTGGCTGCGAAGGAAACATGAACAATTTCCGCACCAAAGCAGAGTGCAAGAAACGTTGCATTAGGAGAAGAATCAAAGCTCGTGCAAGGAGCGGTTCAGTTTGGTCCCATTATTCTCTTAGGAGACGCAACGCAAATAGGAGAAGGTATCGGCATGGCTGAGTTAACAGCGAACGCACAACTTTGCTCTGATCGTGTACAGACAAATGTAAGTGCGACGCCACCACAACGTCATGAAGCTGCTGTTTACGAGGACATTGTATATCCACTTTGAACGTTGAAATCGTATTACACGTTGCATACCTTTTATTTAGCAAAAGGTATTTGTATACGATTGCTGAAGCGTACACCTCAGACCCAATGAGATCTATGTGTAGTCTCATATACCTCCATTACATAAATGTAACATTATTGTTATAGAAAAATATGTCTCATATTGTTGATAGCCAATTTTAGCTTTCGGTCTTAACATGACGAAAAGGGCAGTGAAACTATGAACAGGGACACCAGAAAATAGTTATTTATAGCCTGGATAGAACTTAAAATGTTTAGGCACAGTTCAGTGAAGAGTTGTAATCACTTTTCACTTCAACTTAAAATGTAGACGACAATAGGAAAGCTTTTTCTGTTTTATTTGGAATTGAAGGTTATCATAATCAATACAGAACTTTATTGTCAGTTGAAGATTTCATTTTGACTTAAGATTCTCTCTCTGTCAGTGATGTATATTTTTTTAATTTTTTAAAATTTTTTATTATAAAAGTCATCACATACTTTCTCTCACCTGACTAAGGGCTAGACCAACTTGAACAGTGAACTTCTGTGAATAGAAAAGGAAGTGAGGAACCATAAAAAACCGGAGGCAATTCACAAAGAAATTTTACGAAATTTTAAATTTTATCAAATATTGTATAGCATTTCGTATATAGCACAGGAGGGCTTCCTTTAGCAAGTCATGGTGCGGGACTCTTTTTCATCATTTTTAAGACCCATAAGAAAACATGAATACGCGAAAGCACTAACCATTTATTTTCCCTTTCAAATGTAGATCTCATATCTTTGAACTCCAAGTTGCAATTAGCACATGTAATATAAACCGCGTAGGATTGCCTTTTGTTTGTACAATACGCTTACAAGTTATTGGATTAGGATTTTAGCAACAACGATTGCGTACATCCCTATTAATATATGTTATGCTGAAAGTGGATTTTGTATACTTACAGACCATGTATTCTTTGCAAAGCGAATTCAGCAAATGAATTGTGAAAAGCTGGTGCAGGAGAAAACTTATAATAAGTTAGCAAGTAAATCATATTTTGGTTATTATGAAATATTTAGCAGGAAGTTCTTGGCTGGCCAGTTAGCAGATACTAATAGCCAATTAATTTGAATTATCTGCAGGCCAAGAACTAACAAAACTAAAAGAGAAACAACTAACTATAAAAGAAGATCATAACTGTTACATGCCCTTTTGCATGGGCTGTTTGGAGGTGGCACTTGAGACTGGATTGGTGTTCTGTCAGACTGCAATTTGAGACTGGCTTTGGAGACACATTTGGAGCAATTTTTCCGCGAGAACCTCTTAAAGGAGCTGTGTCACGAAATTTAGCAAAATTCAAACAGTGGGAACCGCCACCAAACTGAGTGAAACATAAAATAACCGCTCAAAACATGAAAAGAAGGTATTAAAAACACATAAATACAAAAGTAGGCACGGATGGACAAACTTGAAGAAGATTGAAATGGACTGATTCGCTACTTTCACATTCCCACAATACACCTTGTTTACCCCAAAACGTTTGCAAATTAGCATTGTTTCCAATTTCTCTTGGGATTTACAATCCTCTCAAGAGAACCTGGAAACAATACTTATGCAAAATTTTGGGGAGTAAACAAGGTATATTATGGTTAATGTGAAAGTAAAAACGATACCTCCCTCAAAACAGTCTCATAATGCATTTCGACACAACATCGACTTAGTGTCACTTGCAGTTCAATTCAAAATGGCCAGTTACGATATTTTTTTTTTCCTTTCTCATGTCTAGTTTGATTATGCTTGAGAAAAAACGATATGGGTTAACTGGTTTGGTCGCTGGTTATTGTGGACTATCACCAACGTGATAATTCTTATTGTAGTCATTTTAATAAATGCATCCTTGATGATACTCGAGTAATTTTGCATGAGGAAAAACCCACATGGGCTAACAGGGTTTGGTCGCTGGTTATTGTGGAATGGTCACACGCTACCACCATCAATGTGATAATATTGTAATTGTCGTTATTTTGATAAATGCATCGTTGATGATAGTGGAATGATGGTGGAGGTGATGATGGTGATGACGACGCTCACTGCGAGAAAGGCAATCTTTTGACGACCACGTACATTTGTAATGGCCATGTAAGTGGCGATGGCGATAGTGATGATGAAACGTTTGGAGGAGTTTCATTTTGGTCTATGATATGACGGTAACGACAACGATGATAACCGTTATATTAAATGACTGATCAGTTCACTGATATCTGCTTAGAATATAGTGTAATAAGGATATGATTTAATAAATAAAATAAAATGTTATTATCCGGTTACTTTTCCCCCCAAACTATCACAAACTTTCAAGCTGCGTTAAGTGAGAAGAAAATTAGACGTGAACAATCTAATCTAAGAACAGTTTTTTTTCTTCTTCCCCAACAGTTTCAACATTGCCTTCTATCACGTCAGGGTCTAGCTTGCCATCTTCCACCTCAGGTGAGAAAAACACACTCCTTCTCTCTACCGTAGAACTATTTTTCCACAAACCTTCATAAAAATACAGCTTATGAGTTTGTGAAAGTTGAAGGGTAAAATGAATACTCACTAATTTAGCTAGTAAATAGAAAGGTGACATGATCTTCGCAGTAATGAGTGGAAGTTTAGTTGCCGAAGCAACGAATGGAAACGCTGAAGACACAGCACGTTTGAAAGCATTCCAAAGGATCAAGTTTTCGTAGATGCTGTGATCGCCATGCTTTCATCGCGACTGCGAGGGTTATGTGTGTAATTTTTTCTTTCATTTAAATCGGTGATTTTTACATATTCTTCATCATGGCAAACACGTTTATTATTCATTGTTCTGAAAACTCTTTCACAAGGCCCTATTTTGAGTTTTGCAATTAAATTTATATCTAACTCCACTCGTCTGCAGATGAAATGATTTAATGTAAGTATTTCAGTGGAACTTCTTCCTTGGTATCTTCCATTAGTACTGTTTCGCGGTTTTCTACTATTTCGTGCCATGAAAAGTTTGGTTAGACGTCATGCAGATGTCGTTTTTGTCAATACGTGTTTGACTTTGTTTTTGGAAGTAAAATAGAATTTAGTTGTGATTCATTTGAGTAAGAGTCAACGGGGAGCTGAGAAGAACTGCTATTGACCTGGTACTGTAATAATCCACGACCCCTGTCAACTGCACTCGTTCTCAGTAGCAAGTACTCACACCAGAATTACTATAATAGACAAATAAGTTAGAAATATATTACAGAATTTGCTGAGGTGTAATTACTCATATGAAAAATACAGTTTTACTGTCAAAATTCAGATTAACTACATTCCTAAGTTTGTTTCCACGAGGAGAATAATAAGAATAAGAAAACTCCTTGTCCCGTGTACAAATTTCATTTGGGTTACCACATTCATACAGTCTCAAACGTCATCAGCCACCTCACATGTACCTTAACTTTTTAAGCCCTAAGAGTGAACAGCATCAAATTTCTCATTGTAATATCAATGCTTTGTAAAACAGAGTGGTTATGATAATTACAGACATGATCACACAAGATGAATTTACTTGATATTTTATCAACTTCTCCCCACTACTTCTGTAGGAAGTGAATAGGGGCAAAAAAATGAGAATTCAAATTTTGATCTTAGGGCTTAAAGGGTTAAAGATTGACGCTTGATGTCAAGGGGTGTAATATAATAGATGGCAATAAAAAACCAAATAACGTCCAGTAGCTCATACTTAACACACATCTTAAGGAGGAAAAGCACTTTTTTAAGTCATCTTTTTTTACATCCAACCCAAGATTGTTTATCTTCTAATGTTTGAAATTGAAGGATATTTCCGTTGATGTTTTTGATTCTTGAGCAGCTATTGCCCCTCGCTCTGTGACTGCGAACGAGATCATTGATCATCTTTAGGCATTATTAATACCGACGGTCACCGATTTTATTAAACAATTCACATCAGTACAAGGTGTATGCCCTTTAGGCTTTATGCAGAGAAAATGATCTTAGGTTGTATGTAAAACACAGAAGTCGTTCAACAACAGATGAAAGAGTGGAAGTGCACTAATAAAGTAAATAAAGCAGTTTTACACATCTAATGATGAATTTGGGTTCTTTGCTCCATTTTTTGGGTTTTATTACCTACTCTTTGAGAATTGTAACAACTGAAGCTGACTACGTCAATGCAACGGGCCGAAATTGAGTTTGCCTGGACACAGCCGTCTCTCGTCTTTCCCCGCCCATAGGGACGTTTCTCTCTAGCGCGAAAAACCTCGCTTAATGGACGGGATGCAATTTATGGCGACTGTACTCGCAAGGAAGGCGAAATTCATGAACTTAAGTTATACTTACCACAAATAACATGAAAAACAAAAAATGAAATGAAATGAAAAATAAACCGATATATGACATGGTTAGCCTTTCAGGTAACTGTTGTCGGATAAGAAAATTTGGCTTTTTCAAAAAAGGCAAGTAATTCAATAACAGACGTTTCGGTGCGTCGGAGAGCACCTTATGAATTCTGTTACAGTCGTCAAACCTTATCCGCTATCAGCTGATGAAAAAAAAAGGTATTTCAAACACAACCTAAAGATTCGACTGGGATTTTGACAAGCACCTGGCATCCAGGAGATGATAGTTTCAAATGAATGCTGTCTGAAGAACGGTTAGGCTCGATTACCAGCCGCTGTTCGGGAAATGAGCCCGCGCTCCTCCCTTTGAGAGAGCGGCGGGAATCGAGCCTAGAGGACGTTTAATCTTGTTAAATCATAGTGTAGGGCATAAAAGTATGAGAGATCGCTGATGATCGCAAACAATAAAGAATTTTCGCGGTTATTGGTTTATATATAAGGAGAAGTCCTTGAAACAAATGATTGTTTGAAACCATAGAGTTAACGTTATTGAATTTAGTTGAATTTATTCTAATCACCCACATCAGTCACTCATGCGAGAGACAGTTCTCTTCCTTTACTTGTTTCGGGTCTTGGAGAAAAGTAGTACGTGTAAGCGATCCTAAACTGTCCCTTATGCCAATGGGAGGGTTTCGTCGCAAAGTATTTCAAAAATAGCTAATTCGGAGATTTCGAAGATTAACCCGAAGGCTGCCTTAAATTAAAAGATTATCCCCGAAAGAAGTTTTTCGAAGTTGACACGGATTTGATATACCAAATCCAATGAAAGGACCACTCCTTCTACGGACAGGGAATTCAGGTAAACGCTTGTACTAGATACTTAGTCCTTTGTTTTTGTTTAGTTAGTTAATAATTTGTTGGTACGACCACGGTCATTTATCATAATCTTTCAACTTATCTACATTTTCCCTCAGAGCAGCATCTTAATTACAGAAACGCTGGATCTATAGTAAAAAAATCTGAATTTACAAAATAAGAAGGCGGGTGAAAACGAATTCAAAGTGTTTTGACGACGAAAATGAAATTGTTGTTGTTACAGAGGCCAAGAAGAAAAAGGATGAAACCCGAGCGGTGGTACCACCAACAAAAAAGGCTCCTATTGGTACGATAGTCTACAAATGCAATAAGACTAGGGGCGTTTTCCATTCGACCAAAATACTGGCTCGAAATTTCGGACATTTCACATGCCCAGTGGAACGGTACATTCTGGTTCCAAAGACTCGACCCAAGCAACCGCGCGTTTGGTTATTGTTCTTGTAAGCAGGATACAAAAGAGCGGTACTGGGGACAACAATTTTGACAAATGGAAAGGAACATTTCGGTCCGACCGACCGAAATGACCAGACCCGTCAAAGAGGACCACCTTCAAAGCTGGTCCCAAATATTCCGGTCGGACCAAACCGAAATGGTCCGTTCCATTTGATGTACCAACCGAAATTTCCGGAATTTTGGGTTGAATGGAAAGCGGCCTATTATTTTCCTTAAAAATTGTTTTTTGGCTTACTGAAACAGACAGTCCCCAACCCGTTTCCCACCTCCCGCCACTAGACGTTCTTGTTCTTGTAGATCATGTTCTCTGTGACTCAGTCTTATATTTCAATGAAGTGTTTGTCATGCCTGGAAGGTTGCCTTTAGGTCAGTTTCACCAGGACTTAGCGGAATTGTTTGTGAAACATGATTTATTATACGGCTACAACAGTACGCGCTCTCTGACTGGCTACTAAGCGGGCAAGATTTTCTTGTGATGACCTGGCATTACTAGCTGGGTGTCCAAGGCATGGGCAATCTGTGTTAACTTTATATAGTGGACATCCATGCTACAATCAATTGAGGCAAAACCGTCTCACCAGACGGTCTGAACCGCAGGAATGAACATTGAACTGTTTCTATTTCTATTTTTACAGTATAATCATTTACCTGTATATTATTCTATCTAGTATTAATAATTGTAGCTAATTATTAACCACTTATGTGCTGATCAAAATAGCAATATTGATATCGGCGCTATATAAGTATTATTATTATTATTATGTGAATTTTAAATTCCAATTTTAGGAGCCGTTAAAAGATATTTTCTCTCGGTATAGTTCTGGCCCTGAGGAAGGCTAATTTTGTTGGCCAAAATATTGGCCTATAATAAATCAGCCCTTTGCCGTAGTGCTAGCCCTGCACTCAGTTTTGTTTTAGCTGTCAAAATGGTATCCGCTGTCCAGTGTCACATGACTGTATCGCGGGCTCAAGTCTACAACTCCTTGAGATGACGTGTTTTTTAAAGTTATTCGCTCAGCAATTATTGGTTTTTAATTGATCGCAGGCTCAGGTCCAAACATTCTCATTGTCAAAGAAACTGTGTCTTGTGGTTTCGATCGCATCGCCAGGTTCGTTTGGGTTCAGTGAACACGACCTCGAATGACCTCTTGCGCGCGGATGTTGAAAATTACTCCTGGTGGTTTAATTTGGTCATCCGTTTAAAGAATAGCCCAAAACAGGCCATATAATAAATTACTTATTAACCTCGTCCGTTCGGTCATGAAAGGGAAATCTCAGATCTTGGCCTTGTTGTATTTATCTCGGTCTGAGATTTCCATGTAATGACCTGTCTCTCGGTTAATAAGTGACATATAATTAATCCTCTTCTTCCCAGCCAAATGCCACGATTCAGCAAGTAACAAGTTTTATGGCGAGGGGGATACCTGGGAACCAAATGATTGCACCGTTTGTGTTTGTCGCAATGGCACGCAAGAATGCCTAGCAACCGTGTGTCGACATCCGGAATGTAAAGAGCCAATATATATAAAAGGACAGTGTTGTCCGGTGTGTCCTTTGGTCGATCCAACCTCCACAGACCACAACGAGGCAGGTAATAAATCTTTTATATACTTTTGATTATCGACCATTCACACACTGAAAAGTATAATTATGGTATTTCCATGGGATTCAAACACTGTGTAATAGTTATGCTCCTTCCACTTTTGTCTAGGTTCCCTGCCAGCATATGCCTCTTTTCTCTGGTACTGGGCAGGCAGGAGGAGAATAGACTCTTTTCCCCGGTATCAGGGACACCCAAAGTCAATTTTCGGAAACTATCTTTCGGAAGACGATTTGAGATCTAGAGTTTTCGAAACATTTGTTGTAAAATTTCTTGCTTACCTGCCTCTCCTAGGATTTTCGAACATCTAAAAAATGGTATAATTGCCCATTTTTACCCCAAAAAGGTCACCTATAGTTTTCGGGGACCTTTTTTCTGGCTGAAATTTCGAATAGATAAGTTTTATCCCTATAATTTTCGGATCACTAGACTCTCAACTAGGAGATCAGAACAGATGAAAAATTTTTAGGGGATAAAAATATGGCCTATATCTACCGTTTAAAAACTACAATACGTTTAACAATGCTATGTTTGAGTGGTTTTGAAATATATTCTCGTTGGGTGCCCCTGTGGTATTGGGCAGGCAAGAGGAAAATAGACTCTTTTCCCTGGTATTGGGCAGGCAGGAGGAAAAAATACTCTTTCCTTCCAGGTGATCTGTGACGTCACTGCGGGGGCCTGGGGAAAGAAATTTTAATGCCGTATCCCATAAACCAAAGCTGACGGGAACAGATTGAATTGAATTGAATTGGTGCGCGCGTTGGTTTATGGGATACGGCATTTTTTCCCCAGGCCGCCGCAGTGACGTCACAGATCAGCTGGTTGCTATTGGGGAGGAAGGAGGAAAATAGACTTTCTCCCGCCAGCATAATACCAGGGACAAGACGTCTCTCCTAGTAGGGAAATGTCTAGGTAGTCGTATATTACATGCTATATATCTCGGGCAATAGGGAGGAGAAGTCGTTACGTCAGGTTACCATGGTAGCAGAATTTCTGGCCCCAGTTGTTCAAAAGTTGGATAGCGCTATCCACCGGATAAAAATCTACCCAGTGTATAACGCAATTGGTTTCCCTAATACTTATCCACTGGATAGTGATTTATCCGGTGAATAGCGCTATCCAACGTTTGAACAACCAGAGCCTGGATGACAACAAACCGAAAACGTCTCTTAAGATGTGAATTGGGACTGTTTCAAACTTCATCGATCTTATTCGATTCCATTTAATTTGTCAAGAGTTGGCGAAATTTTTTGGGGTTGAATCCTAAAGGACCGTATCTAAGTTTAGAAAAAGAAAAAAAGGAAATTTTTGTGTTGTGTTCGCCTGCCTCACAAAGCGGGCGCGTGAAATTAGGAAATTTCATGTCGCAGTAGTGCAACGAAGGCTGAGAAGTGTACAAAAAAGTTGTTGTTTTGCTAATATAAACCTATTTCATTCTGCCGTTATCGTTAGCGTTGCCGTTGCCGTCGTCATTGCTTAAGCTCCCATACTACCATGGTAACGTGACGTCACACTTCTCTCCATAGTGCACAACATTTTAGCCTGGAGTTGTACAATGTAGCTGACCCCTCACCTTTAATTAAAAGGAACAATTTAAACTTAAGATTGGAAACTGTGCATCAGCCTTCTACAGAACTGACGGTGGTTGTCTTTGTTTCAGCTCTTATCAAAGCTTTTGCAGGAAACAAACTGGATACAGTGCTAGGTACTTTGTTAAGACGTGTTCTTTGTTTTTTGCCTTTCATTCCCCTTTCCACTCTCAATTATTCATTCTCAATGAGAGCGCTTGCAATTGATTGATCAATAAGTTAACTCTTTTTAGTGCAACTTTGTTTTCCTTTTAAATGGCAAATAAACACGTTTTCGTGCGCAAGGAACGCTACTGAACAAGCGCCTTCATGACTCTTATAAAAACTGAAGCTCTTTCTTTTTTAAAGTGAGCATCAATCATGGGCGCCAACGAGATGTTTGTCAGGACATCCGTTCGGGTCAGTACTATCTCGTGGGTCAGAGCTGGCAATTGGACCAGTGTACAACATGTTACTGTGGAAAAAGTGGCAAGGCAGCGTGTGCTCTGCAAATGTGTGAGAGAGACCCACAGTGCAAAGATCTCCTTATAGACAACAGTAATTGTTGCCCCAAGTGCAGGGATGAAAATGGTAGGTATTTCTAATCAATGTTTACTTAAAGCGATTACTCCGTTTGGGTATTTAAATTTAATTGTTTCGAACATTGTCGCAGTCGTTTCCACAGTATTTCCGTGCATACCATATTTCGTTCCGTAGTTGTGAAGTCTACGAGCAAGTGCTACGATACTGTGACCAAGAAATACTACAGGGAAGCTGAGCTATGGCAAAGGGACGAATGTACATCGTGTTACTGTGGAGATGACCGCAAACCAGCTTGTACTGTAACTAGTTGTCCCCCAGTGTACTGTGAAGCGCCCATGAAGATTGAACAGCGTTGTTGCCCCGTCTGTCCCGTCAAGGTTGAGCAAGGTGAGAGAGGCGTGCGTCTTGTTCGTGTTCTTGCCATGTCCAGGGTGATTGGTCCTTTATCTTTAAACCAGGGGTGGATCCAGGATTTTACATGAGTGATTTGCCCCAACTTAACTAGGGCGATTTGGGGGCATGCTCCCCCAAGAAAATTTGAAATTTAGTGCTCTCAGAATGCAATTTTCCTGCATTCTGAGAGCACTAAATTTCAAATTTTTTCCATCCAGACACATAAACAGCACCTCCTCAGAAAGGCATAATTCTGTACAAAAATTTATTTCTGTGCCTTAAACATAAGTTACACATACAAAGCAGAATAACATGAAAGTAAGCAGTAGAGTTTTTCTGTTTTTGACTATATAAAGTATTTTTCTTTGGTCTAAAAATTTGCCTTTCTGTGTCGAAGGAGTCTAGCATGTAAATTAACATTTTGGGCTACCTGCATTGAAGATGTATTAGAGATGTGCTGCCTGGACTACTGTCTTGGATGCTTGTGGGAGTGCAAATAAGTCTCCAGTAGGAATCATCTCTGTGTTAGTGGGAATGGAGGAGAAAACAAATATGAAGATTAGTGAATATTAAGAAACATCATTATTATGAAAATGTAACAGCAAAACTGAAAAGTTGGAATCATTCTTACCTTTTTCACCCTTATAGATCAGTGTAAAATGATGTGGTCCAATAGGTTCAGATTAAGAGAATATGTAAAAACCATTTAAGCTTATTGAACTCTCAGTGTCAGAGGAAACATAACTCAGAAAACTATTGAAGAATGATTTTTTTGTCCACATATGAGTATTACTAGAAATTATTGCACAACAGACACCAGCTATGTTTCTGTTCTGTTCTCCTGACCATCAGTTTAAGGATTACATTAATCCTGATGGAACATAACTCACAAGTACTCTAGAAACACTAGTGACTGTCTGGTACAAGATTATTAATTTAAAATATTTTCCATTCTCATTCTTCAGTCATCCATAGATAGCCCTAAATCAGCTACAGCACCAATTATTAAATCTATGATAGCTA
Source organism: Porites divaricata (assembly GCA_038088405.1). Lineage (NCBI taxonomy): Eukaryota > Metazoa > Cnidaria > Anthozoa > Scleractinia > Poritidae > Porites > Porites divaricata. The sequence continues at coordinate 8,347,449 of JBBMOI010000017.1, forward strand.
CTCCTGTTGTTCCATCCTCACAAAGGTAGAATCCGACAAATTCTTCTCTCACTGTTTTGCTGGAATCGAGAAATCTGATCACAACGGAAAGATTTTCTTTATTTGATATGTCAGCTGCTTCGTCTGACATAATAGAAAAATATTTGCTATCCCTGATTTCCTGTGACAAATTATTCACTATGATAGCACCCACAGTTGTAATCATCTCATTTTGAATGGTTTTAGAAATATATGTCGCATTTGTAGGTGCAGTTTCCAGGTGATGTTGCACAGAAAATTCTCCATTGCAATCACTGCAAAATTATGCATCTCACATTTCCCGCTCGCGTGTTTGGTAAAACGTGACATGGCGGACGTGCAAAGTGTGAGTGCAGACTTGTATAATTTATCTAGTTTATTCGAATTTCGCCCACACTGGACTCCAAAAAAAAAAAAAACGCACGGTGAACTTAATGCACCATCGAGATATTTAGAGTATGCTAGCCAGGGAAATCTTTTCAGCCAGCTCCACACAAAATGACGGTTAGAATTAGAACATTACACTGACACTGGGGAGTCAAATAGCTCACCTGGTTTCCACACATTCTCTAAGAACTTGACCTTGTCCTGGTCCGAATATGAGCTGATTTCCTTGAAAACCAAGCCAATATCGTACTGAGAACAGTCCTCCTTCCGACAGACTGGATCGCCTCTAACCATCGTTTATAAATCAAATCTATTCTTGCCGTCCTCCGTAGCAAGTTAACGATGAACTCTAATCGGCAAATCAACAAGAACATACGCGACTTTCAGGGGGAGACTTCCCTTTATATACGGTTGTCAGTAGTTTCCACGGTAGTTTGCGGCCTGAATAGCCAATCACAACCGACTTTGAGTGATTCGCAAAACAATGTGAGTGTTTCTGACCAATCGAACTTGGTTTTGAGTGATTTGTGAGACGATCCATATACCATACAGTCCCACCCACGGGAAAAACTTTCTCCGGTAGTGCTTACGAGTTTTTTCGCATTGTTCTCGGAAGTATCGACAAAGGACGAAACCGCGCAAACGGACACTCGTCGAATTCGCTCGGAAAGGACCGGGTATGCTGTGTGATTGACGAAATAACGAGATGGGACGCTTTTTTCTTTTTTTATTTCATAATAAACAATAAAACAAGAAGGATAATTGATTTCTTGGACTACAATAAAGAACCTGAGGAGTAACAAACGCAGGTTTGGAAACATTTGAGTGATTTCTGGAAATCACTTGAACTACTCTGGATCCACCCCTGTAAACGATCAAAATTCTGCCAGTAGGGTCAAATGTCTAATCATATTCCAACTTTGAAGTATGCGAAGGAAAACCTCAATTATTACCCAATAAAAAGAGCCCTTTAGTAAGTACTTGGATAGGGTTTGTTTGCTGTAAAGGGTTTGAAACAAGATTACAAAGCTACTGGGCAAGACTTCCCTCTGTTTCTGTGAAAGGCGGTTCTAGTCTGGTTGGTTGGTAGAATATTCATTTCTTTCTCCTTAGATTAAACAAGTTTACAGAAACAAATAGTCAATTAAGAAATAACTGAAGAGAAAAAGGGCAAAAATAGTAAAACTAATACATTGTCCTAGTATGGAATGGTTCTAGTCGGTAGTATTCACAGGTTTTTCTTGTACCGCTTGTAAACTTGCTAACTGCGAAGGCAGAGCACAAATCTCCCCAACAGTTTAGTTAGTCCACAGAAAGACTTATTGTCTTTGGTTTTTAAATTGTGGCGTTTTGGTAGTTTTGCTATATGTTGTTGAGAAACTAGCCGGTTAATATAATTTGCCCACCAACATACCTAGAAATTTTATATACTGAAATGGCCACGATGACCTGCTCGGATTATCTACCCCAAAACATGTTTAATGCAAGAGGGTAACAATTAATGCTGTTTCAAGCGTTGGTCCTTCGTGGATCCATGGGCTCTGATGACCAGGAAGCACTGGAAAGTTAGGTCCTTAATCACTTACGGCGTGGAGTTACCTAATAAATTTTTAGTATTTGATGAGACTTATGATATCTTAAACTTGAATTATCAGGGTGTATGTTTGACGGGCAGAAGTTTTTACATGGAGATTTGAAAACCCTGCAGGATAACTGCACACTGTGGTGAGTGTTTCAGTTTTTTGAGTCACACCATGCGACGCACTGTTTCTGTTTGTACATTTTATAGCTATCTATGATTAATTAAAATACATGTTTTTAAGTGCGTTGTTAAGTCAGCTTTGAAAATGTAGGGTGCTACAGCATTTCTCTGCAAGATATTAACCCCATGGGCGTGAACCGCTCTAGGGCTAATGCTCTCAAAAGATCAACTAGTGTTTTCTGTAGAGTACAAGGATATATGGACTTGTTCTGAGAAGTTAAGTGTTAGCGATAAAGTCCTGATCGACAGTTGTGTTGTAACGCGAGTTAAGCACGCCTTCAAACTAAAACATAAATGTTAACTTTTACTGGTACTTTTTAGAGGGCAAATGAAAAAAGTAAAATGAAATCAAACAGAGTACAACGGACAAAGAAGTCAAGGGCTTGATAAATAACACACCAATGATTTAATGCTGAGATTCTGGTCCAATCATCAAACGGCTTTTACATTTTATTGAAGATTCAAACCACGTCCCCTGATTTATATCCGAAACCCTTTGAAACATGTAGGACTGTACTTCCTTAAACCATGTGCTGAAGATCCGAACAAAATTTACTTTGAAAAGAAAATTATTCACTTTAGCGCTTTAATTATACCCGTTATGTTGTTTGTAGTAAGTGCGACAACGGAGACTGGCACTGCTCAAGGGACAGGTGCATGTCTGGACAGTGTAAGTTATTAATAATTATTCCGCAAATCCTACTCCTTCAGAAATGCACCGCTATTTTCTTTAAATATATAACGACCCAACTTTGTGGAACAGGGCATGCAAACCACTCGCCCACGGGGTGACTTTAATGGTGCGTCTCTTGTAGAATGATTCTTTAAGCAAACAATTTTTTTTCATGATTGCGAGGAAGATCCTTCTTTTCACGATCTTTAACCATGTCATCTCCCTAATATGAAACGGACTTCATCAAACTGGTATTATTACCAGGAACCAGATGCCTAACTGTATGTAACTGCACACGTATTTTTCTATACTATTATTTTTCAGATGGAGGACAGAACTAGAGATGCACATTCAAGACAAAAGCAAGAAAAAAAAAAATTTATCGAAAAGTGTATAGACAAATTTTTTGATCTGTGTAGGGTGCAATTTTAAATGCAAGGGGTTGATAATGATTAGATTCGACGGTATCTAGTGGTTAGTTTACACTTTGTACTGGGTTTTATTTAACCGTAGTTTTTGAAGCCATACGGTCTTTCTTTGGTTTAACAGCGATTTGAAAAAAAAAAGCTATCTTGGGTTTACGAAAGTTGCCGTTTGGTTGGTGAGCGCTCCAGCAACATTTCAAACTCTTAGGAAACTGCATCCGTACTTTGTCCAGGCATATGTTAAGTGTCCGCCTGCAGCACTTATAATCCTCATCATGTTCTTAAAGTACAAAGACTTTCCTGTTTTTGTCTCCTAAGCTACTGAGAAATAGATAGATGACACATATACAGCTATTTCGAGAAAGGTTGTCGGAAAAAGTGCACGCAACAATCCCGAAAGGCATTGTGGGTGGTTTTGAGTTCCTTGTTCTTCAGAGAAAATTGAAAGGATTGGCACGAAAAGCCATGAAAATGTGTTTGCGAGTGCTAACGGAAAGCCACAAAAGTAGGTTCGACAGCTACAGTCGTCAGGAACAGTGTATTGATCATATCCCATATTACCTTTCGGGATTGTCGCGTGCACATTTTATCCGACAACCTTTCTCGAAATAGCTGTATAAATTTAGACGAACATGGCACCTTTAATTAAACTGGAGCTTTTGCACTAATTTGTAAGTTGTAGGCAACGTGTTTGTCTGGGGCTGTCACTGAAGATGATAATGAGTTACGTTCGGGGTGATAAGCGCCCCAGCTACTTCTCACAACCTCCAATGGAATTAACTCTGTGCTGTACCAAGGCACACTCAACGGTTCTTTTACAGCACCTACCTATATTTTCAGTCATTTTCTTTAGGGGGGGGGGGGGGGGGGGCTTTAAAGGCTATTAAACGCCACTAATTTGTTGGAGCTCAAAGCACAAGCAGGTGTTGAATCTCGTGTTAGACCCAAAGTTTGCTTACTGTGACAAACCTTTATGCCCAGGGTTGTGTTAAAGGAAGTTCAGTAAGCGTGAGACCTTTGTTGCAGTTGCTGTATGATCACAAGTATATCAAGTCACAACACGCTGAACAGACCAAAAGAAGGCTCTCTCCTTTGCAATAGCTTTTCATCCTTTTTGGACGGAGAGAACAACAGCAGAGAGAGAAAGGTAAAGAAAAAGTCCCATTCCAGCATTGTCTGTGCGGTTCTTTTTTACCATCTCTGAGAAAATTTCGTGGAAACACACAAAGTGAATCGAAAAAGACTAAAGTTTAAAGAAGCTTTTTCGGGAGAGAAGAATCATTTTGTATATAACAATTTTTTGTTCTTTAGCTGTTGATCGGTTTATGCGTAAGTGATGATTATTGTTGGTGATGGAATAAACTTTTATATACTCCTTGCAAATAAAGTAATTTTTATATACATTTGATGTTAATCGCACTTGTGTAACATTGAAGGAGAACTGAATCGAGAATGCCACACGTATGGTTTAAAACTAAGCTCGTTTAATTACCTTTCTGGAGCTAAAGTTCTATTGTTTTTTGGCCTCGTCTTTTTGTTTTGCGCCATTCAGAGACGAACAATTTGTGTAGTCGCTATGACTTGGCCACGAAGCATTAACCAGGGGATCTGTGACGTCACTGCGGGGGCCTGGGGAAAGAAATTTTAATGCCGTATCCCATAAACCAAAGCTGACGGGAACAGATTGAATTGAATTGAATTGGTGCGCGCGTTAGTTTATGGGATACGGCATTAAAATTTCTTTCCCCAGGCCCCCGCAATGACGTCACAGATCACCTGGAAATGTTTCCATTGTTGCTTGTTACCATAAACTAATGAGGATGGCGGGTAAGAGGAAATTTATCTAAAGAGGGTTTAAAAAATTCACGTGGGTGGTCTTGCGCACGCAGTTCCAGTATATCTCACCCTTTGACTTCGCTTTCCTTCGGTATGGACCATGTGGCAGGGCACCTTGTAATACCCTCACAAAATTGTCAATTGTTTACTTTCAAGGGGTGGGGGATAAGCTTTCGTTCACCATTAAAAGTACTAAACTGTTATGTTTGTGTCTTTCCTCACCATCACATTTTAAAAAAAAAATTGACGGTACTTTTTCACTTGTTGTTACTGGATGACAAAATTGCGACCATTTAAAGGAAAGATGTAGTATGATGGTAATTTGAAAATGCATCTAAAAGCTGAGCTTCTTCACGCTAGGGCTTTGCATCTTGGGCAGATGGTGGAACCCACGAAAGACAAGATGGATCTATCTCTTGGTATTCTGGCGGCCTTGCTGCAACTTTCTTCTCATAGTCATCAAGAAGGTCCTAAAAACAGGAAACATTACTCCAATTGTGCAATGGAAATGGGCCAGTTTTAAAACTATCATAAGACTTTACTCATAAATGTGCAGTCAATGGGTAGTGTGTTAATAGTTTCGAATATCATTTCCAGTTACTTAAGAACTGAGCCGAAAGTATTTCTTTACCACAAAAACAGCTACAGTCTATAGTCCAGGCATTTTATCGCTAAAAGTCGGCCAACCTGCCACTAATTGCAAAAGAAGGTTTTTTAACGGATTTTGGTCCAGGAACATGTCCTCTATAACACACCAAAAGTCCTCAAAAATCCGAGTAGGGGAAGTTGACGAAAAACGAGTTTTTTAAGAGCCCTATATAGACTAATACTGCGCAGCATGGAAACGAGGTTGTATGTACTGCCTGTTGTGTTGCTCGAGTTTGAAGCCCCGTACAGCATGGGCTAGTAAAGACTCAGAGAATTTATTTTGTTTTCGTATTGTGTTTTCGTAAGGAAGTGCATTTATGTAACGATTAAATAAAATAACTGTTCTGTATAAGATTCTTAAATCAGAAAAAAACACGTAAAACCTGTAGAAAATATCCACGATTGTTAGCTATCTAGGTGAAGTATTTAGCGAGGAATTATGTCTTCTGCGAGCGAATTTAGAACTTTAAAAGGATAGTTTTAAACTGAAAGTGAAAGTAATATCGTTTTCTAAGGTAATATAATGCAAGAAAAATATATTTGACTTGAGAGTCTTGAGTAGAGACTTCCAAAATGAACTGGTCATTCACCGCGGTGAAAAAACCTGTACTTCACTCATCGCTTCGCGCTTACTTTTTTCTGGAGTCACAAAACTTAGTTTATTAGTAAATTCATCTATTTTTTCCCTTCAAAATTTCAAGAAAAAAGTCTAGCAATCGTATCGACTTTTATGAAACTGGCGACCGTTTTCGCTAAAACCGAAGGAAATATTTTCACTGACTTATGAAGTAATAATAATAATAGTTTATTGACACTTCTGGCAGATAATATAACTGAATAAACAGTGAAATTTACAAAAATTTACAAGATAATACTAAAACCATTTACAAGCCCAATGATCAATAATACAGTAATTGTATAATTGTATAATTTATCCAAATCTAAATGTAAAAAAGTCGTTCGCTCTCTTAGTCTTTTTCATTGTTCTTGTTGGTATTGTATTCCCTGATCTTAATCGATATGGTAATGTTCTTATTGTCTCTTGCGGAGCCAGGAAGGATATTGGGTGGCTCACATCCCTCATAGCAGCCATTAGCTTTTGACATAAAAGTTCCCTACGACTAGCTAAGGATGTAAGCTTAGCCTGATACAGCGCTTGCTGGTAGCTAGAGTTAGGAAATATTATTCCCAAGGCTCTTCTTTGTATTGATTCAATAGCGTCAGACAGGTATGCAGGGATATCCTGCTACACCTGCACAGCGTATTCTAATACTGATCTAACATTACATAGATATACTTTTAGTATGCCTTTTGGCATTACTCCTGCACGCTTCAGTAATCTAAGTGCATACAATCTCTTAGCTGCTTTGGCAATTACGTATTCAGCATGCGCATTCCATTTAAGGTCATCACTAACTATAACTCCGAAAAGCTTATATGTTCGTACACGTTCTACTTCTTTGTTTCCACTAGATATAGGTCGTAAAGTTGTGATTGAATTTTTCATGAAATCTACATACATCTCTTTACATTTCTTTGGATTTAGCTTCATCTTATGTTCAATACAATAATCATGAATTTCTCGGACAACTATACCTAGTACACTAATGGCGTTCCTTGGGATAATGTCGAATGTAGTAGTGTCATCAACATACTTAGTACGCATATGCCAGTTCTTGAGCAACTTGTTTATCATGACAGCAAAGAGTGTTAATCCTAGTTTTGTCCCTTGTGGCACACCTCCGTTGACCTGTTTCCATGGTGACAGGAACGAACCAACACGCACAGCTTGAATTCGATTGGTTAAAAAGGACCGTACGCAGAAAAACAAAGTTTGATCGATATTAAAGGAATTGAGCTCATCTAATAATACTGAATGGTCTATGAGGTCAAAACCTTTAGTAAAGTCTGCAAAAAAAATTCGGACTGAGCAGTTTCCCGAATCGATAGCTTCATGTATTGCATGCATTAAGTAGATGAGTGCGTGCACAGTTGAGTGTCCATGGCGTGCGTATTGGCGTGGGTCAATAGTGTCTGACACCTGTGCCAAAAGCCTTTTGTTAGTAAAACCTTCTAATACCTTTGCCAGGCAACTTGTGAGTGCAATTGGTCTCAAATCTGACTTAATGACTTGAGGGGGGCAAACTTTAGGAACTAGTGTAATAATTGACTGTTTCAGAGTGTCAGGCACAAAACCCTCTCTTAGTGATTGATTGTAGATATCTTGAATTAGTGGTGCTAGTTCAGGTGCGAATTCCTTTAATAACTTATTTGATATTCCATCTGGTCCCACTGCTTTTTGTGTTGACAACTTCTGTAAATCTGATGAGACTTCTTCTAAGGGGACAAACAAGTCCGATGAGATCACATTTGGCGGGGTTTGGACTGGTTTCAATGATTCAAACTCCTGTGTTATGCTAGTGAAGAATTCATTAATTTGGGTGGCGAGCAACTCAGGACTATTTATGGGGTCAATAAGGAATTGATGGTGCCATTCCTGTTTCTTTGAAGTGTCCAGCCCGGTAAGAGACTTAATGCCTTTCCACCATTTTTTAGGGTTGGTTTCCACTAGACCCTCTACTTTGTTGTTGTAATAGATAAAGCGCGCGCCCTGCCATACCAAAGTTCCGGTTCAAGATGAAAATTACAAAGTCAATGGGAATTCCAATACATACATTCGCGTTTCGATTTTAAAAAGAAAATTACGGGAGTGAAGGTATCCTAACTATACCGAAACGAAAAATTTTCTTATGACTCAACCAGTCTCCAATTTACGCGGGTAGATACAATACAATACAATACAATACAATACAAACTTAAATTGACACTCTCTAAGAGAGGGCTTTGCAGTGACAATGATAATCACTAACGTTGAAACGAGGGTACGGTAAATCTAATAATTACAAAATTACAATGATAAAATGTTTTATAGAATAAAGTAAGAAAGCTAAAAAGTAAATAAATATTCACTAGAATTACAACTGCAACAGAAACTTTAGAAAATACAATGAAATAGATATGATACAAACTAAGACCGATAAGATAGGAAAGCAGCAAATAATTTGGCTCTAAGTTTACGCTTTAAATTACGAGCAGTTATAGAGTTTGAGGAAATTATCTAAATTGTCCCACAGACTTACTACACGGTAATCCAGACTTACGGTTTTAAATAAGGGTATATGCAGAAGTTGGGAGCTTCTGGTCGTGCGAGCACTTACTTCACCACGTGTTGGAAACGTCGAGAGGTAATTTAAGGAGGGGAGCCAGTCATACACTTAAAAGCAAGCACGGCGTCACGGAGATACCGTGACGGCAGCTGAGATATAATAGATAGCCAATACAGTTCTTTCAGAAACGGAAAACGTGGTCAGATTTTTCTGGAAATACAGATAATCCGGGCAGTGTCTGCAGTAATCGAGCCTAAGTTCTGGACCACTTGGAGCTTGAGAAGGTTAGTATCCGCTGCATTGGACCAGACGGAAGAGCAATAAAACAACTTACTAAACACTACCGTGTTAATTATTGTGGTTAAAGACAATCTGTCAAACACGTGTGCTCAACACGATTAATTTGAGCTAAACTTGAGAAGCAGGAAGAAACTCTTTTAATATAAAGTAAGGCTCGAGATCAAGTATTTTCTGTTGCAACGGACTTGCCGCCTGCCCCAGAATAGCTTCTTTAGTTAATCAGATGCAACTTTTAGTCTCACTTTAGGCTAGCAGTATGAGGTGCATTTGTCGCAAGAATGCTGAATGGTATACAGTGTTCCCGGCCGGCCTGCAAAGAGTCTTCGTGCACAAATTTCTCGAACACTGTAGACTACGAAAGTTAAGATTCGGACGACTAGCGTATTTAAAAATTAATTTGTATAAGGGACATGTAAAATTGAATTAAAGAGGGGTTTTCTGGTGATTATATAGAACTTTTTTGTCGCGAGTCTTGTCTCGTAATGCTTCAGCAAAATCAGCTCACTGCTGGGGAGTACATGTACATTGTGTAGATTCTAAAAATTTTTGGGAACTTCTTTCACGATTAAAGGCCTAAAATAATTTTTCTTAAGAATATATTCTTAGTTTTGGCGAAATGGCTCGATCTATATCAATAACAAAAGCTAAACAGCAACTTCCGGTTGACAGCCTCGTTTTCATGCTATGGGAAAAAGGGACTCCTGTTAAGAGTCGTGTTTGGAGGTGTTCCCATGCTTGGATCTTTAGGGACTTTTAGTATGTTCATGTATACAATATTTCTAACTGGTCAATGATGAGAAAGCTTCTTTTGCAATAAGTTACAGGTCTGACGACAAAATGCCTGGACTACTAGTGTAAGCTGCCTTTGTGAACAAATAACAAGGGGACTCGTCTAAATGAGGAACTCGTACATTTATGAGCATTACGGCTCTTTTTACAGTTGCATATTGTCTAGTGTGTTCCCTGGTTAAACAATGGCGCGTATTTGTTGCCCTACCGTAGCTCTTAAGATGACATGCTTCCCTTTCCAGTACTTCAGGATACCCAAATACTGCAGGGTACTGACAATGTCACTAGGATGCAATGCTGTTTCCTGACTAATATCTACGCATAAAAGGAAACGATATGCGCGTTTGTTATCACTTTCCAACTCTTCAAAAGACGGTACCAAGGTTTTTACACTAACAAGTACACTTGGAAGTGGTTCCAGGTGATCTGTGACGTCATTCCGGGGCCTGGGGAAAGAAATTTTAATGTCGTATCCCATAAACCAACGCGCGCACCAATTCAATTCAATTCAATCTGTTCCCGTCAGCTCTGGTTTATGGGATACGGCATTAAAATTTCTTTCCCCAGGCCCCCGCAGTGACGTCACAGATCACCTGGTTATTCTTGGGAGGATCTGAGAGAAAGGTGAGGACAAAATGGCGTTCTCAGGAGAGTACAATATATGCTCTCTATAAAATTAAGGAGATATCATCGTAATTTCTTAAAGTTTCAAGTCCGATAGGGATCATTCTAAGGAGTAACTTTGAGCACTTTGTCTCTAATTTGTATTCCAGAAATAAGGGCAAAAGGGGCGTTTGGCTGTGCAGATGGCATTGCTTATTAACACAGTGAAAATACCCAGAGAATTCGCGGGATAATCTTCTTTTTTGGTCAGTGATAAGTAAATTTTTCTGAAAAATAAGGAACAGCTTAAGAAACCACGCCGTCACAGTGCACGAATTCTTCCAGTGACAAATATGATGTAGCAAACTAAACAGTATGTCCTACAGATTAGTCTCTTGAATCTTATCAAGCCCTAATTTGCAGTGAACGATTGTGGTTAAAATAGGTTCGTTTGAAAGCGAAATTCATACAAGTAAAAGGCCCGTATAAAATTACTTTCTTACCCTTAATCGAGATCATGTCAAAACCAAAATTTTTGAGGTATTTAAGCAAAATACCCTTCCAGTAACTTCGATAACTAATAAGACCTAAATCTGACAAAGGCTTCTCGGGGGAACCAACTTTTCCTTCAACTTTTGATAGAAGATAACCTGTAAAATACAAGGTGGATCAGAGTTAAGGTTTTGTTCACGGTCCTCTGTAAGAAAAATGGGAAAACAAAACATTAGATATTTAAAGTAAAGGACTGGTGTAAAGCAAATGATTTAAATTCACGAATTTTCTGCGACAAGGGTGGAGAGAGGGCACTGCTATTTGCATGTCACAGAGTTATCAGATACGAGACTGTCAAAAAAACCATCACCGATAGACCTGTAACTAAAATTTTGTATAACATTTTGTGTTTGTGAGACTCAAAACAGCTTTGTGCAGGTAAAAGATACTATATTTACAATCTTATGCTGCAAGTCGTATTTAAATTAAAACTGAGACAACTTTGTGCTGGTTTAAGATTTAGATTTACAAGCAACTAAATCTTAGGATGCTGGCAGTACTTAAGCTCCAACACAACGAATTAAATTAAACTTATCTCTTAGTTAAGATCAAAGCATAACATCACTTACTAAAGTCAATCAGCATTTTGCCATATCCTTGTTTCATGTAGATTGGTAAAGTTAATATGCAGGAGACATTGTAATTCAAAAACGACTTTTTCTCCTGAAGTAGAAAAAACAAATAAATAATAAAATTCAGGTCCCAGCCAAAGTGGCAGTGAATTATATATAAAGAGCATCAAAAAAGTAAGTATCGGACATTAACGCCAGTAAACTATTATACACCTAGCTACTATACCATTATTATACAGCGAACACAATACTCTTTTGAAGTGCAAGTTTGGGTGGTGAAACATGTACTCCTGAGTGTTACAGAGTGTTTTATTGTGCGTACGAAGCAATTTTATTAGTTTCTGAGATTAACTGTTACCCTCGAAATTCTGCTTTCTATTTGTTCTAGAAGTAAGCCTTAATAACGATTCCTTTAACACAAAAACCTGCAATGTCTGTTCCACTGGAAGCAGACTATACACACCCTCATTGCCCTGGTCTCATTATAACAAAGGACGACTGGAATAAGACAGTATGCCTCAGTGAGGCCGAGTACCCCATTAAAGAGTATCATGGTGTTTTCAGAAGTGGCAAAGGGTAACTTTGTTTTTATTTTTAAGTTGTCAGTCTGTTTGGTTAGTGGGAGGGGGGATGGTGGGTAGCGTTTGGATGAGCCCCTGTTGCCACGTTCCCTGGATTAATTGATGACAGTACCTATTTCAGCACAAGACAGTGTACCAACTTATTGTCAATGATATGAAACAACCTCATTTCCTGGGTCGTTCTGACACAAGGACCCTTCTTAAAGGGGGGGGGGGGGGGGGGTGAGGGGAGAGACGTGAGATGATGAGAGGATGTACTTGGGAACAAGGTTCAGGGCTGTCACTACGTTGCTGTTTAAATGCAACAAGTAGACGGGCATCAAAACTCTAGGGATTTTTTTTCGTTCTATTTTCGTTCTTTTTTCTCGGCGTACACATTCCTTTTCAGAGGTATCTCTTGTAGCCAGGGGCATCCCCTAATCAGGGCATTTAATGACATTACTGGAAGTTACATGCCAAATGGGTTAAGGTCCACGCCTCATTATCAAAGAAAGAGCTGGGGGAGTAAATGTACCTTTGAAAAGTAGCCGATCATGTGACAACCAGTTGAATCTGCAGTTGTCATAACATAGAACAGGAAAGGTTCCACATCATAGTAGAGAGTCTTGTGATCTAGAAACAACTTGGCCAGCAAACACAAGTTTTGACAGTAAACCTGGTGAGTTGAAAATAAGCAATCACACAAATGAATGAGTCAAAACAGACCCTACATGTATATACACAACTATGGTAGCCACTGAAATAGGATAAATCCCCACTAGTTGTCTGCAAATATAGTTTACCTTTACATGTAAGTACAAATTATAGAATAAAGGCAGTCTAATTTAAAACTAAGAATAACGCAGTGCTTGCAAAAGCTACAAGTAGCTTCCATGAAGAAAACTTAATTGGGAGTGTTTTGTTTGTTGGCTCACTAATGCATCCTAACATGAAAAGATGACCTTCGTATTGCAATTCAAGTTTAGGATGGCCAAAGAACACTAAAAACTAAAAACACCAAACTCTACTTGGAGAAGGACAGTTGAGAAAGAAAATAACCATTATTTTAAGAGGGTGACACCTATTACTATGAAATATTCTCCCTAGTGGCCCTCTGTATTTTACGTCTCCAACTGAAGACGGGACCGCCATTTTACGTGGTCATCCGAGCCACGCGAAGGTCTCGCCGCTTGCACTGCAAAGGGAGTGACTTCACTTCTCAGTTATTTTAAGACCCTGAGTATTGGTCCGGCCCCGGGAATCGAACCCACGACCTCCCGCTCTGCAGTCGACACGCTCTACCGACTGAAAGAGCGAAACAAAGCTGGGCGGAAGAGTTGGGAAGTAGCTAAAGCGGTTGCACAAGACAGAAAGCGTTGGTCAGATAGCGTGGAGGCCTTATGCGCCTAATGGGGCGATGAGACTTGGTGATGATGAGAGAACACTACAGTTTATTGGCTGTTGGGTTATTCATGTCTTTTTTATACCCTCTTGCCTTATGGCTTTTAAAGTTCGATTCAGTCAATTTTGGAAACTGCCTTTTGTTTTCAAAAGAGGTGAGAAGATTTTCTACAATTTAACATACATCTGGTATTATTATCACCTTTGGGGTTTACCTGACCTTGTGGTTTTTTCCATCCACTTCAAATATGGAAAGTCCATTCTTTCGGTAAATTTCAACTCCTGGGGGATGTCTGCTGTTACATTTGGCCTAAAATTTCACACATCAAATATCCAAATAACTCAAGCTGGAAACATCTACATGTTCATCTATAGTTTTACAGTAATTCACAAAGGTTGCCCATAGATGTGAGTTGGTTGGCAGAGTAGACAGACAATGCGCTGATTATGTGATCCCGTCCAAACCCTTTGCCAAAAGACCTATCCCACTAATGCCTTTTCGCTTTTCAAGACCTTAATGAGTACATTGTATCTTTGCCTTCCCCACTGCACAGGAAACCACAGAAATGTATCGTGAAGAAACCAGCAACATGCCAGAGAGAGTCCTTTGCCTTGTATAAAACCTTCTTAAGAAACAGGCTGACTCACATCCACCCGTTTTTTTAAATACAGTTTGATTCAGTTCGCTTTAAACAAGTAGAGTCTATTATGCTCTAGTCGTTGTTTGTCCTTTCATCGATTTTTTTTAGTCAAAAGAAATTTTGCAAAAAGGGGTACACTCTAATTGTGGTCATTGCATTGGCACGCTACATAACAATTATAAAAGTGAAGTGTGACCTACGTATTGTGTCAGGAAAATAAGCATGACCTGTTGTGTCCAAAAAAATATACTTTTGTTCTCGATGCAAGAAGTCACTTTTCATTTTCTCTTTGACGCTTGTCATCGGTGTGCTTTTTGACATGAAGGTGAAGTATACCTTAATGCATCGAAAAATGTTTTCTTCCATGCAAGAAATCACACTTTGACAAAACAGGTTACGTGTCATGTTTATATGACATAGCAAGCCGATAAAATGGCACGTGCACAATACACATATCAAAAACTGAAAACACATAATCTCTCCTGAGGGCTATTTTTATTGTTGTGCGACTTAAGATTTGTGTTAAAGTGGCTATAAACAGAAAACCATAAAATTCACTACCTGTATCATCCCCCACCAACGGCAAGGCAACCCCTTTTAGGGACAGAAGGATAAATGACATGTTAAATTGGTCTTGGCAAGGATTCATTTTTGATTTGGGAAAAGGGTGGCTTACTTTCCCATTTTACTCAGTCCAAAATTGCAGGTTCAATTTGTACAAGCAACATTTTACTTAACTTTTACATACCACATGTCGTCTTAACACAGTCTGGCTCTTCATATATTTTAAACAGAATTCACAGATGTATATTTTCCGAAGCCGCTGAAATTCCTCAGGATATGGAGAAGAGTACCACGTGTCAATCTCAAATGAACCAAATTCAATACAGCGACATCCATTTCTATTGTTTAATGGCAACAGCTCCTGACAAGAGAAATGACACAGTAATGCTAATCTCGTTCCCAGGGTTCTCTCCTACCCGCCCCATGGAGCGAGAGAGAGAGAGTCTCTCTCGCTCCATGGGGCGGGTAGGAGAGAACCCCAGGAACGAGGTTGCAGTAACGCTAGAAACCTAGGGTGAAAGGTTTGAATCCAGGGGCCATTTCATAAGTAGGTTGAGCATGATCATCCGGGTGAACGTAGTCCTCAATAGGACTGTTGTTGACAGTGACGGATGTTTTGAAAACCTGTCAGGTAGTCATCTTTAAAGACAAATTGAGTTGTACCACTCTGGTTACTGATCTCATTGGTCAATTAAGTCGCGATATTATTGGTCGTCTGTCAGTTAAGCCATGATATTATTGGCTATGAAGACTCGTTACGTCATTGGTGCGTTTTGATCCATTTATTGTCACTGTTAAATAGTCGTTTATTGTTAGTCAAATCGTTGATTGTCCAGTTATTTGCTCATAGTTAGTTTTGCTGAGTCCGGTAATAAGTCGCTTGTATGATGCCGGTAACTGTTGACTACAATTCAGTGGCATCTTGAATGAATGAAGGAAGGCAGGCAGGAAGGAAGAAAGGAAGGAAGGAAGGACTGACTGACTGAATGAATGAATGAATCAATCAATGACTTGTTTAATGACACCTTTTGTAGCCTAGAGCTGAATTGCAGGTTCAGATCAGTTACATAAACAATAAAGAACTAAAACACGAAGCGGTAGCATATTTTATCCAACAAAATTAGCAAAGTGATCAGTATTAGATGGTGGGGTGGTAAATGATCGATTTGAACATGTACAGTACGCCAAAGATGAGTGAACGATTCTGCTGTAAATTACCGGTAAATATTGGTGCATTACTGATAAAACCATAGGGTTCCTTGATTCAGCAGAAATTCTCATTGAAAAGATTGTGAAAAGTTTATCCAATAATATTATGCCATGCTTCTCTTTTTAAGAAGAGATGAAAATAATAATAATAATAATAATAATAATAATAATAGGAAATAAATACATTTGACTATGGTATTGGTTGTGCAAATAACTTGATCAAAAATCCCATTTCCATCCTTAATAGCCAGTTTTTACCACTGAACCACTGAAGCATTTTGTTGTGACCCTGGGCTCAGTGCTTGTGAATGACAGAAAAGAGTCAAAAATTTATTTCTTGAGAAAAATTGAGTTATGGTCCTCATTGCCAACATGGGAAGAATACTCTTATGATATTATGTCTCTTGTTTTCTTCTCTTAATTCCTGTTGTCTTTATATTGTACGGCTGTATATGTATATTGTGTAATTTTAAACATGTTCTTGGCACTTGAAATAAGAACATCAACAAAGCATCCAGATAGAGGTAATTAAATAGAGGATATTACATGTATGGCCACGCAGAGATACGGAATTTCTCTTCGATCGTCGAAAAATATTTTTGAACATGAGAGAGAAATTTTGTATCTCCAAGTGGCTACATGTATGTAATGTTCTAATTTATTATAAAAACACCAATGAAATACTAAACCATTTCACTTTAGTGTTTTGTTGTTGTGAAGGGTGCAATTTATTGTGTAACATTATTAATAATAGCAACAGTGATCTTTTCACTTGTAAAGATACAGTGTACATGTTCATGTTTTTGTGCAAAAGCTCACCTGGTGCAGTGTATTTCATTGGTGGTTTGTCATTGGTGTTTTCACTTGTGAGACCTTTTTATCCGCGTTTTATATTAGTGCACTAGAAGGAACCAACGAGGATTCCAATCCAACAGCTCTTTCCATTCTGCATGCAATTACAATAATTATTACAACAAAAAAACAACACCTCACTTCTTCATTGGCCTTTATAGCTTTTGCCCAAGCATCTTTGAACATTTTCAAGTCATCCTCTGAAGTTATTTTTTTAAGTGCCTCTTCATCTAGATTATCCAATACTGCCATGCCATTAGTATAGGAGTGACTTGCTTGTTCAGCTGCTGCACTGGACACAGGGTCTTTAGATATGGCACTACCAGGACGTGCTTGCCCATGAGCTTTCTTGATGTTGTGTTCTTCTGGTGTTATTTCTTTACTTGTGACAGCAGCACGGATCTTTTCTGGCATGAAGGACAGCTGGACCTACAGGAATACATTAAAATTAATGTTACCATGGAACCTCTATAACTGTAACAAAGGGCCAAGGGACTGGCAAAATTTGTTTGCTTTAAAGAGGTTTCATTATAATAATTGAGATTCTTTTTCATATGTATATTACTATGACTGGGACAAAGAAAATCGTTCGCTATACCAAGGACTTCGATAGATAGAGTTGCATTATATAGAGGTGCCAACCACCAGAGATCTAAAATCTGGAGACTGCTTTCTCACACTGAACACAATACCCATCACCATATCAACCCCCTCCCCACTACAAAATCATAAATCCATCCAGTCCCCAAATAAAATGGCTGTGGCTTAGGACATAATACAAAGTTTTACATGAACTGCAGAGCATCAAAATTTGCCTAATTATGAATAATTATACAAACTGTAGTGCTGTCAGTGATGAAATACATGCAAAATTGCTGCAGAAACCACACTATGATCAAGAACTTCTTTGAATTTTGGGAGAAAAGGGCTCAAATTTAACCTCATGCACAGAAGAGATCCAACCGAGACTCCCAGTAATCTGAGATTAGTCAGATTTCAACTTATAGCAGTTCTCATACATTCTCTCCAACGGCTACCGCTAAAATTGGGAACGATACAAACTCTCACAAGTTTGTGCTCACTGCAGCCAGATTTTGGCAGCAATGCTGATTGGCTGCTAGAACAATGCCACAGGATCTGATTGGCTGTTGGAATCTACGGAAGTTGAAAGCGCTTATTCCTCATGTGGTTGTTTTCGCTAATGATTAGCCGTTGGTGGAGAGATAAGGATCAATTTTGTATCGCTCGATTTTGTGTGTATCACAGAGTTGAATCTCTCCACAAGTTGTTGACCGCGAACAATGTGTAGAATGAATGTGTCTTTTGATTTACCAACAAATGAGTGCAAATCAAAATACTGTCCATCTTAAAACTGGTTTCATTTGAAAGTTTAGCTGGAAATGACTTCGCTGAATGGGGTACACAAGCGGAGGCTCACTGTGAAAGAAACCTCAATCACCAACTGTGAAGTATTAGACGAAAAATATCACATCGCTGTTCAAAGAATTTTTTGTAGGCATTATTATACGCTAGTGGCGCTAGTCTTAAGGTAACAGACTTGTTGATTGCCTTCACTTTTTGTAAAAATAAACCAGGAAAACTGGTGTCCTCGCTCATTGGCTGTTTGCTGTTTGTTAATTGTGATTAATAAATTTAGTGAACTTTTCAGACCTGCAGTAAAACAACAACACAACTAAAGAGAACTACAAAGTGTGTTTGTAATAATTATTGTTTTTCGTTTTCTTTATAGGTCAGTTGAGCATGCATTTTTAGTAGTGTCGTTTCGTCTTTCCAAATTGGCAGATTATGTTTACCTGGATTTATAAAAAATATATATATTTTTTGACATTTGTTTCTGTAGTAAACTTGCAAATTATTGCAAGAGTACTCACAGGACTAAATCAGCTAAATTAAATGCACTTGAGAACTCGTTTGGTTTGTTCTGAGATATCCTTTGAAAAAGTTCAGGATTTATTTCTCCATGATTATTATTATTATTTTATTGACTGATTTTCTAACTCTAATACTGGACAGGACATCCCTAGAGGACACAGACACCCATGCCTTGATAAACCCTTGATCTACAATGTAAGTGGAGAGCATTAAATTTTAAGTTCACATAAAGTTAATGTTGCAGTTCCTTTAGCTAATTAAAGTCCAGTTAAAACATGACAACAAAACATATGATGTACAGGCTGGGGGAAACACTGCTCCACAATTGGCGAGGTAGATGACTTCCATAGTGTGACCATAAAGCCTTCCTTATCTCCCCAGCACTACTTTATAGGCTATATCCACACCGGATCAGACAAGTTCAGGTAACTGTAGGTCCTTACCTGCGATCAGGCAGTTAACGCCTGATCCAAGGTTAGGTACCTAGGCCCAAAAGAAATAAACTTTAATACGGCCTAACACTCCACAGCACTACATGTACAAGCTGAAACCTCCAGCCAGCATCGTGCAACTTACCTGTGTCTGGATAAGATCAACTTGATCCACAATGCAAGTAGAGTACATTTAAGTTCATGTACAGTGTATCAACATCTACTTATTTGTTTCATGTCATTAGTTACCATCATCAGTTGTAAGTTCACATTATACTGACCTTGCTTCTGAGAGTTTTCTTGGGGAGAACCTTTGGTGATGTGCTGGCTCTGGTCTTTCGCACTTTTGAAGGTTCCAGTGGAGTGACCACTTCCTTCTCTTTTTCTTTTGCTTTTTCCTGTGGAAAGATCAAAATTAAAACCTCAGTTCAAATTCTATTTTAGTTAATTTGGTTATGGTAATATAAGATTTAATGATTTTGAAACAACAGAAAATAAAGTTTGCATCAAGGATGAAATATATGTATATTTAATTAACCACAACATAACAAACACAGTGTTCACCTTATGGAAGTTGCTTTTATCGCAAATCAATCACCTGTATTGATGTGTATGTCCTAAGAGAAATAGTTCCAGATGAAAAGCTTGAACTTCAGTGAGTTCGTGAACACAAAAGACACTCGTCTTGTAAGACGACACTGGTGACTTACTTTTGAGTGGTACTTAACATGTACTTTAAGCCAAAGGTGCTTATAAACAGATGGATTGTTCAATTCTTGTGGCAGGGCTCGACGTTGCGACCTGTGGGGTCGCCAATGCGACTAGATTTTATTCACTGGCGATTAACTTTTCACGCCTGGTCGCCAGGCTGGCCCCAAGATTTTTTGATTTAGTTTTAAAATTTCTTATTGAGTTCAATACTCCGATACTCTCGTGTTCGCGTATGAAGCTGATGAAATCGTGTTCGATTCTCCTTTTGGCTACTTTATTTACTTGCTAGCAAACGCAAAGTGAAAACTACATGCACGAGTCAGAATAGTAAACTTTTTAAGGCAAATTTCTGCTGACATTTGAGCCTATCGCGACAAAGCGTTGCGTGACGACCCAAATGAGAGCTTTGCTGATAAATTATTATAATTAATTGTATTTTATTGACTTCCAATAAAGTACCATTGAGGTCACGCTGTTTGTCGAACAGACTTCTCGCCAAATCAACTTTTCCCCGAAAATATTGACAATCTGTTTCTTCTTTGTGGAGGAGACTTTCGATCACGTGCTAGGCAACGAACTAGATCATGTTTCACCTATGTTCATTCCCGAACATCAATGCAAATATGGGATGCAAAACAAATGTTTGCAGATTTTGTTCTTTAATAGCCTAAATAAGCCTTTTTTTAATTCCAAAAATTTGTTTAACTGCAAGTGTATCTCATTTCCTGAAGCTTGAATAACTCTTTGAGGGAATTTACGCTTCACTATTCACAGCCGCCCACGGGTAAGCGATGTTAATCAATGCGAACGGACAACGGGCGAGAACCGTGGGAAAGGAAGCCTTAAAATATCAGTAACAAGTTCTTGCAAAATAATTTTTCTAAAGCGACGGTGTTACAGACCCACAAAAAGACGGTCTCTTCTTCAACAGAGTATTTCAGGTAGAGGATCTACGGATTGGCCATCGCTAACGGATACGACTATAAACGTTCTAACGGGTCAAGATCAGATGCTAACGAATTGACTAACGCCTGTAATGGATCAGCTAATGATCTAACGGATACGGATGAGTTGCTAACAAATTTTCATTGATCTGTCTAATGGATGACTAACGGATAGCTAACGGTCTAACCGTTCAACGGAATATCGTAAGTGTACGTTTTCCCAAAGAAGGTCACAAAATACCGACTACTGACGTTTAAATATCAACAGAATGTACAGAATTTAAAAACGTCTGCACAACAGATCTATCGAATTTTATCACAACCTGATAAAAGTCCAGAGTTTGTGATATTTAAAATTCTCACGGATTGATATGTGAAAGGGAAATTCACTATTTCACACGCACCGAAAACGCGACGCATCATTGACACATACCCGACATGTATTAAAAGTTATAAAATTAGC
This sequence comes from Porites divaricata, assembly GCA_038088405.1. NCBI lineage: Eukaryota > Metazoa > Cnidaria > Anthozoa > Scleractinia > Poritidae > Porites > Porites divaricata. The sequence goes on from JBBMOI010000017.1 coordinate 8,368,850, forward strand.
TTTTTCAACACAAACACGCTTGTATTATGGATATCAAACTTTCCGTAGCCATTCCACTGTTCCGCTGTGTAAAATTAAAGTAGTCAAGTGCGGTAAACTGAGGGCCTTTAAATAACTTGATATATGATAGCATTGTTCGTGCCGCCTTCCTCCTTGTATCAGTGTTCAGACCTTTAGTGTATTATATTCTATTTTTTCTTGAAGATAATTTTTGGCAACTAGAATACTTGTCCTGGCGACCAAAAATGAAAACTTGGAGGCCAGGTGGCCCCAAGATTTTTTTCTGAAAGTCGAGCCCTGTGTGGACAAGAATCTCTCCAAAGACCCAATATTTTACAATATACATGTACACTGTATATACAAAATTTTCAAAAATAAGTTACCACCCTCTTAAGATGGTTAAAAACTCGTAAGTATCAAGTTTCCAAAGCAATACGGCATACAGGTACAGTGTACATGTATTCATGACCCAGCAGCTATAAGATGTACCAGTAGATTAACACAAACCTTGCATTCTTCTGCTGTCATGTTATGATGTTTTGGACAACCAGAAAGAGTATGATGCTTGTCAAATTTGCCTGTCATGTGACCCTTCCCATCACAGCCAGGTGTGGGGCATGGTTGAAATCTCTTTGATGAGGACTTCCACTGTCCTTTTAAATCAGTCTCATGTGAGGTACTAGATGTTCTTTCTAATTCAACATCAGATTGGGATGTCTCACTTTCTGAGTGAATAATCTTTGGCCTGGCATGTTTTTTCTTAACGACCTCTGAGATATCTGGCTGTAAAATAATATCCCCACTGTTCACTAATGAACACTCATGACACATTTTGAGAGCCGGTTTTACACCCTTCAGTTTAAGAGTAACACATGATGAGTGAAATCCTTTGTCACAGCTGCTACAAGATTCCAGCTCTACCTGTTGAATGTAATATTATAAGTAAACATGTAACTTTTCTCGACTGATTGTACATGATTGTACAAAGGGTCTCTTGTTGCAAGATGGGAGCAGTTAAACATAACTTTATCTAAGCTTTGTGATGCCTGTATAACCCTTTGAGCCCTATGTGTACAATGTAAGTGTTAGAGTGATCATCATCAAATTTCTCATAGTAAAATATGAATGCTTTACAAAACAAATTGGTGTTGGAAATAAAGGACATGATTACACAAGATGAATTTACAGCGTAACTGACACTTCAATAAATTCTCCCCGCTACTTCTATACGAAACATACAGGGGCAACAAATGAGAATTTGAATTGTGATAGTAGGGTTTAAAGGGTTATGAGATACATGTGCTAGTCTGGTTCTCACCTCACCATGAACTGCCTTACACAAGTAACAGAATTTACACTTGTAGCAAAACCATGAGGAGCTGTCCAACAAGGGGCAAGAATCTTTGAAAAGGCTCATACACAACCTATGAGCTAGACAGAAGAAAGATCAAGTTAATACAGTGAAACCTGTATCAAGCGGACACCATATTAAGCAATCACCCTCTACTGAGCAGATGGTAACTGAAGTCCCCAATTATTATTTATTGCCCTTATTGACTTTAAATGAAACCTTTATTAAGTGGACACCTCTATTAAGCAGATGCAGACACCTAAAAAGTACCTGAAATGGTCATTTCTGTTGTTGCCAACCTGTATTTAATGAACACTTGTTATTAAATTCCACCACCCAACAAATTGCCAGACACTGGAAATGTGAAAGATTGCCACCCACAATTTTTTTGATTTTTACATTAAAAAACATGACTTGACAATAATTATTAATTTGCATTAGTAACACATTGTTGAATACAGTAAAGTGCAGTATTGTTTTCTATTTCATTTTGTTGGTATAAAGCTTGTTTCACTCATCTGATTTCTTTAAATTTGAGTTGCTATGATGTTTAAGGTACTATGATCAATTGGTCTATTTTAATAAAGAAATTAATGCAAACATATATCGTCATTGTCCCTGGGAGTATTCTAAACATTACCACTGTTTATTTGAATGGCATTTGACTCCTCATATGGCATTATCTATCCAAACCTATTTAGGCAGACACCCTGTATTAAGCGGACACTAAAGTATATCCCAAGAGTGCCTGCTTAATACAGGTGTCACTGTAGTAGAAAAAATGAAGAAGACACTACTAATGCTGAGCGAAATAATAATTAATTTAAACCATAGAGGAGAAAGAGTTATTAATAATGTGGTCAAAATTCCAAGTACAGCTGTAAAGTACTATTAACAGCACAGAAAGACCACCCTCTATTTGTGTAGCAGTTGTTGTTATTGAAATCTGAACATCTGTCTTTTCTACTCAATAGAAGAAAGACAGGCAAACATTATGGCGGCTACATGATTGTATGTTGTTACCTAGCCCTAATTTTATGAGACAAAGGAACTAGAAAATTAACCTAACTGTATGTTTAAATTTTGATCTGTAACAGCTACAATAAATTATTTACTCCAAAATACATATTTGAACCTAAATGTTTTAATAGAAGTGTGAGGGTATGTTTTTTTAGCTGTCCCTAAGCGTTATTTTGCAAGATGATTATTTGACTGGTAGTTAGAACTTAGAATGTAAGGAGATAAGACAGGTAAAAATCTGCCGCTGGTGTGTGTCCTACTGACAGTAACCCACTTCAAGCAAGAGCAGCTTCCTCAACATGATTGGTGCCAAATTCTTGATAAGTGGAATTATTGACACATGCAAGTCTATTTAATCAGCCAATCATCAGATCCAGTTGCTGCTGGGCAATGAAAGCTTACCCTGCCCCCCCCCCCCCCCCCCCCCCACTGGAGTTTTGAGACACAAAGCATTTTGCTTTCACTAGCTATTTCTTGGTTACAGGGTTACTGTAAGTGTTCTTATAAAAAATTAATATTATTATTATTTGGAAATTTTAAGCTGCTACAAGTTCCAATTGAGCAGATAAAAGGAGTTTTGAAAACCCTGTGTGTATGGACAGGTTGGGAATTTGACTTGAGGAAACTGTGTGTTTCAAATTCCACTGCAGGGTGCAAAGAAAATCATTTTTACAGCTTGCCATTAAAGCAAGCTGAAGCTAGCATTTAATAGCCCAGACGTCATTTGAATAACTAGCAGCAAATTCGCTTTTAGACGAGCAGAATTGATTTCACGGTTCTTCTGTTATTTGAATTCCTCAAAAAACATCACTTGCCTGTTGGGAAGTTAAGAACAAAATTCACTAGCCCAATAGCAAAATCCACTAGCCTGGGCTATCGGACACTATTTTCTTTGCACGCTGCACTGGTCGAGAATTTCGCACTGATCTTGTTGAGATAGTTGCTCCTGCAACTAGGATCACTATTTTCTGTAAATTTTGGAAGGGTTGAGCTGTTACATGTAGGTAGTTCCAATGGCACTACACTATTAATGAACTACTAACCAACAGCAGAGCATTTTGAACATTGTAACAACTCTGTGGTTACTTCATCCTCAAATCCATGACATACATAGCATTCTTTAATGTCCTCCAGAATGCTATTTGTGTTTAACCTAGATGACCTCCTTTTCCCTGAAAACCAAAAACCAAAACAAAATAAACAAATTATTATACTTAAGAATACTCCAATAAGGAGAAAGAGAAACAACAAATAGTTTTACTTAGAGTTTATGTTGATGTTACAGCTATCCTGTAAAATTAATTATGAATAATATCATTTCTGTGTTTACAGTTTCTGAAGAAAAATGAAACACTATGCAGTCATATCATGTCCATAATATTTTGCGAGTTGTGTAGTATTTTTCCGAGCCCCGCAGGGGCAAGGAAAAATATGAGCAATGAGCAAAATGTCCGCTCGTATTATATGCTAAACCATCGAATAAGAGGTTTATTATTCCACTACAAAAAACTGATTGTTATTTTGCAATTGGCTTCTATTTTTTAGGTAAGAGTATTCAGAATCATCCTGATTCCGTCTGTGAGAATGACGTTAACAATAAGCAAACTGTTTGCGCGTATTATGCCAAACCATTGAATGAAAGGTTATTATTCTACATAAAAAAAACCTGTTATTTTGGCTTCTATTTTCTATTTTATTTTCATCCGTCGGTTCGTCCAGTTCAGCAATAGTTGCTCCTTTTGCATCCGCCGGTATTCGCCCTGTTGTAAACCGGTTAAACCAGGACACTACGGTGTATTACGGCCTTGTATTTTGCGTGTTCTCTTGACCTTATATGGTAAAATGACATAATAGTGGAATAATAAAATACTGTATGATGCAATTTGTAAACAAGGAGAGGAATAATGCCCTAGTCGTTGCTAATCATTACAGCTGTATATCAATTAACTTTCTCTAGTCAAAAGAAACTTTGCTGAAAAGGGGTAATTGAGGTCATCTGTGTGCTACATAACTCGAAGGGTGACCTGTTGGTCAGAAAAATAATTGTGACCGGTTGCATACAAAAATGACCCTGCATCCTAGAGATGAAAAAAATTTACACAATGTATGTACCGGTAGTTTATACCTCCAGAATAAAGACACCTCAGCGATGCAGACACTCGGTTCTGTCCCTTTGGTGTCCATATTAAGGAGGTTTGACTTTATGGTCTTAATTTTAACACCTTTTGTTGTGTCCAGGGATTTTCTCTGAGAGCGACTTAAGGGTCTTTTACTGGGTGAGGAAGGACTTCTGGTTGCTTCACTATTGGCATCAGAGATTTCCACAACATCCACTTCTAATTCTGAATCATCTGAGGAGTCATCAAGCACCTGCAATATCAATAATTTTGTTGCAAACAAAAACTATGTGTTAGGCCCAGTTCAGATGCCACTCTACTCATGTGCCGAACCTAACTGTTGAATTAAGTATGGCAAAAGAGCAGCATCTGAATTAGTTTGGTATAGCAGTTTTAGTTAGATGCGGCAAAATTGTTTGGTGCTGTCGAACTGTTGTCGAACTTAACTTACCGGTAGGCTCGACACACGGTGCGCTGTCTGAATCAGATGTCATGCCAGTGTCACTCCAAAGTCGAACTTATTCAGTTACGTTTGGCACATGAAAATTATGGAACCACACCTTAGTCACACATTGTGTCTGGCTATGTAAGCACCTATCAATGATTGTCCCAGGATTTGTCCCATCAGACTGAGTGATCCTTTTTTGGAGTACATGTGTTATAACAAAAGGTATTTTTGTCTCTCAACTTTGAGAAGAAACATTCACACAAAAAAAAATTAATAATAATAATAATAATAATAATAAATAAAAACTATAAAGCGCACTTATATGCTAAAGTTCTAAGGCGCTTTACACCAAACTTTGCTTTCTACTATGTGTAGTTACATGTTTTACTAGCTGCCACCCTACCGCAAGTTTTTCAATATAGCAAAAGATCGAAAAATCATACGTACAGACAAGAAATTGGTCCTGGAATTCTGTATTACACCAATGTAGATTGCTAGTATACTCCAAATGCCAAATTAAATGAAATTCAGGACCTAAGTTACAAACATCAGCCCTTAGACATTAACCCTTCTTGATGATGACATGTTCTGGCTAGGTGCACATTTTTGTATTACTGTAAATGCTATGTGAAACAATTCGCAGGTATTTTTGGCAAGTATAGAATGTGTGTTAAATTGCCAATCACGCTAAATATCTAGCTACCATTTGTCACCAAGTAACTACTCTCTGGAGATGCTGAGTGCCCATAGTTTAATGAAATTAGGATGCAAGGTCTGTGGTCCCCAGGGGTGGGAATTTGACTCATAATGCAAATCCAAGGGTGGGGAAATTGACATTTGAAAAGCTGAAAATGTCAAATTTCCCGTGGGTTGTCCCCGCTTCCCCCACATCCTGAGGCAAACCATTGATAGGTGCATTACCTGGAAAGTAGAGACCTTTAGCTGTGAGGATGAGAACAATTACAAGGACGAGATTCGACTAAAAGATTTGTAGCGTGTTTCTAAAAAAATAAACACCTTGGAAAGCTTCACTTTATCTGTTTTCACCAGAATGGTCAGCACAGTTATTTCTATTGAATGAAGTTAAGCGCTCTAAAAAGTCTCCCTTCTTACTGTAATTATGTAACATTCATTACGACATCGCCAAAACCTAGGAAACAAATTAACCTACAACAGCTACGTACGTAAAACGCGGTAGAAGGTACGTGGTTAAGCGTAAGTCGTTTTAACTAGTGAATGCAGGCAGAATATTAAATACACTCTCAGTTAGACTATCCAATCAACAAGGGCGCGAAAATTAGAACAACTATTTCTCCATTATGGAAGGTCTTTATGTGGTATTTTAGTATTTTACCGACTATATGGAAAGAAAGTCTCTTTACCTTCCGTTTGGGCATGCTTTTGAGGGAGTTGACTGCGAAAATGAATTACAAACAACTACAAAAATCCACTTTGAATAGACCTTTGAATACGAGATTCTATGGACGCCATCTTGCCAAAATGAGACGACGAGCACTGTTAACCAGCGGTAAGAGCATGTAAGACAAATTGTGTTGTTTACATGACGCATGTACGGAATATCAATAACTTCAACATGGCGGAATTCTTGATTGAATGACCATTGTATGTGCATTGCTGTACATGTAAATCAATAGCAAAAGAGAAAAAACTGAACATGTGTACTAAAAGTTACTGAATTTCGAAGTGCGTGGTATTATTTTTTACTTGATCGATTTTGCTCTTGGAAATCTAAACATATTCATCAATTCATCATGGAGGCTTCGAATCTAGAGGAAAGCGACCTGAAAGGAATGGAAGTTTGCAGCTTCGGTGGAACGGAGATGGCGCTCCCGATAGATTTGATTGAACAGGTAAATCATGTTCTGGCGCGAAATAATGCGAAATTAAGCAGATTTATGTAACGAGACACGAATTTATGACAGTCCAGGTGCTGGAAATGTATAAGCTAAACAAACATGCATGCACAGAATGTCAGATCCAAAATTTTTATCCTTCTTTTTGTAAGAATTAATTATATATAAAAATGCAGTTCATATCTTCGAGAAAAAAAAACTTTGCCACCGTAGGCAAATTCTGGTCATTTTCAGTGAAATGATATTATGATTGCAATTGGCTTTTTTACACTTGACATTTTAGAAAGAAATATTTTTTAAAGTTGTGAGCATGGAGACGTGGAAGAATGTTCTGACTCCTGCAGATAGGAAGCACTTGGAGGTAAGAAGCTCCTTACAAAAATCCTCAGATCGAAGTGTGTAATCGCATTGGTGAGTTTAATTTATATGTTCCACCTGGTGGTGGGTCTAGTCTGTAGGTCACTGTTCATAGGCTCTTCATGACTGGTGACGAAGTGCAAGCAGCCTTCTCTTGCATGCAAATTTTCATCAATACGGAGGTCTAGGTATGACGCATGTGCCAATCATCACCTTTGTTAGTGTCGTTAGTCTGTTACACAGCTGCTGCATTATTATTCAAAGCTCATTATTTCCACCTCTTATTTCCATGCTTTTATAACTTGTGCATATATAACTAACTAAAACTCATTTTAACAAGCATTCCTTGATCAATGGGAAATCCATCACTGTGCTACAGCTTGCCTCAAAACATTTTTTGATACAAGATATAATATAAAAATAAATTATTACCATTTGTCTAGCCTGTGTCACAGACGCAATTTAGTCTCGGTTGGTAAAGTTTGCGAAGCAGCGTCGATATCCTTGTTCTGGCCACCCAGCAGACTCAATGAATTACCAGAGGTACGTTGAAATTTCTTTTAATCCTGATTGGTAAATCGACAATTATGGCTTTTTCAAAAAGCCAATTGTGGCATAAGTCAAATCCTGGTACACAGGCGGGGGCCAGAACAAGTGTTTCACAGTGTTTTGGAGACAGACTTACACCTAACCAGAGTTTAGTTTCACCTGTGGTGTGTGGTGCAGGCTACCATGTGTCAGGATCACATATGACTACAAATGAGGTAAAAAAAGAAAAAGGCCAATTACATATAGCTGTGAATGAGTTGGTTAACGATACGCTTACCTCATTTTGATGTCTGCTGTGATCTTTAGACCACTGCACAGCTACAAGTTGCAATTAAATGTTGCAATAACAGTGAAAAAGTTCATGTATTTCTGGCTAATTGTTGAATTTAAATTGTCTGTTTTGGTAGACATTTCTTCCAGTACTTCCAACTGACTACCCACATGCTCAAGAAGAAAACTTAAGGTTGGTGACATTTTGTAGTATTGTTAAACCTTATTTGATAGCCTTCCAGAATACCAAGGCTAGTGATGGTTGCTTGTACAGAAAGGTAAAGCAACCATTATGATAACTAGTAACAGTAATAACTGATAAACTTGGGGTCAACGGTGTACTGATCTTATCCCCCTCTCTCGATCAATGCTCTGTTTTACATGTAGGGGTATTTAAAGCTAGTCAAAGCTACACAGAAAGAAGAGAAGTTGAAACAGGGAAATGATTTCACCGGGAATTGAACTCGTGGCCTCGCGCACTGAAGGTCATACACTAACCAACTCCAGCTCAGTGCCACCCTTGCTCTGTAGGTAATGGGGAACTCGTTTCTTTTAAAGAGTCAGACCTGGGGGCTTTCTACCAGGAAGATGTGTAAAAATAATGTTAATCTCACCATTCCAAGACAATTTTTTCACGTGGAGCTTGTGAGTTACACAGACGGAGTGTACAATGATGTGCGAAGTGTTATGTGGACAATATTAATGCTTCCACTCTTAATAATGGCCAAAGAAAAAAAAATCACCAAAAAATAGTAAATCAAAATAATTTGTTCTGTAAAATCCTTATAAACATAATTATTCATATACATATAGTACTTTGTAAAGGAACTGCCAATGAAAGAGGTTTCATTTGAAGGGTAACACCATAGGATTTGACAACAAATTTTAAAGTTAGTGAAGAGTGACAAGTAATCAAAGACCATGAAAGACCACCACCATGGAGATTCCACTGTAATTATTTACATACAACGGTGCGAAACGTTATCTCTTCAAGCACTATGCTCCGAAAAAGCCTGCCCTTTTCCCTCTAGATTAAAGCAATTTTAAGAAAGATACTTTTAAAAGTTGTTGATAAAGTCAGTTATTCTACTCAATTAAGCTGCCTGCTTTAGATATTTTTTGAAACCCCTGTGTGCACCATTAACTAGAGGTACTTTCCTGTTTGAAATTTCATCAGTAGTTTGTTGTGGGTAATGGGCCCAACATGATCCAGACCTAATGCCAGTGATCACAACAAAATCTCTTGTTCTTGCTCACATTTACCAGCGCCATAGCCAACAGTTACCAGCGACGTACAAACGACTTATTGACGAGATGAAGCGAAACTAACTATGAGAGATCGACTGGAGAACTGACAATTTGACTAACAGATGACTGCTTAACTGTGACAATAGACGGATTGAAACGCACCAATTACTGATTACAAGTCTTCATAGCCAATAACACCACGGCTTAACTGACAGACGACCAATAACATCTTGACTTAATTGACCAATCAGATCAATAACCAGAGTATATAATACCATCTACTGATGTGATACAACTCACTTTGACTCTGAAGATGACTACTGCACAGGTTGTCGAAACGTCAGTCACTGTCAACAACAACAGTCCTATTCAGGACTAAGTTCACCCGGACGATCAAACTCAACCTACTTTTGAAATGACTCCTGGGTTCAAACCTTTCAGAGATTTAGAATTAGGTTATGCTGTTGATGTACTAGGGCCTCAGTGAAGTTTTGGGAGGCATTAACACTGTAGCTTAAATTGTAATGTTTGTTTCTCTCATTTTTATTTTGATGTAACTTAGTGCATTGTTCAGTGGTGAAAACTTCAGGTTTGGAAACCCAGTTCAAAAATTTCAGCAAGAGTTAAAAGGTGTGTGATCAAGTTTCATTGAAGATAATATTACTGTTATTATTGTTGTTCCCCCACCTGGACCAAGATAGGGCAGCATAACCAGCATGCTTATCTATTTACTTACTTGGGTTAAGGCTGATGTACAACTGGCAAGTAAGTGAGACAAAGCCTTAATTGACCAATCATACATGATTTGTGACAGAATGGTGCACTTTCATAGCTGTCTCTTAAAGGTTTATGTACGTTCGAGAGCAACACATTTACAACTGTAATTGCTAGTATACTCATGTTTAATGTACATGTACAACCACTCATTCATGGTTTGAGCCTTTCAATGAATATCTTTAAAATAGTACTGTTTAAAATGATCAGGTTATACCGGTACATTTACTTTTATTTATTATCAATTCACTGTGTCCCAATTAAGGTGATATAGCTTTCCAGTCTCTGCAATTTTCACTCCAGCTTGAAAAATTGAAATGGGTTTAAAAAAATTCAAACCAAAGAAAAAATTTGAACCACAACACATACATGTACTGGCAACTGAAAAGCAAGTAGGAAATAAAAAGTAACATAATAATAAAGGATACCCTTTATTTGGAATGCTTGATTGATATGGGTGGTCATTTTAAAAATATATTATTTTGTTAAGCTTGAAACTTTCTCCATTTGTTGCGTATAATTTAACATAGCATGTACTGTGCATAATGGTTGCACTTGTTCATGTGTCATTATGTACAGATGGTTACTTCTACCCAGATGTGGTAAAATACAAAAAGTTGTGTCGGAAAGCGAAGTACAAAGAGTACAAGGTATGTAGTGTCATCAGGTCTAAGATTTGCTTGATTGCAGAGGCATGGGTCTCATAAATTGAGACCAAGACGCATGCTAAGAACTTCTGTGTGTGCCTAACTCTAACATGGCTTCACTTTGACCTGGTTCTCTGATTTCATGGTCAGTGTCAGATCTTGGCTTGTAACATGTACATTTGTACAACAATACTGGATAGCTTTAGATTCTGAGATGAGGACAACTACAAATATGAGATTTTCTCAATACTGACTATTGGTCACACATGCACTGGCGTCATTTTGGAAGAAAAACATGATAGCTGTTCGTCATTCTACTACGAGTTTTAGTGAGAATGTGTAGTAGTGGGAACAAGTTACCAAATGTAAGAAGTTTTATCATTTTCAGAAGACGGCTTAACCTTCTTCAGTGTAAATTCCTTTGCTAACTTTTTTGGTGTAAAAAAGTGAAATGAATCTTTCTGGGGTGTCTTTTTTGAGAACACGTGCAAAAACTTAAGTTTAATGTCATACTCATTCTAGTTCTCATCCTCAAATCTAAAGCTCTCTAATAAACTACTGCCCATGCCATTTGTTGTATTGTCCAGTAGAGTACCTGATGAATGGCTCCAGCCGACACTATTGTGCAAGTGTAAGAATACATCCATTTTATTTGTAGATTCAGCAGCAGAGGTACCATAAGAAACTGTTGAAAGAAACACTTATATCTCGCCAGGTAATCAGACTTGCTGCTATCATTAACTTTTTTATCAGCTATGAACTATACTAACTCAACTAACTGCCTTTGTTTACCAACTTGACCAGTTTTGGTGTTGCCCTTGTCCTAGGCATTCGATCTTCGAGGACCCTACTTTTATTTATTATTAGTAGTCAGCAAATCATAAATTTTTGTTTTTATTGTATCAGGAAATCCTTGATCAGATTGGCAGACAGGGCCCTGGAGAACCAATCAAAACCAGGTATGTGCATATGTGGTGGTAACTACACCGTCCTGTAGCATGAGGTGTCTTTTGCAAATGAATTATCTATTTTATTGTTGTTATTATTATTATTATTATTATTATTATCTTCATCATTATCAATACTATTATTATTAATAATCATTCTGAAAAAATCGGTTTCACCAGTTGATGTGCATGTATTACTGTTAAAACTAAAATTAAAATGTGTGACTTATGAACAATGTGAATTTATAAAATTTTACCTAAATTTCAGTGGGCAGACACCATCCATAGACACTTTGGCAATGGAACACAGGGTTAATATTCAACTTAAGAGGTAAGAAACAAGTCAGATTTTTGTTATCAACTTTAAAAGCCATGTGAGAATCATACACCATAGTTGATCCTTCATTCTTGTTGCTACCTTGGTATCCTTTTAGATTTACTTTGTCATCCCTTCTGATATCTTGATGTAATTTTCCTAATTATATCTTGTTATTTTTATGTAAAGCAAGTGTAAGAAGTCATATGGTAATTTCCATTTTCTATCTCATTTAACATTCTGTAACTGTAACTAGAAAGTAAAGAGTTTTGCTGAATCAAAAGAGAGTATTGTTTTACTGAATTCATACCAATCCCCTCCCCCCCCCCCCCCCCCCTTCAAGAAAGCTTTCTGTACTACCTCTAGTAAACCTTTAACTCTATTGCCTAATTTCTCCCAGGATCTTGTCAGAATGCAGACAACAATGCCAGGTATAAATCAACTTGTTTTTTTTTTAGTTACCTTGTTTTCCTCTTTGCAACTTTTTTTGTTTGTAAAAGGCTTTCATTTTCAAAATTAAACAATCAGGCAATACTCATGTTCTAAACGTGCACAGAGGCCTTAGTATCTGATGTGTGCACCTGACAGGTCATATTTTTAAGTTTTTTTTCTTGTTCTTGTCACTTTTTGAGGTCCAATAAGCACCCGGTAGTTTGAAATGCAAAGCACTGCATTTGCTTAAACCATTTGTCTTGCATAAGGCTCCAACAATGTTTCAACGAGTTGCTGAAGTTCTGTAAGCAGATATATACCACTTATTAACCTTGTTCATTTGGTCATTACAGGGAAATCTCAGACCTTGATGTATTGACTGAGTAATAGGAAGGTCAATACATTAAGGCTGAGATCTAAGATTTCCCTGTAATGACTAAATGAACAAGGTTAATAAGTTATTTATTGTGTGGCCTTTTCTATATGGACCTGAGCCTGCAATCAATTAAAACCAATTACTGGTCAGTGGATGACTTTAAAATACATGTCACCTCAGAGGTAACACTTGAGCCTGCACAGCCATGTGACACTGGTCAGCAGATACCCTTTTTGACACAGATCATATATGCCTTGGACACCTAGCTAGTAATGCCTGGTCATTACAAGAAAATCAGAATCAGAATCAGAGCATGCATACTGTTGTAGCCATATAATAAACCTATATAATACTAATAGATGATTGCAAACTCAGAGTACAGTTAAAAAATAAAATAGATTTATTTCTGCTTCTGTTGTTCATTGTACAACTTTTACAACTCTTTTCCTGTGCACTTCAGGATGGTAACATTTCCTCTGATGATGAAGAAAGAATTGTTGGTAGGTTTATATGCTTCCCTCACTCTAATTATCACTTTTAGGTTGTTTTTTTTTCAGTGGCCCACACTGACATTACTTCTTTCTGTCAGCATGTTAACATACTTGATCCATAATCAGTCTTTCCACTGAGTTGCATTTAGTTTTCAGCATTAATTTATGTACTCTATGGCACAGGAATACTTGATAAAATAGCTTGTGATAGAAACGATGACATGCACTCACATGAACACTCAGGTGAAAAGAGGTAATGCACAGATCTTCTCTAAGGATGCATCGACCACATTCGCCTCTGAAAATAACTATTTTAACCACTGTGAAATGAATTTCCTGATGCTGGATCACAGCAAAGAGGCCTTCTGTCACAGCCTCATACACTCTTATACAGCTGGATAGAGATAGAACACATTTATGCTCATTTGCTGCATAAGAGGAAAATATATAGTTGGGGCAACGTTTGGAACTGTTTCTCCATACTCCAATTTGTACACTATTCTGTACCTCTACATATTAGCCAAGCAATAATCTCGTTTTTTTTTCACTCTGTTGCAGGTGGCCCATTTGGTCCTGCGATGGGTTTATTCATGAACCCTTATCACCATACGCCAGGTATTTACAGTGGTATTCCAGGAATATTAGGTGCTGGCATGCCATATCCAGGTTACCATGGATTCCCCTTTCCTACACCTGCTGTTCACCGAGCACCGTCTCCTAATGTGGTCACAGAAGAAGACTTCCAGAAGATGATCCAGATCCATCGAAAAAGAAGGCTGGCAAATGAGGTTTGTCGTCAACTATAGTGTTATGTACTTACTTTATTTTGCTGTGTGTCCATTTGGAGATCACAGATGATATCAAAATGTGATAAGAACAAAACCGCGGCACAAGAGCGGCAGGCTAGTGTGTCACTGATATTCTTACCACATTTTTACGTCATCTTTTATCTATAACTGGACAGACACACGAAAAATGAGATCTTTGGGGTATTATACATTTTATAAAGTACTACCTTGTGCTTCTTAAAAAAATGCCTTGGACATCTGTTCTGACCTCAAGTCTGCAAGTTTTTGTTGACTAATAAGTGAAAATGGCAAGACTCCATGAAGTTAGAATGACTGCACGCTTTGGTCAAGTGCTGGGCAATGGCTACTTACGTACGCAGGTTGTAAAATGATTGAAATTCCCCGTCAATACCGTAACCCCTGACCAAACAACTTACATTTGTCTGCATGTTAGAAACGGTTAGAAACGAACTACACGACTTAGAGAGAAAAGCCACTGTCAAGAGAGGCGAAAACAGCTACAGTGCCCGGGGCGGCGGTACTCCCTTATAAGGGTTAAATGGGGACGTGTGGCTTGCGAGGGTATGTTTTTCGGGATTTTTTGTCTTAAACAGGGTATCGATTTTATCATTTTTTGTCTTACTCAGGGTATCTTTTCTTGGACGATAAACAGCCTGCGCGTATGTTCTACGAATATCTTAAACAGGGTATAAAAAATCGGAATTCTGTCTTAAACAGGGTCAGGGTATGACGGGCCGGGCCGCACCTCCCCACCCAAGGATATATCGAGTACCCCCCCCCCCCCCGGGCTAGAGAGTAACTAAATGTCCAAAAATCATTCATATCACCCGAAAGGTTTTTTCAGCACCTGACAGCCGGTCTTACGGGGCGCGCGCTCAACGTATTGTGCAAGCGAGGTAAAATAATGACGAAGAATCAATAGATGATCGTTGGTCGTAGTCATGAGGCGGTCGTACGAAAAAGGTTGTTAAGTTCGAAAATAGTTGGAGTTTTTATTCTAAGAAGAAAAGCGTGGTCGTGATGACTGAGTGGCCATATGCCAGGTTTTCACTGACACTGTGATTCCTTCTAACATCGTGTTTTTATTTTTTACCATAAGGATCATCCCGAGTTGGATACGAGGTTCACCTCCATCCAAGACATTGTCTTTAGAACAAATCCGTCAAAGAAGTCCTCGAAATCTTGTGAGTATACAAATGTAGGTTTTATAAGGGGCAAGACTCTTGTGGTCACATTGGACAATTTGTCTTGCAGCTTGTCTCGTAATTTGTTGCGCACATTTTTCAAGTTGCTTGCAAGCTCAATACTCCTGAAATAAACGGCGTATTTCGTAGTGTTTTTGCTCACATTAGTGTTGCGCGAAGTAGCATTTAAGTCTATCAGCGTTTCTTTGCCTGCAACAATATTGCTCGAAGTTTGTATATTTAACAATTATTCTTTGAAATCGAGGCGAATAGTGGCAAAATATTTACCGAGCCACGAAGTGGCGAGTTAAATATTCCTAAAGCCACTATTCACCGAGATTGAAAAGAGTAATTGTTTTAGTATATACACACGAAGTGATCTCAACAAAATCAGAGAGGAAACCAGTAAAAAGTACGATTTGATTGACAGATCAGGTCAGCTGCACACGCGACAGTAAAATAGATCTTTGTAGAATTTTCAAACATGGCAATTCACAAGCTTATCACTTCGCAAACAACAGCGTAATGACTTAAATGGAACAGCTAAAAGTTTGAATTGTTTCCGTACCTGAGAAGAAAAGAAGAGCTTTGCTGTTTTCTGTTGACTCGCCAATTTTATAGCCGAAAAGGTTTGTTGTGTCGTTCTTCGCATGAAGTGCTGACAAAAATGGCGATTCAGTTCCTTGAGGTAAGACGTCGTCTTCATGTAGCATTCTTTCTCGTGTTTACTTGAAACGTAGAATTTCTGCAAACATTTACTTTCAAATTTGTTTGTCATAAATAAATTTCGTCTTTGGGCCAAATTTTTTTTGTTAGGAAACGCTGAGTTCACGAAACGGCCTCTTCTAGGCGAACAAACGGGAAAACGGGAGTTGTAAACAATCCATCGACCACAAAACTCAACAACAGTAAATGGAAAAACGCCGTTTTGAATCCTTCGAAGTCTTTTCTTGCCTGAAAAAAAAGTCAACCCCAGGATTTTGTCGACTTTTAAAAGATCTTTCTCTAAGAAAATGGGAGAAAAACCGAGCTCACACATTATCCACTCGCTGGGAGGTGAATATTGTTGAATAGTCCGAGATAGCGAACCAATCAGATTGCTCAAATCACCAAGATCACTGAGTGTGTCTCCATTTGCGACCACCTCTCGTAAAAGATTACCTCCCAAAAGTGACTGTCGCTTTCGTCCTCGAAATTTCTCCCTTTGCCCCAGCCTCGTTCCCAGTCGTCCTCGGCGATTTCGGGTGTGACGTCACCGGTTAAGCTTGTTGGGAAAATTCGCCTCCTCTGGTAACTCACATAGCGCGAACTGGCCTGGGTACGAGGCTGCCTTTGCCATAGGGTCCACTGTTTCTGGTTTTGGTTGATTGTTTTCTCACCCAATCCTGTCAGCTGCTGCTCCAATAGCTGCATAGCTTAATTACTAATTGTTGTCTTTTTCCTCTTTTGTATCTTACAAAGCTGAGTTATCCAAGAAAAAGGACAAGAAGGCTAAAGTCAAACGAAAATTAAAGCAAAAACTGCAACAGAAGCAAGAAAGTAAAACGCAAGTGAAAACAGTTCAGAATGAGGCTGGGAAGACTGTTAAAACTACGAAGAAGGAAGAAGCTGCTCGTGAAGCGCAGAATGTTCCTCCGTAAGTGAATCAACTGTCCCACTTAAAATACCTGTCACGCAATGTTCCTCCGTAAGTCAATCAACTGTCCCACTTAAAAGACCTATGTCCCGCAATTTTCCTCCGTAACTCAATCAACTGTCCTAGTTAAAAGACCTGAGTCACGCTTTTTGCCGTATTTTTAAAAAGCTAAAACTTTTCTCGCATCGATCGAATTCCAAACGTAATGGTCCAGTTTTGTTATTGAAGACTATATTTAGGTATTGAAACTGTTTCCTGTTGCCAGCTGCAACGGATGGTAAGGATAGACTTGGATTGAAACCTGAAAAGATGGGGCCAACTATTTCAAGTTATTTTAAAATACAGTCAAACCCCGCTTTACGGATACCCGCTTAATACGGACACCTCATTGTCACAGACAGTTTGCTTTGTCCCTGGGGAAAGAAAACCCTCGCGTTTTCTCTTAAGTCCACTCCCTTTAATACGGACACCCCGTTAATACGGACATCTCATTGTTACAGACAGTTTGCTTTGTCCCTGGGGAAAGAAAACCCTCGCGTTTTCTCGTAAGTCCACCTGCTTTAATACGGACACCCCGTTAATACGGACATCTCATTGTTACAGACAGTTTGCTTTGTCCCTGGGGAAAGAAAACCCTCGCGTTTTCTCTTAAGTCCACCCGCTTAATACAGACACCCCGTTAATACGGACATCTCATTGTTACAGACAGTTTGCTTTGTCCCTGGGGAAAGAAAACCCTCGCGTTATCTCTTAAGTCGACCCGCTTAATACGGACACCCCGTTAATACGGACACCTCATTGTTACAGACAGTTTGCTTTGTCCCTGGGGAAAGAAAACCCTCGCGTTTTCTCTTAAGTCCACCCGCTTAATACAGACACCCCGGTAATACGGACATCTCATTGTTACAGACAGTTTGCTTTGTCCCTAGGGAAAGAAAACCCTCGCGTTTTCTCTTAAGTCCACTCGCTTTAATACGGACACCCCGTTAATACGGACATCTCATTGTTACAGACAGTTTGCTTTGTCCCTGGGGAAAGAAAACCCTCGCGTTATCTCTTAAGTCCACCCGCTTAATACGGACACCCCGTTAATACGGACACCTCATTGTTACAGACAGTTTGCTTTGTCCCTGGGGAAAGAAAACCCTCGCGTTTTCTCTTAAGTCCACCCGCTTAATACAGACACCCCGGTAATACGGACATCTCATTGTTACAGACAGTTTGCTTTGTCCCTAGGGAAAGAAAACCCTCGGGTTTTCTCTTAAGTCCTCCCGCTTAATACGGACACCCCATTAATACGGACATCTCATTGTTACAGACAGTTTGCTTTGTTCCTGGGGAAAGAAAACCCTCGCGTTTTCTCTTAAGTCCACTCGCTTTAATACGGACACCCCGTTAATACGGACATCTCATTGTTACAGACAGTTTGCTTTGTCCCTAGGGAAAGAAAACCCTCGCGTTTTCTCTTAAGTCCACCCGCTTAATACAGACACCCCGTTAATACGGACATCTCATTGTTACAGACAGTTTGCTTTGTCCCTGGGGAAAGAAAACCCTCGCGTTTTCTCTTAAGTCCACCCGCTTTAATACGGACACCTCCTTGTTACAGACAGTCTGCTTTGTCCCTGGGGAAAGAAAACCCTCGCGTTTTCTCTAAAGTCCTCCCGCTTTAATACGGACACCCCGTTAATACGGACATCTCATTGTTACAGACAGTTTGCTTTGTCCCTGGGGAAAGAAAACCCTCGCGTTTTCTCTTAAGTCCACCCGCTTAATACGGACACCCCGTTAATACGGACACCTCATTTTTACAGACAGTTTGCTTTGTCCCTGGGGAAAGAAAACCCTCGCGTTTTCTCGTAAGTCCACCCGCTTTAATACGGACACCTCCTTGTTACAGACAGTCTGCTTTGTCCCTGGGGAAAGAAAACCCTCGCGTTTTCTCTAAAGTCCTCCCGCTTTAATACGGACACCCCGTTAATACGGACATCTCATTGTTACAGACAGTTTGCTTTGTCCCTGGGGAAAGAAAACTCTCGCGTTTTCTCTTAAGTCCACCCGCTTAATACGGACACCCCGTTAATACGGACACCTCATTTTTACAGACAGTTTGCTTTGTCCCTAGGGAAAGAAAATCCTCGCGTTTTCTCTGAAGTCCTCCCGCTTTAATACGGACACCCCGTTAATACGGACATCTCATTGTTACAGACAGTTTGCTTTGTCCCTGGGGAAAGAAAACTCTCGCGTTTTCTCTTAAGTCCACCCGCTTAATACGGACACCCCGTTAATACGGACACCTCATTTTTACAGACAGTTTGCTTTGTCCCTGGGGAAAGGAAACCCTCGCGTTTTCTCTTAAGTCCTCCCGCTTAATACGGACACCCCGTTAATACAGACATCTCATTGTTACAGACAGTTTGCTTTGTCCCTGGGGAAAGAAAACCCTCGCGTTTTCTCTTAAGTCCACCCGCTTTAATACGGACACCCCGTTAATACGGACATCTCATTTTTACAGACAGTTTGCTTTGTCCCTGGGGAAAGAAAACCCTCGCGTTTTCTCTTAAGTCCTCCCGCTTAATACGGACACCCCGTTAATACGGACATCTCATTGTTACAGACAGTTTGCTTTGTCCCTGGGGAAAGAAAACCCTCGCGTTTTCTCTTAAGTCCACTCGCTTTAATACGGACACCCCGTTAATACGGACATCTCATTGTTACAGACAGTTTGCTTTGTCCCTGGGGAAAGAAAACCCTCGCGTTTTCTCGTAAGTCCACCCGCTTTAATACGGACACCCCGTTAATACGGACATCTCATTGTTACAGACAGTTTGCTTTGTCCCTGGGGAAAGAAAATCCTCGCGTTTTCTCTTAAGTCCACCCGCTTTAATACGGACACCTCCTTGTTACAGACAGTCTGCTTTGTCCCTGGGGAAAGAAAACCCTCGCGTTTTCTCTAAAGTCCTCCCGCTTTAATACGGACACCCCGTTAATACGGACATCTCATTGTTACAGACAGTTTGCTTTGTCCCTGGGGAAAGAAAATCCTCGCGTTTTCTCTTAAGTCCACCCGCTTTAATACGGACACCTCCTTGTTACAGACAGTCTGCTTTGTCCCTGGGGAAAGAAAACCCTCGCGTTTTCTCTAAAGTCCTCCCGCTTTAATACGGACACCCCGTTAATACGGACATCTCATTGTTACAGACAGTTTGCTTTGTCCCTGGGGAAAGAAAACCCTCGCGTTTTCTCTTAAGTCCACCCGCTTTAATACGGACTCCTCCTTGTTACAGACAGTCTGCTTTGTCCCTGGGGAAAGAAAACCCTCGCGTTTTCTCTTAAGTCCACCCGCTTAATACGGACACCCCGTTAATACGGACACCTCATTGTTACAGACAGTTTGCTTTGTCCCTGGGGAAAGAAAACCCTCGCGTTTTCTCTTAAGTCCACCCGCTTTAATACGGACATCCCGTTAATACGGACTCCTTCTGTGCCCCCTCAACGTTCATATTAGCGGGCTTTGATTGTAATATTCCTACAAAAGTCACCAAAAAAATTGTTACGGTTAGTTCCCTCTGATGAAATTTTTTCTGGTATCTTCTTCGTAACTTTAAAGAAGCAATTTCTCCGCAAACGTTAACTATTTTAGCAAGCAGATGTCAGAAATAAACGTTCCAAACTACCATGACCTGTAAACAGTTTTAGTCAGTTTTACCATAGTACATGTACACATTTAGTGTGGAATCTCGAAAGAATAATTTGTTCCCAGTTTAAAGTAGCCTGCGAACGCAAACGTATTTCTGGTCGTCGCTTCTCTCGTTACTTTTCGGGTGGAGGGAAGCGACGACCGGAAATACATCTGCGTTCGCAAGCTAAGTTTAAAGACGTTACATGGTAAAAGAAAGGTACACGTCATACAAGAGCTTAGTTGAGTATCTTTCTCGTTCCAGTGTACTTTCTTTCTTTCTTTCTTTCTTTCTTTGTAGAGTTCCTGTCCTTTCAGTGGAAGTGCCCTGTTTTTTCAGCCTGCTTCGTGAGATTTTTTATAATTTATCTGACTCCAAGGCAAACCTGCAAAAAGTATGTTACTCTATTTTACTGGAATTGTTTTGTGTGCGTTGTACATTGATTACACGACAGTTGAGCATCACAGCCTTCTCGAAACCCTTGTCTGTGCGAGTGCCTGTAAATGTTACTTGAAGTTATCAAAGGGACTATGTTTCATGAGCAACCACGCAAAGAATTTGTGATGATAACATTATTAATGATAATGACATCGGATTAGCCCTTGTTTATAAAACTATCATTTAGGGGCAAAAATGTGATTGTAGAAAGAGAGAAGGAAAGAAGACAGAAGAACGGTGCCAACTTTCCTCACTTGCAGCCAATGGCTGAATAACGGAGGAACAGCTTCGTTTCAACTTTGCCCAGAAACCAGAAGGTTTCCGATCGCAAAATGATGAAACTTCGCCACTTGTCTTCGACACTCTCGGTAAACCTCGTAGTAGTATGACGACGACTATCTCGTTTTCCCGCCAAAATGACGCTGGTTGACACGCTTGCACTTCTCAGCATTGAGAATATCTCCTACTCGAATCTAAAGGTCTCCAATAGAGCGTTTTCACTCACGTGGCCAGCATCTATGCTAATTTATTGGAACAAAAGAAAGTTTTTACTTAAGAAAAGAGTTCAACTCCCAGAGGATTGTCTTGGTACACCAACATGGCCGCCGTTCTATTGTTTTGGAACACCAATATGGCCGCCGTGACGTCATGTGAAAACGCTCCATAAAGAATGATACCCCCAACCATATTCACCAATCATTGACCAATAAGTTAACTGCAACCACGCATTTTTGAAATACCTTAGGGGAAAGATTTGAAACGATACGTGCCCGCGTAAATCTCCGAGCGGGGTTATACCGAGAAAGATTTTTTCACCAGTAGTATTGAAGTAATTCGCAATTTGTAACTTCCTGCATTCTTTTTTCAGATAGAAGAGATGGTGAGGAAGTGGCAGGTATGTTTGTTTAGTTTGTTGCTTCACTTTCGCACCATCGTGTAATTTTTACGTGCGCGCGAAAGTGCATTTTGTTGGTACAAACAGTTTTGAAAGGTCGTGCGTGTAGTAAACGTAAAACTTGAGCGAAGTTTTACATGGGTTGCGTCACGGCTATTTGGTTCATTTTGTTTATAATCCCAATTACGCGTCTTTATTCGCCATGGAACTTGAGAAATTATTTGTGAATTACAAAATCACAGCCTCGTGTCAAACATATGTCTTCTGACCAAGCATTATTACAAACAAACGTGACCCTTCAACAAAAATGAACTTTGCAAAACCTGTCAGGAAAACAAGTTTTCAGAAACCACACTTCCAATCGTTTCAATCTTCTTCTAGTTTGTCAGTCCGTGTCTCCCTTTGTATTTGCTGTGTTATTTATACCTCCTTTTAACGTTTTTGGGCGGTTATTTTAATGTTTCACTCAATTTGATGCCAGTTGCTACTGTTAAATTGTGGATCACTTTCGTGGCACAGCTTCTTTAAACAGTTTCGTGCGACCTCTCATACATCGTCTCTGTTTTATTTACGTACGTATAATTTTTACATCTCTGGCACTTTTTAAAAAATTTCGTGACAGTGGAAATTCACCTCAAGGGTCTATTCTCTAAGCAATGGAACTAATGATTCTTTTGTGACCTTCTTTAAGCTGTCTTCGTCGTGTGCTGCAAATACGTGGAGTACACAGGAGCCGGACTGGATCAAACTTGCATATTCTGCCCTTATCTATCTTTCGGGAAGTTCAGGAGGTATGGTAATTATTATAACGTGACTTAATCGGACTGAGAAGTTGCTGGGCAACTGGGTCATCCCTCGGGTGAGCTACTCGGGTCAATTTTTGCTGGGTATGTGCCGCTCGCCTCACAGAATCCCTACCACATTATTAGGGCCATTTATACGAGGAAAAATAAGACGCGTCTCACATAAGACGCGTCTTAAATAAGACGTGAACTTTCCGTATAAACGGCACATTTCGTCTAAAATAAGACGCGACTTAGCTAAGACGCGTCTTATTTTAGAACAGCCCTTAACAACTGTTCTTAGATAAGACGAGAAAAACTTCGTATAAATGACCTTCGCGTCTTACATAAGACGCGAACGCATAGTACGCATGCGTTAATTTTTGGCGGGAAAATTTGGATTGCCGTTGCTACGGGCAACATTCACATGAAAACGAGTCAAGAACAGAAATAAGACGCGAACCATTTATACGAGCTGTTTTCGTCTTAAATAAGACATGCTGGTATAAATGGTCCAGTTCGCGTCTTGTTCGCGTCTTATTTAAGACGCGTCTTATTTTTTCTGGTATTAATGGCCCTATTGTCTCTTTAGTGGCCAATTATAGACCCCATAGATCTTAGCCGCTTTTGGACAAATGTATTAACTTAGCCAATTTCTCTTTATGTATCTATCTTTTAAAGCCTTTTAAATACCAGTAGGTCAGTCATCCTAAAATGAATTCAAACATTTTTGCCAAATTTCTAGGACGCTTTCCAAAAGTCAGAACTGGCCGGCCGGACATTCGCCAGACCGGTCATTTTGAAAGTGAAATAGGCTTTTTCCAAGAGGTTTTGATGAAGATTTGACTGATCTAGCTGGATAGCGTTGATAAAAAGTAAAATTCTCATTACGACGGGAATGTCCTGGTCGGTCAGTTCTGACAATGGAATGCGCCCCTAAATACAACAAATACTTAACCCCAAAATCCCGAAAATGTGCGACCCTGCTCTCGTTACTCTTATGAAAACGCAATCCCATTTTAGTCAATCCAGTCTTGAAAATGCCACCCCATCTAGCGGCACATTGCCATTAGACTATTACTAGGAAGTCCCCCCCGGGGGGGGGGGCGGGGGGGGACTTCATCCACAGTGAGAATAGCTAGCTCCTACAACAGTAAAATCCAAACAAGTCTATCACAATCAATGGGGCAAGGGTGGAGCGCGCAGTGGTGAGAGTACCCACCTGCCACCAGCAATGTGGCGCGGGTTCAAATCCCAGCGTGGACTTCATATGTGGGTTGAGTTTGTTGTTGGTTCTCTCCCTTGCTTCGAGAGGTTTAAACTCGTTTAAGCGAGTTCTTAAGACCTCCAAAGTGCTTCGTAGGCAAGGAAATTACAATACATATTTTACAATTTTACAATCTGCTTAAAAGAATTTTACCTTATTTCGGCTGTACGTTTCTCTATTTCATAGTATGCTAGCCTGCATAGCAGGCGCTTGCTGGGAAGTAATAGGCGCGAGAGAGAACGGGGGCGCGCGAGGGGAGAGGGAGCGTGTCTCCCTCGCGCGCGCTGTTCTTTCTTGCTCCAATTTGTTCCAAGCAAGCGCCTGCTACCCAGGGTAATAGTCTGCGATTTTTTGTACTGATGTCATCCAGTGCCCGTTAAGTTTAAACACGTTAGAAAGCTGTTCAGGTGAACACTTCAAAATTGCTTGCTTCATAATTATTATCGACCATAAATTTAGCACAACTAGCACTAAAAGCAAAAGTTGAAGCCGATGTGGGTCCTATGGTACAAGCGAGCCTATCATGATTTTTTTACCGATTTTTACCTTGTAAAATTAAACCCACAGATTCAATAATAATTTATGCATCATCACTGGAAAAAGTGCACCTTTTACAGAGATAGTAAAATGTCTATAAATTGTAAATTTATTGACTTCTTATAAGAGTGCAGATCTTCCCCTGTCTCCCACGGAGAAAACAAATTGTCTGTTAAATCATTTTTGCAGACATTATATAAAGTTTATATATGTATTAATAATGAGAAGTGATGTAGTGTGTGTTGTATGAGAAAACAATTTGATTGTACCTTTCCAGAGACCCCACCTACTTTTGTTCCTTTTGTGGACTTTAAAGAAAGGCCTCAACAATGGAAATGGATTGGTGAGCGTTTTCTTTTTTTCTTTCTTTTTTTCTTTTTTTAATACCAACTACTCAGTAGAATGCCTCAAGCGCTTAGTCACAGAATTTGTCGCGATTGGGATCCTAGAAATATTCGTTTTCATATATTTTTAGTTTAAGACCTTCATGCTAATTTGGCTAAAAAAACATCGCACATTCCTTTGACCTATAGGGATCGGTCGGATTTTACTCTCTAAAATGCAATTTCTTGCGTTCGCTGGACTGGAATTGGTTAAACGGGAAGGTCTTCTACGGCATCAAAGAACGAAATATCTGTTTTAGTAGTTATAATTGTCGGTTCGCAATTGTTTGTTTATTAGTTGATTAATAAATAAAAAATAAATGATTTTCGCACTTCAAAAAATGATTGTTTCGTGTGTGAAGTACCGTACATTACATGTTAAGCAACCGGACGTTACATCTGGCGTGCGTTGAAACGAAACCCCTGATTACCATCTCAGTCGAGTCGTCAGTGATAAGAGCTCTTCATCAAATAAAGTGATTTTCCTACAATAACTGTAATTTTCTTATTGCTAGGTACTCACAGAGACTCTGATGAGCAGTTACAGCCGTTATGTGATGATTGGCTTCGAGTCAAAGGGGAATTTACAAACAAACCGGTAAAGAAACTGCAAAATAAAAACCGTACCTCTATCCATAATTTAAAATCTTGAGAATCTATAAAAACTAATATGAGGAAACACAAGTTGTCTTCTTCATCGTCTTAAGAAAATAATTTTACTCTGCGCTCTGTGCTCTTCTCTGGCCAAGAACAACCCGATATTTATTTTTCTTTTCTAATGGTGTCCAGGTTGAATAGAAGAAATAGAAATGCCGTAGTCGATCCGAGGATTAAGACCGTGTAGTGGTGGTATATTCATGGGTCTTTTTTCTTAAACAATATACCGCTTTGGGCATAACTGTTAGGTTTATAGTTTGTATGATACAGTACTCAGTCAACTCATTTGATATATATTTTGTTGCAGGGCGTGTCCTCCGAAACAACGTCGTCGTCCGCTCCTTCACCTCGCGTGTAAGTTTAAATTGTTACTCAACAACAAGAGCAACAACCTTACTCGTCCATTGAACAACAATATGTGCTAGAGGAATCAGGCATGAAATTAGGGTGTTAAGGAAAATAGAACTCGATAGACGTTAGCCGCTTGGGGGAGAAGATGGGGGAAGAGGCAGAGGGGAGGGTGGTAGAGAGAGACGTGATCGGTTGTACTTTTCCTGAAAAAAGTTTAGAAATTGGTACTTCAAGTGAAACATTGCTGTAATTAAGTTTACTCTTTAGCAAGTTATAAAGCCACTGTGCAACTAATTCCGTGACAAAGTAGCTACTTGTGCCCCTTGTCTACAAGTTAAAAGACTTGCGCAAAAGAAGACCAACCTCATTTTGATTATATGTGGAATGTTGTTTTCCCGACGAATACGCTCTTTCTTACAGAAAAACAGATTATGTGGTCAGACCAAGCACTGAAGATGAGAGAGCCGCTTTCAGAGACCAAGTAACGATGCCCTTTTCTTTTTCAGCCAACTGTAATCCACTTTAAGACTAAATAGTTTCACTGCAACGTCCTCGATATTTCTGTGGCCTCACTGAAATGTTTGAGTTTTTCTACTTACGGAATCCAAATTTGGAGCCACACTACACAATTGTTCTTTCTTCCCTCTTTACTTATACCTGAGATAAATCTTCATACATATTTCTTTCATTTTAGACTTTCCTTACACTGATATCAGCTTCATATGCCCCCCTCAACAGATATTTCTCTTGTTTATTCCTTTTATTTATTCCACTTCTCATCTAGATATCCCTCGAAATATTTCTTTCAATCGTTTCCCTTACATTTTCTCCATTAGCGTTTTCTCTTTGATATCTCCATCCGTTATTCCTTTGTTTCAATAAGTAAGGATGAAAAAGAAACCTGACGTGTATGATTCAAATGAAAGATTTTTTGAACGTTTCTAGTAAGTGTCTTCTCTGTTCGGAAAAATTACAATCAGCTACAGTAGTATAGATGGACTTATTGTGCGTTCCTTATTAAACAGGAAAACAAACGATACGAGAACCCACATAAAGCGTTCACCTTTAGGATGCATGGCTTTGAATCTGTTGTTGGGCCGGTAAAGGTATGTCACGTAGCCCTCCTCCCTCCACCCCTATTTTCCACCAACTCGGATTGGAGAAGAAAGGGTGGCTTAAATTATGTACTAAAACCCGCCCTGATTGATTGCCATGGACAGAATGCTTCTTAGTTATCTTTTATGGTAAAAGTTGAGAATGGAGGCCGTTATCTCTGCAAATTTACCTCGTCTTCTGGCACTTCACTTTCCTCGTCTTCACGGCAAACCATCTGATTTATCACACGCAATTCTCCCTTCCGGAATCCCGACCGCACAATATTAATTTGCCATTACCACTATTGTACTACCGTAAAATTCCGAAAATAAGCCCCGGGGCTTATATTTTTCAAAGGCCCTTTTTGAGGGGCTTATGTATGGAGGGAAATTTGCGTTTCAAAATCGATTGGGCTAGCTTGCAGTGGGAAGGAAATTTACCATTTTTGCTTTGTTTTACTTTTGTATTCGAGGGCAAATTCCCCCGGGGGGCTTATATTCGGAGGGGTGATTTAACGGAGGGTTTTTTGCGTTTCGATTTTAGGGGGCAAAAAATTTCATTACTTCGCGAAACTTTGTCCTTGTTACAAAACATTTTGACGCGGAAGACAATCTTCCTCTAACAACAGCAGTAATGGATTTTGTTCGTTGTCTAGGGAGTGTTCAGTAAAGATACCAACCTGAACAAGGCCCGGGAACATTCTCTGTTGACATCAGCACGTCCCCCCTACGTCACTATCCTTACACTTGTTAGAGATGCGGCGTCCAGACTGCCAAACGGAGAGGGGACTAGAGCGGAGGTAAGCCAAGATTTGCAAACTTATCCCTGACTATAGGGAACCTAAAGTATTAGAGCAAATTTATGTTTAATGAAAAGATTATTTCTTTATTGAAATTTTGGAATTGGAATTTCAGAATGTGCAAATGAAAATTTTATTCTCGAAATAATAAGATTTTAACATGGTCTATCTTGCTTTTCGATTTCCGCACCGTTTTGAAATCTTATCATGTCAATGGGTTATCTCCATCGTTGTTTTAAGAAGTCTTAGGAATGGCAGCAGTGTCATTTCCTTGATCGTAGCTCACAGACTTGGTGAAATGTAAAAACACCTAACCGATGTTGTTATATCATAATCGTAACATGTTGAATCGAATCGTATCATATCGTATCGCACTCGTTCGTTAGGGAGGGACGGCCTTATAAAATGTATTATCACGATGGTGAATTTGTTATATCTGTAGGTCTGTGAGCTGTTGAAGGATTCTCAGTTTCTTAACCAAAATTCGTCTGAAGCACAGGTTAGTTAACAAAGGCAGCGCAGTGTAAGCAGCAAGCTGCTAAGTAAAGATACGCATTGATTTTTTAACCGCCGCCCGGTTAGCTCAGTTGGAATAGCGCCGATCTGCTGAGCGGGAGGTCGTGAGTTCAAACCCCTGCCGGACCATCAACCAAGGTCTTTAAAAAACTAGTGAGATCATGCTTGCTGTGAGCCTTTCTCAGTTCAGATGATCACGTCATTGGGCGGTGACGTTAAGCCGTTGGCCTTGTCTCCTTCATCCTTGTACTTCAGTTGGAAGGGGACGTAAAAGAACCCGTGACATTGTTCGAAAAGAGTAGGGGACGTAGGCCCCGATGTCATGATCTAATTGACTTGTGCCGTCATCGGTCGGGTGGGCGAGGTGTGATCATAACATGGACTGAAGTGGCAGCAAGAGTGCGC